>JAEBDU010013406.1:0-38199 GCA_016802625.1 Heliconius numata | reverse complement strand
ATACACACTTATCTCGTAAACAAGCACTTCTCTAAATAAAAGGCGAAAGTAAAATTTCAACGCTATTTATTATTTCCTCCGCATCCTGTACTACGTAATATACCGCAGAGTACGAACGTAGCGTCCGTTCTAGGGAAACAAACCTAGAAATGTTACTTCAATATTAAATAAAATTAGTTTTTTATTTTACATCTTTAATTTTTTTCCGCATACAGCAGGGTAGGCAAATTAAACAAAGTGTTAAGATTCTCCGTTCTATTTTTGAAACATTCCATGTTGAATTGCAGAACTCAACGCCGCTTCTAAAAGCGGCCTTGAGCAAAGACACCTTGGTGAACAATCACTAAGGTGAATCAAGAAAAAATCCTTTATTAATGTCACAATTCCGAACCATTCGGATTACTTCCAATAAACAAATTAAGTCATAAATAATCGATAAATTAAATTAACTTATTGTTAAAATTAGGTAATTAATAAAGATATGTAATGAATTTAATAAAAAATATACTGTGTGAGGCAAAAAGAACCTAGAAACATAGCCTTTTTGAGAAGCATTATGTATATCATTTTCCGCCGCGTGTTTGCAGGAAAACGAGTGAAGCAGCGTGTTACAGAAACCAGACCGAAACAAAAGTCAACATTAACATAAAAGAAAATATTCTCTTGCTAATGTATCTTCAAAAATGGGAAATGAGATATGAATAAAATTAATGAACAAATATATTACATTTCATGAGAAATCCTTCTGGAGATCGTAATTTTAACTTTATACGCTTTCACCGAACCCGTGGCCTAATTAACTGTAGAGCAGTACAAGAAGATAATAGATTCAAATCTTTGCCTCGACATTAGAGCGAAGAAATTAAAATATTAAATTATTACGTCGAATGGGAATCGAACCCAACTCTGTCGCTCCCTGTGCGCCACGACTGACCACACTTTAATCCTTGACATAGTATAAAACAAAGTACGGCTCACTGATATAACTGAATAAATTTTAATGTAGTTTTCACTAATAGAGTAATTCAAGAGGTTGGCTTATTTGTGTAATAGGTACATTATTATATCGAAATGGAATGAGACATTACCAGTGGTACAAAACTAAAATATTACAAAACAAGTTTTTCTTATTTAATTTTTTTCTATACTTTTCTAATGTATCTAACTATCTAACACAAAAAATCTATATATATAAAATCGAAAGGTCACTCACTCATCACGAAATCTCAGAAACTACAAGTGCTAGGAATCTCAAATTTTGTATAGGAGTTACTTATAGGACGTAGGTGCTCGCTAAGACGGGTATTTGCAATATTCGACTTCTAAGGGGTTGTTTTTGGAGTTGAAAGTTTGTATGAAACTTCGTTACTACAAATTCTAGAAGTCTCAAATTTTGCATAGACGTCACTAGGACGTAGTCATGGAGACAGAAATTAATAATAACATAATTCACGCGGGTAAAACCGCGAGCGGGCCGCTAGTATGTTATAATTGAAACCAGTAGTTTCTGAGATTAACGCATTCAACTAAACGAACTCTCGCTCTTTTTAATATTAGTATAAATATAATCTTGTTTATTATTTAAGAAATTAATATAACACATCAAGTACTGTTTAATTGACATTAAATTACTATAAAAATAAACCTTAAGATTTAATATCAGTGTTATGCTAATCAGTCACTCTGAGTGCTGCTGAAAGTTTCCCTTTGAATACGTAGTTTAATATTACAAATGTTTGTTGTTTCATTTCAAATGAAAGAACGCTAACAAAAAATCATTGATAAAAGTATTATCTATATAATGCCTTTCTTGTAACGGAAAAACTTATTTAGGGAAATTAGTTTTTATTATTTGAGGCCCATAGAGCACAGGGGCACAAGCTTGCGACCAGAAATGCGAGGTGGTGTGTTCGGTTCCCATTCGAGGAAATTAAATATTTAATGTTATCATCTCCTCGTTCTGTTCAACAAGAGTTGAGTTCCACCACTTAACTCGAAATGTCTACAGTTTTCGCCAGAAAATGGGGGATGGAAGTGTCTTAATGAGAACGGAGAGTCTTAACACAAGGTCCCCAGGTTTCAAAAAGGAAACCAGGCAAACCTACACTGCCATGTGCGGGATACAGCGTGAATCCTTCTTTCAATAATTATTTAATTCATCAGGTATACAATGTTTCACTAGATAGTATAACCTAACGCCGCTTTTTTACCAACTTAAAACACCTAAGGTAAACCGTAATAAATATGTAATGCTCAAATATATATTAAAACACTGAGGCCGTCGTGGCGCAGCGGCACAAGGGTGTGACTGTAACGCGATGGTTGTGGGTTCGATCCCCACTCGAGGAAGCGAAATATTTATTTACGTTTATAATAAATACCTGATGTCGAGGTAAAGCGCGGCATTGAGTTATGCCAGTCAACAAGTATTGCCTCCAGAATTCAGCAGAAAGTAAGGAACGGAGTGTCTTAACACTAGGTTCCGTCTGTCTACCCTGTTGTGTGCGTACAACATACATACATACAGCGTGAAGCTGATTTATTTATTTTATTTTTAAAACATTATACCAAATTCTAATTGTCACATATAATATGCGAAAAATAAATAAATAAAATCTCGTTAAAGTTATTTAAATTTGCCCTTTAGATAATATAAAACAGTAATCCTTTCGCTAGCTTCAGTAGTGTTTACTCACTCGGTTAAAACGAAACGGTTAGCTTGTTTTAACATTAAATTAAATTGGCCAAATGAGATTTATATAAAATTTGTATTATATTTTAGATCTATTGTGGAATTGTGGAATTGTGTACGCAGTAGATGTGAATTCGATCTCTCGAGGATATGCATACATTGATCACGCGGCTTCGCCCGCTTAAACTTGTTCTTATTTATATTGTAGCCAAAATATTCAACTTTTTTACATAAATTGTAGCATGTGCTATATCATTGTATAAGCTATAGTATCATAAAGTTTCATCTAAATCAGTTCATATATTTTTTTGATTTTTCCTATTTCCATTCCGTCATGTTTCATAAAATAGGTAAAGAAAGGATAACGGAGAATTTTAACATTAGGATGACTCCAACAATCTGGATTGTAGTATCTACGATATTTTTTTAGCTTCACGCTGTATCCCGAAGAAGTGCTTATGCTAACAATATGATATTTCTACAAATAAATATCAACTGCCCAGTCGTGGCGCAGGTGCACAAGCGTGCGACTATAAACGCTACAGATTCGATTCCCACTCTCATTTTCATTTCCTGGTAACGAGGCAAAGCCTTCAGAATTCATTGGAAAGTGGAAAATGGAATTGGCATAATGGCAAGTGTGTCAGGTTCCCAGCCGTGAAGCGATAAGAAAAAAAATAATATTTTTATAACCATATATCACATTAGCTACTTACAAGTGTTACTTAACCAATGTTGTAACGATAGTTACGTTACAACCACAAGTTAACATATGTATTTCAGTATATTGTTACTTGGTGACTTACTTTAATTAGATTAAAATAGACTATGGACAGCGCTGTAAATGGTTGTAGGTTCGATTCTAGCTCGGGGAAATGAATTGGCTTGATTTTCACCTAAAAGTTACGGCGCTGAGCTCCACTGCTCAAGATATCACTCAATTATCTCACTTGCATTCCGGCGGCAATTTTAGAACCGAGACTTCCACTTACGACTAAATTCAAAAATGTTATGTGTTAATCACGCAACGCAGCTCTCTATCAAGCCAGATGAAAATTTTAAGCATACCCACTCCCCTAATCGAAATCGAACCCAAAACTAGCCAATATAATCAATGCCCCATTCCACGACAGTGTCAAGGTACTTTGTATATAATATATTCGTCTTGCCAAAGTTAGTATCGCGTCAGTAAATTACTTACCCCTTCTTCGTGTTCATATTTACTTTAGTTGTTTGAACAGTGTGAATTTCATACTTGTGTCTATGAAATCGTATTACTCGTAAGTATAGTACGGTAGGTGAGTTGTGACTGTGTAAATATTTTAAATGTTCATGTTTAAAGCGAATTGTTTTGTTATTTAATTAATAACTATTTATTAATAGCTTCATGGTGTCTCTCGAATAAAGCAGATATATGACGTATCTTTAAAATATTTTTTTTTACATTCGGTTAAAGAATCCTAAAAAAACATAATTTATTTATAATTCTAAGCCTGTCATGACTCAGCGGCACACTATCTGACTGTGAAGGCGACAGTTATAGGTGCGATTTTGATCGGGGGACTTAATTATTTTTATTTCTCACTACAGAACAAAACAAAAGATGACATTAAGTTTCGCCAAGAACACGGAATATCCCAAAAATTGGGGACAAGAATAGAGCCAGAGTGTCTTAACCTGTCATTATCAAAGTGTCATTACCAAAGTGAGGAATTGAAAATATTAAATATTTTATGACTAATTGGGAATCGAACCCATAAACGTCGCGTTCACGGTCGCACTCTTGGGCCTCTGCGCCACGACAGCTTCAAATATATATTTATATTATACACAGTCTAAAACACTTTCCAAGATTACTTCCTTTGCGTTTCCGGTTGCATATAAAATGAAAGAAAAATTCAAATTCACCTGAGATATGCATCTCACTACAATTTAGCGTACGTACCTACATATATAATATTGTATGCATGCTGAATGTACCTTTTCTCACTGTTTATTATGAAAATATTTTTCACTGATGAAAAGACCGAAAGAGGTCCTCAATTCGATTTTTTTGTGTTTACCTTATAGAAAATGGCGGACAGAAAATTGTGATTCGGTGACGACAACTTTGTTTCCGTGGACTTTAAGATATAATATTAAAAAATACTGTTTTTTCCATTTCCCTTGGGAATTGTGAGAGATCCTTACTTGTTGTTTGTCAGTCACAAAGTAACGTAAAATGTTTTTATATATAGAGTTCAATAGGCAGAGGGAACCTAGTGTTCCTAGAGGGGAACCAGACAGTCCATTCTATATTTTATGGTGAATTCTTGAGACATAGCGGCGGAACTCAATACTGCGCTTTGAGAGATATTGAATATTTCATTCCTTCGAGTGGGAACCGAACCCACAACCGTCGTGTTTACATTCACACGCTTTTGCCACTACATCAAGACGGCCTCTCTATATAGATATATATAGGCCGTGTGTGTAGATGTACACACATACATTACTTAGTATCATATTAGTTAAACCAAAGAATATAATTATATATATCTATATTAAATTTTCTAAATTACATTGTTGATAATATTTATTTTCATAGAAACGTACATTTAAAATTTCACGGGTACTTATATTAAATCTTATACAAACAATATTAATAAGGAGAAAGCGTTGAAAAGAGTTATCTAATTACACAATCAACTCGACATTTATGAGGTGCTTAATAAAAATTCGCAGGAGAAAATAAAATATTTTAAAAGCTAAAAATATTTTTCCTCTGTAAAAATTTGTGGAACAAATAAGATGGTATGTAATATACTGGAGCAGTGGTACAAGCGTGACTGTATAAGCGACGATTGTGGGTTTGATGTTCACACGGGGGAATGAATTATTATTTATTAATATTTTCATTAATTCATCCACTCGACGGGCAAAGGCTCCCAAATTTCGGGGAAACTGAGTAGCGTGGCTGAGTGGGGAACCTCTGTGTAAGTGGCTTAAACTTAGGTTCCCTCTGTCTAGCCTGCTATATGCAAGATACAGCGTGAACCTGAAAAAAATTGTATATAGTGATATATGAATATACCTAGTGAGTTTTCATAGTCATTAACGCTGCCGTACACGCTATAGTTAAGGGTTTGATTCCCATTTGAGGGAGTAAACTATCATCGTGTTTGCTCTGGCAGAGAGATTTTCAGCAGATTTTCCGCAGAACACCTTAAGTTTCTACGAATCGTTTGACGTTATTTTCTTTAAACCTCTATAAAAATATTTCGGCTAAGAGTACATGAAAAATATAGTTGAAACTATAAGCGTATGAAAACAAACGTAATATATGTATGTAGTAGAGAGAAGAATAAAAAAGTAGTAAAAAAGTATTAAAGACGACCAAAAGATAACGTAGTTGTGAAATGTTTGTTTTTCATGACTTAAAATTGTTCTAAGGAACTTTGAACTTTCACTTTGAAAGACTATATATTGCATATAGAGTGGCGAAACTCAACGCCGCGCTGCATCTTGTCACTGGAGCTAATAAATAAAAATGATTGATTTCCCCTGAGAATCAAACCCACAACCATAAAAATCACATTCAGTAAACTAAATAAGTATTATACTATAATATATTCATGCTTCAACGGTTGTCAAATTTACTTTCACGATGGCGTGAATAGCTGTAACGACACTTGCCGAAGTAGAAACTTCGTGAGAGAAGTTTCAGCAATAAATGCTCTATGATTAAACATTATTATGTAAATGTTTATGTTTACACTAAACTTTGTTTCGGGAAGAAAATTGGAGACATTTAAATAAAAGCAGCTCCCCCCTTTTTTCTCGAGTAGCAGGTAGAGGGAACATACAAATACTTCCGTTCCACACGTTCCACACTTCCCACCGAATGGTGAAGGCTTTGCATATTGATTGGCGGAATTTAACGCCGCGCTTGGCCTCTAGAGCCAGGAAATGAAATATTAAATATTTTATTTTCTTATGAGCTATATTCACAAAATATCCATTACTTTTCCATATTACCCCAACTATTTTATTAGGTGTTCCAAAACAAAGGTAATGTTATGCTAAACTATAAGTTGGGGAAAAGTTATTTAGATTAGATAGTTTAATTGTATAGCGTGGGCCACGAATATAATTTCCCCGCTTTTATATGAGACAATTAAAAATGTTACAACAATCACACGAAAAGGATATTTTGTATAACCTATAATAGTGGGGACGGTTCTGCGTTTGACTGTAAAGGCGACGGTAGTGGGATCGATTTCCATTCAGGGGAAAGAACTATTTTATTTTCTGTGAGAACAATATAAAGCGCAGCCTTGAGTTTCGTAAATAGTTAAAGTGCTGTTCAAGCTGCCTGAAATAAGAATATTTTTACTTATTCTTGTATGTTTTCTAAATAACTATTTTTCTTTCTTAACTGTGGAATAACACTTTAAAAATGTAATAAATTAACTTTTAACAAAAAGAAAAACCGACTTCTAACAACGAACTAAAAAGTGAAAAATAATTATATAAAGATTTTGTAATTTTGAAGTCGGTGCCAAGTAAAACAAACAGGCTTAGTAATTAGATATTGTAAGGGTGTTGTAGCATTAGTTTGACACCGACTTCAAAATTACAAAATCTTTATATAATTATTTTTCACTTTTTAGTTCGTTGTTAGAAGTCGGTTTTTCTTTTTGTTAAAAGTTAATTTATTTTACGATTTTTAGTGATTAAGATCTACCCGATCCGACCGACCGATTAAAATGATGCTTCTTGAACGAGTGGTGATGGTGGTGGTAGTGGTTGTGATTGTTCTTTGTAAAACTTCATTTAATTAGCTATTATTTTTGTGCAAAGTTACATTTTGGTATATTGACAAGAACATACATAAAAAGTATTCGGGTGAATTCGGAATCCCCCTTTTTTGAAGTTGGTTGAAAATGAGAACATCCTCTTTTTTGAGATTGGTTGTAAAGAAATGCAACCATCAGGAATCTCACTTCTGACATCAATTTAAAAAGTTTTTGCTTGTAACTATTACAGTATAATCAATTTTTTACCAAAAAAAAACAAACTTTCTCAATTTTCATCGGATTCCATAATCGGAATCTAACCAAACTTTCACCAAATTATCCTTGAAGGGTATCCTTTCAAATAAAAAAAGAATCATCAAAATCGGTTGGCGCGACATTGAGTTATTCGGCTATTAGTAGCGCACATGCATAATGCAAATTTAAGACTTATGTGATTTTCTCATGGATACCATTGTCAGACATGGACCAAAAAAAAATGGGACCATTCGGGAAGCTATACCTTTCAAATAAAAAAAAAAATATCAAAATCGGTTCACCCAGTTAAAAGTTATGAGGTAACAAACATAAAAAAAAAATAAAAAAAAAAAAAAAAAATACAGTCGAATGTCGTAGGTTATCACCTCCTTTTCTTACAGAAGTCGGTTAAAAAAAATATGAAACAACAATGTTCATGATTTTATGTGTTGAAAAGCGGAACTCAACGCCGCACTTTGTCTAAGTAAAAGCATTTTAAACTTATTACTTAGTATTTTACTGTTTAATTAACAAATATTAGTCAGCGTAACTAAAAATATTGTTGTTAAACTAATATCCACACACCCTTTTACCCAGTTTGGTTCTATAACCCAAAAGATCCAAAACAAAGATTTTATTTAAAAAAAAACTTCTAAAAGAAGTAAATATAAATTTATAAAATAGGCTAAACTACTATTGAATAGTAAGGGTTTATTCTATTGGTTTTAGACTGTTTTCGCGACATACTCGTATAAGAAGATCAAACAATTCGTACGTCGACAATTTTGTCACTTCGTCGCAACTACGAGGACATTTGAATAAGTTAATATAAAAGTAAAACAGTATATTATTTAGCTATAGCTTTTGAACGATTGTATGCGACGGTTGTGGGTTCGATTCTCATTTAGGATAATTTTTATTTCATCTCTCTGGTTGAGGCAGGTTTATGGTACGCCACAAATCTGCCAAATGACACAAATGTCTGATTGTAAAAGCGACGGTTATGGGTTCAGTTCCCTCTATATTCATTTGAGAGCGAAAGTGTTGAGTTCCACCACTCAACAGGCAATCTCTCAAAAATTCGATGGAAAGCGGAGGTGTCTTAATGAGAACGGAGTGTCTTAAATTTAGATACATAATAAAAGAGGATTTTAAAAAGTTTTCCTCATATATACATACAAAATTAAAACAAAACAAAGAGTAAACGAGTTTAAACAGCCAACGAGATTGTATTGTTAAAAGCTCTGCCTAAATTTGTTATTCTCTGACTTACATCAATCCTATTCCAATTTGAATATTTAATTTACACTTTGCATCTCATACTGCTGTGCCTGTACCTACGTTAAGTTTCGTATAACGTTCTGAAAGCTTAGATCGCCAGCTTTAGTGTTTATAAATATAAAATTTAGGCCAGTCGTAGCGCTGGTGTGGACTGTTGTGAGACGGTTGTGGGTTCGACTCCCACTCGAGGAGGTGAAATTTATATTTCCATTTCATCGCTCTGGTGTCGACGCAAAGCGCGGCGTTGAGTTCTGCCACTGAACACTCAATGCCTCCAGAATTGGGCAGAAAGTGTTTTAACACTAGGTTTCCTCTGCCTACCCTGCTGTGTGCGAGATACAGCGTGAAGCTAATTATTACAACGTAATTTGAATTGATAATCTATATATATAAAAGGACTTGTCCTCACTGACTGAGGTAAGACGCACGCACAGCCGTAACCGCTAATGGTAGAAACTTGATATTTGGACAAATGTTTGCTTTTGTAATCTGGACATCCACTAAGAAGGGATTTTGTAAAATTTTAATCCTAAGGGGGTGAAATAGGGGTTGAAAATTTGTATGGAAAAAAAATAAAATCGGCACCGATTTTTATCAAATTTGAAATTTAGATTTATAAAAGTATTTAATTGAACACGTGTTTCATCGTTTTCTGGAATTCTTCCCCTAAGAGTGCAAATAAGGGGTTGAAAGTTTGTATGGAAAAATCATTAAATCGCCACCGATTTTTATAAAATTTGAAATTTAGACTTTTAAAAATATTTCATTGAACACATTTTTCGTGGTTTATTAGAATTCACCCCCAATTACGCAAGCGAAGCTGCGCGCGTCCGCTAGTTAAATATATTTTTTAAGTATTTTCTTTAATTGGCGGCGACGGTAAAATTCTAGAAACGAGTGCTTTAAGTTACCTTACTGCTTATTTTTACTCCACTTTACAAGTACCTAGTTGAGGTTTATAATCAAACCAAAATCGAAAAAAATATAAGCATATAGAAAAGCCGATCGAACCACCGACCATTGTACATACATTCAAATTTTACCACTGCGCCACGATGTCCTCCTTTGATATCAAAATTTCAAAGTAATCACAGAAGTAGTTCCGGAGGTTTGCGGTTTTGGCAGACGTACATACGACTTACAATATACACACATACATTTCTATATTTGTATGGCTTTTAAAATGTATTTATTCGTAACTCTTTAGTTTTGGTAGCACCTGAGTGCTTGGTGAGTATTTTGTAATGTTTAATTTGGTATAAGTGCTCTGTCTGTAGATCAGGTCGTCGGATACGGTTGAATATCTCGCGGCACTATTTTTGTGATATATTTTAATGTCAAAGATTTTATAATTTTGAAGTCGGTGTCAAGCTAATGCTACAACATCTTTACTACAATATCTAATTACTAAGCCTGTTTGTTTTACTTGGCACCGACTTCAAAATTACAAAATCTTTATATAATTATTTTTCACTTTTTAGTTCGTTGTTAGAAGTCGGTTTTTTTTTGTTAAAAATTAATTTATCTTCGTCCAAGCCTTGTGTTTGTCCACTGCTAAATATACGCCTCCTCCAAGGGTTTCCAAAATATCTTTATTACCTTTATTACTATTTGTTGCTTGAGAAATAAAAGTTAAAATTGTTTTAAATATTTCTGGTAATTGAATTTGCTATTGATATTACCGCTACTTTTTCAGATTCTGCATATTTTATAAACAACTTGAGGCCAGTCGTGGAGCAGGGACACAAAGTGTGCTGTAAAATCGACTGGTGGTGGGTTCGATCCCCACTCGAGGTAAAGGAAATACTTAAATTTATTTTTTCATTTCTTAGAGAAAAGAACAAATTGAGGATAAAAACAATGGAAATGAGAATAAAAACCAAATCCAATTCTATTCTTTTGAATGGGATTCGAATCCACAGTCGCTGTATAACTGTGCCACGCTTCTTCCAACAGACCTTGCCTTTGAAGTTATTCATGTATAATTCTAACATCTATTTCTAACTGATCGATATTAACTGAATAAACCACCGATGACTGTGGGCCAAGGTTATGTACAGTTCAATTTTCCGCAACCACAAGTGGGAAGTGGAGAATGCCTTTGGATTTGAAATGGTTTAGATAAAGAGAGTTTTGGATAAGATTTGTTTTAGCTTCACGCTTTATCCCGTATAGCAGGGTTAGAGAGTGATAAACGTCAAAATACACTGTCCCCTTTCCGCCCTCATTTGAGCCTTCGTGTATTTAGTGATGTAACTTAACGCTGCGCTTATATAAAGTATTTGATAATATTATTTAATTACTTGATGAGTTTAAACGTATTTAAGTAACGAATTAATTTATTAATCGAATTTAATTTTAATGTAACGAAATTAAAAATGCTAAACGGCACAGCGGTGCATCCGTAGCATCTGGCTGCAAATGTCGAGTGCCATATTTGCAGCCAGATGCTACGTCGCTGTTTGCGTCGCTTTGGCAAAGCCTGGCGTTGAGATCTGCCAGTCAACACGCCAAATTTCAAAAATTAACTGTAAAGTGGTGAACAGAGTCTCGTAACACTAGATACCCTCTGGATATTCAGCTATACGCCGTATACGACGAAGCTGAAAGAAAAAACAAAAAATATTTCAAATTGATGCTATCACAAGTAATCTTCTGAAGTTTCTGAAAAAGTTTTTTTTTTTAAATTTTAACCTTCTCTAAATACCCATAATATCGCGTGATAAGGCAACATTAAACGTTTAACGCTATTGCGCTATAATTTACCTGATATTTAATCATTCAAAGTTTATATTTTCACGCATCTTTTTCACTCTGTGTGGTAGAAATAATTAGAAAAATTATTTAATATTTTCATTTTCTCGCTCTGGTGACGGCAAAGCGCGGCGTTAAGTTCCAATACTAAACACGCGAAAGCCTGCAGAATTCGGAGGAAAATGGGGAACGGAGAATCTTCTCTAATCCCAGTTTCCCTCTGCCCTACCAAGTGCAAAGTTCTCTTTATACACTTACAGTACCATAAACTTAAGCTTATAGAAAATGTACTTGTATGAACAAATAATTAATTATAAACTAGTCTTAGAATATGTCCAATTATTTATATTCAAAGGGTTATTTACGTCGACAGTTAAGTTGCTGTGCCACGTGACCACGCTTAGAGGGAAGCTTAAAGTACTATGAGAAAGTTTCTACTGAGCTTTTTGAATCTTTTAATGTATGTATATGTAATATAATTTGTATTTACTTATATTTAGGCCTATTCATACTTTGTTTTGTCATTTTTGTCAGTAAAGAACTTAAGGGTTTTTATAGCTTTACGGTGTATCCCGCACATAGTAGAGAAAGGCAGAGGGAGCCTGGGAACCTAGTGTTAAAACACGCCGTTCCATTAAGACACTTCTGTTCTTCATTATCCGCCGAATTCTGGAGGCATTTAGTGTTGAGTGGGGGCACTCAAAGTCGCGATTTGCGTCGTCAGCATGGCGAGAAAATAAAATTATTAAATAATTACTGAATCAAACCCACAACCGCTTATGTTTCTATTAGTAACACGCTCTGCCATTGCGCTACAATGGCCTCATTAACATTAACATTTTTAAAGTCTATAAAAGGCACGACTGTGGTTGAAGGTAAAACGTTTGGTTTTCGTGAAAAAGAAAAGGTTCCACTTAAATACGAAGTTTTCGCTCCAGGCCAACTAAAATACTGAGTTCACTTAATTATTAATAGACGTTATATTAGGAAAGTAACACAATTTCAGGTTAAAATTCAAGTTTTACTAAGAAAATAGTGTTAAGACGTACCGTTGTCCATTTTCCGTTTATTTTAGAAACGTAGGGGGTTTGGTCGTGGCGTTCAGCGCCGTGTTTTGTTTAATTTTATTGTGGAAATTACCTTGTTTCATATTTTAAAAAATAAATTAAATCAGCTTCAACATGTATCCCGCACACAGCAGGGTAGGCAGAGAGAACCTAGTGTTAGTCTTACGGCAGAAAGTGGGGAACAGAGTGTCTACATTGGCGTTGAGTTCCGAGTTGAGTGTTTTAACACTATTTTTATTTTGTTGTTACGTTTGTTCTTTCTTCCTTTGACGTTAAATTTTATTGATTATATTGTAAATAATGTAGTCCTCCCAAGAAGCATTCCTTCGAAATTACTTTCGGCCGTACGCTGCCTTTTGTGTTTAATATTTAATATTAATATGGATTATGATCCGATACAGCAGATATTGTATTTGAATTTGGCTAATGCTACAATTTTTAGTTATTGATTATGTATGTATGTAAGTATTCATATCATATTATTTTCTTCTTATTATTATTTTTTCTATTTTTAGGATTCCGTACTTTTTAATCAAAAAAGAAACCCTTATAACATCACTGTTGTCCGTCTATCTGTCCGTCTGTCTGTCTGTCAAGACCCTTTATCTCAGGAACGCTTGGAGATATCGGGTTGAAATTCTTGACCGGTTTTTTTTATATTAATGTAAATTTACATCATTTTCATTGAACTAAACAAAACAAAATTATATAAAAATATAATAAGCTTCAGTACATTTATGTAATTTTTTTCAGCCTCACGCTGTATCCCACATATGGCAGGGTAGACGGAGGGAGGTTAGTGCTAAGACACTCCGACCTTCACTTTCCGCCGAATTCTGCAGGCATTGAAGAAATGAAAATATTAAATATTTCATTTCCTCGAGTGGGAATCCTGTCGCGCTTACAGTCACTTGCTCCTACACCTTGACGGCCTTAACACTTTATTTTTATACTAAAAAGAATCAAATTATAACAAACAATAAGTTTCTTTGTAAATTTCTAATCGATACCTTTAGCCTTATTTTAGAATTATTCTATCAAAAAATTTTGAATTTTCATTTAAATATCTCTTTTAGCTTTGAACATGATTATTCCATCATTGCAGTTTACTTTATTACTTATCAAATTTAAAATTTCATTTTTATGTTATGTAAGATATGTTTTTTTCATTATTTAATGATTATTAAAATATTATTAACAATATGGTTTGTGTATTGCGTATGCGCAGTTATTATAGTATGTCACGATGATGATAACCGAGTCAATCTGAGACATGTTGACGACAGAGGGCCCCTGAGTGACATTGTTCTACGTAAAAGCAATATTCTGAAAAATAAATCATTATAAAATTCAGCTAAGTATTAATTGCATAGCAGATAGTAAAAAAAAAATATAAAAAATCTCAAATTAACCAAAAATAAATGTGCCATTCGAAGCATTCTCTTTTCTTTTTCACAAAAAATTAAATCACGAGCGCCTTAATACAAAATATTATTTATGTATGTATATTTTATTATATTTAGGATACAATTGCAATAACTGATCTTCAAAGACGTGGTCTGTATATGTTACGATGATGATAGCAGACAACTGAGCGCACCACCCACTTTACGTGATGCTGCTGCAGGAAGAGCTGGCTGAGTGACCAGGACCGGGTTTTTGAAGAGACTTAAAACCAATTTATGAAATATATGAAAAAACTAATTAATTATTCTGAAAACGAGGAATGTATAGAAGTTAATTCAAGTCGAAAACTATTGTAAATCACTTCAATTATAATAGTTTTCAACTATTTGTATTCAACAGACAAATAGTTGAAAATTGTTATTAGATACAAATTATATTGATATTATGTATGAATATCACATTTTTTTTATTTTATATCGAATTTCCAAATGGCTGGATTGTCTTTCTTTTTGGTATTAATATTTTATTCTTAATTTATTCCTACATTCCTTCTACACACCCTACTATATGTGGGGTACATCGGTTCTTTTCTTAAAAAATTGAAATTTCATTCACTGTCTCTAATCTTTTACCGTAAAAGATAAAAAGGTAGAAAGAACAAACCAAAAATCGTTCCAGTAAGCCCGACCCGTCAGTCCCGACGCGCTGGCTGATAAAAAGATCCACGTTCAGATTTATCGGTGCTAGGCCACTTTATCACATTTGAAATATTCATTTTGAATGTAAAATATCATATAAATTTCATTTTATATTATGTCATTTTTTCTTAGATTTTGTTATAATTTTTGGATATAGAGCTCGTCAGTTATGTCTAACTGTCAATGCAAGGGTTGTGGGTTCGATATTTTGGTTACTCAAAGGAAAATACGGTGTTATGGTCTGCCACCTAGAAAGAGTGTTTAAAAATGGCCTAAATATGTGTTTATAGTAAATAATAAACGCGGTGTTATGTTCCGCCATCTAAAAACAATGTCTCAAAAATTATCGAAAAGTGTAGAAAGGAGTGTTTTACATGAGATGATCTTTGCCTGTTTCAAAGTAGTTATTTCCTAGCTTTTCACGAGATACACAAGTGTCTATACACAAGTGTTGGTTTACATGAAAGACTAAAGGAACCTGTGTGAATAGTGATGGAAAAAATGCCTTTTTCAGTGTTGTAGTCTTTGAGAAAATTCTGTTCTTTTTTCTCTTTTAGTGATGCATTATGAAATTTTCATAAGATATTTTTATTCAACAGATAAAAATGTTTGTTCCGTGAAAGCTACGAAACTGTTCGTATTTTCATTTCATATAGTAGGTATGTAAACGTTTTAAAATTCCGCCTTTAATGGAAAGGTCTACACTTAATTTTTCATTTCGTTTCAACTGCAACGTACTCATTTGCTCTTTTATTGAGCTTAATTTTAAAATTTCCGCTTTTAGTAGGTACTTTAAATTTTGTATTCACACGAATATTTGTAAATATTATGCAAACGTGTGTTAATCGTACAATTTGTGTGATAGTAAACGCGGCGGTTGTGGGTTCGATTTCCATTTGGGTAAGTTTAACATTTTTTTCTGAATCCGCTCTGGTAACTGTTGAATTTCGCCACTTCGTCATATTAATTTGATGATATTTTGGTTATTATTTTTTCTCTTTTTTAAAAATGCTTTTCATAAACGTTCATAAATAAAAAAAATGTTTAAAAGACTCATATATATTTTCTAAGCAAGAAACCTAAGTTCGACGTTCGAAATGCATTTTATTTCAAGCTTTAAATTTTTCTAAAAAGATAGATTTGAAACGCTCAAAAAGCAGAAAAGTGAGTGCACTAGTTTTAAATTATTTAGACCAAAATAATTACTTGAAAAATGTTCATAGCACTTTTTAGTTTTAAATAAGCATAATATTTAAGCAAAGTCATAAATATATATATTTATATATTATGTAAAATTATTATGTATTAAGTATATTCTCATATTTAGAGACGTATATTTCATATTTTTATACGTTTTAATTTGCCATTGAGTTCCAATACTCAACACGCATGTGACGCGAGAATTCGGCAAAAAGTGGGAAACGAAAGTGTTTTAAAGGGAACGGAGTATTTGATCACTAGGTTCCCTCCATCTACCCTGCTATGTGCGGAATAGAGCCTGAGTAAAAAAGGTTGTCAATTGGAATAACATTTATTAAATAAGTTCATTAAGCAAATGTGTAAACGATTGTATTTTTTGTTTCGGATTTTCTACGGTCGAATCGTTATTGAGCAATAATAGTAGAACGTTACTAATTGTATATAAATGATAATTTTCTTTCTTTTGTTCTTTTATTTGTTATTACGTTACTGATGTATGGATTAATCTTATAAATTATTATTTTTTGAGGTCAGCCATGGTGCAGAAGCAAAAGCGTGCTAGTGTAAACGCGACAGGGTATGACTTCGATTCCCACACGAGGAAATGACATATTTAACGTTTTAATTTTTTTGTTCTGGTGTCGAGTCAAACTCCCGCCTCTTCCACCACTCAACACGCATTATCTCAAGAAATCGCCGGAAAGTGTGGAGCGGAGTGCCTTAATGCGAACGAAGTGTTTTAACACTAGGTTCCCAGGTTCTCAAGTTCCCTCCGTCTAACCTGCTATGTGTGGTATACAGTGTGAGGCTTAAAAAAAATTAAATTATAATACTCAAATATACGAAATTAGTTAAATCCACGTGGGAAAAATGAAAAAATGATGGAAATTTTATCACGTTCCAGTATTGAAACTTATATTTTCGTAACTATCGAAACAGAACTTTTCATCATAAATTTATCTATCGCGCCATCTTGAGAACGAGTTTAGGTGACTGTGGAACAAATTTTAAATTATTTCATTTCCATAATACCAATTGAAAAGCGATAGTTGGGAGTTTGATTCTCAATCAGGCTAGTGAAGTTTTTTTACCATTTATATTGGTTAGGCGGAGTGAGCGAAATTTGTCCAGTATCATTTTTTAGCTTCACGCTGCATCCTTCTAATAGTAGGGAAGCTGGGAAAACTATTTACCCCCCCTTAAGACACATCCGCTCCTAACTTGCCGCCGAATTCTTCAGACGATGCGTGTTGACTGGCGGAAATCAACGCCGACTTTTGCCTGGTTACCAGAGCAAAGAAATAACTATTAAAGATTACATTCCCCAAATTTGTGTCCATGCACCACAACGACCTCAAAATCACCTCATTATTATATTAATGGCCTCATGTAACTTAAAATAAAATAATAATACAAAAGATTTAAGAAATTATTAAAATCTTTTGTACTTACAAACGTTTGAAGTGTCCTGTTTCCTGCGACAGAGTTAAGCAGTATTTACTTAGCTTTGAGCTCGACGCGTTACAGTCTTAGCAGTATTAGCATCTTCTTTTCTATTATATAAAACGTGACTATTTTAAAATTTATATAAGGATTTTATAAGAAAATTTTATTTAATATAAGTTTGTAATTTAATGTATATTTTTTAACTTCACGCTGTATCTCGCAGACAGAGGGAACCTAGTGATAAAACTCTCCATCTCTTTTTCCACTCAATTTTCGAGATTTGTGTTGAGTGGCGAAAGTTTTTTCTATATATTTTTTCTATTCTTTATTAAAATAGGTTAGATATTATAAGCACTCAAGAGGCGTTCATGGCACGTGGTTGTGGGTTCGCGTCCCACTTGAGGAATTAAAATATGTATGTAACATTTTCATTTCTTCGCTAGTGTCGAAACAAAACGGGGCGTTCCATTACCCAACACGCAATGCCTCCAGAATTCGGTGAAAAGCGGAGTGTTTTAACACTAGGCGCCCTATATAAAATTTTGCATGCAGAAAAAAATACAGTTATTTTAATTTTTTTATACCATACAAGAATTCCATAAAAATTCTATTCTAAAGAAATATACTTAATTTAAAAATAATAACATTTTATTTAATATGTATTTTATTTACTGAACTATATCTAGAATTCCTATAATCTTAAAAGATACAAATACTAAGAAGATTTCCAATTGTTTTGTTTCTCTATTATATTGATATAAATAAGTATTTATTAAGTGTATCGATATGAAGTTCTTGATAATAAATATATATATATATATCATTGATAGTAATTGGTCCGAATCAATACTTATAAGTTTCATGCGAGCTTTGAAAGCTCTTCATGCTTCATGCTCTTCATATAAATTATTTGAAAAATATGGATTTTATTTATATTTATATAATAATTCATTAACTTTTAGTTGAAGGTACTTTTTTTTCGAGGCCATAGTGGTACAAGGCACAAGCATGTGATTGTAGTCTTGACGGTTGTAGGTTCAATTACCTTTGGAGGGAATGAAATATTTATAAGTTTGTAGCTACAAACTTATAAATATTTCAACGGAGTAGCAACGTGGAACGGAATATCAAATTTATACTAGGTTCCCTCTGCTTCCCCATTTTTATTCTTTATTAGGTAAATTTTGAAAATTATTTTAAAGATAATAATATTTTTTCCCTGCTAATATATCTGTTTCCTTATATAATAAACACTTTAATAATTAATTAAACAAATAAAAAAAGATTACCTTAATAATATTAGAATCATTTTATAATTTTAGTATCGCGTTAATTTGGTTATAACGTTTTATTGGGAAAACCATTCGCTTCTTTATGAGAAAATTAACGCAATAATAGACGTTAAGGGGTCCGTTTTAATATAATTTGGGATTATGAGTTTGAATTTAAAAAGTCAGTAGGTAAGAGTAATTAATCATTTGGTAGTGTCTTAATGGAAACGGAGTATCTTAATTAGGTGCCCAGGTTCCTGCCTATCCTGCTATGAAGCTAGTAAAAAAATCGTATATAAAAATCATTAAAAAATCATAAAGGCAGAGTGAACCTGAGAACTTTGTGTTAAGACACTCCGTTCCCATTAAGACAGTTCCGTTCCCCACTTCCCATCGAATAAATATTTATATTTTATACTAAATGTTCTATTCCTATGCAGTTTAATTCAAAAATTTTACAATCAATGCAAGAAAATTAAAAGTTTAAACTAAAGTTATTTATATTAATAACTAACTTTTATAAGAAATCAAATACCTATATATATTATGCGCTTAAAATACAGCTTTGACCAATGCAATGGTAAAACTTTCTAGGAAAGGTTATTATTAAGTTATAATTTTAACATGGATTGAAATGTGCCATTTTGATTAGTTTCACTTATGTATATTTTATATTATGTTATAATTATAACATAATATAAAATTTATTCATAAGCATAGAAATTTTAAAAAAATCAGCTTCACGCTGTATCCCGAACACAGCAGGGCAGGACAGCAGGGCAGAGGGAACCTAGTGTTAAGATACTCCGTTCCCCACTTTCTGCCGAATTCTAGAGGAATTACCTGTTGAATAGCAGAACTCAACGCCGAGCTCTGGCTCGACACAACGAAGGTATTCAGTGTTGAGTGGTGAAATTCAATGCCGCGTTTTTGCCTCGACATCAGAGCGAAGTAATGAAAATGTCAAATAAACCCTTACCTTGAGTGGGAATCGAATCCACATCCACATCTCTCTCGTGTACCCCTAGCCCCATCACGACTGGCCCCAACAACAAGCTTGTGAATATATGTCAATATCAAAGTAATTTGTTTCAAAACATAATCCAAAGTACGCATTTGCTAGATACAACAATCAGTGTTTCAATTCCCAGTCTAAAGTAAAGTTAGTACAGTAGTTATTGAAGCTGTATTTTGAAATATATTATATAAATTATTTTTTATTAATTTGATATGACTGACGAAAATTATAATATACAATAATTTAAATTTTTGCGACAAAATTAACATCTTAAATTAAATAATTAAGAATTTTATATGTTTTATAAAAAATATACACTATTAACAAAATTTTTTTAGTTAAAGCATTTTAAACGAAATAATTAAGAAACGAAATAATTGTATTACATATATATTAAAAAAAATATAAAAAAATTCGATCACCTTAAACAATATAGTATCTGTCGTTGATAGGAATATTACAAAGGCCTTTATGCGACCGCGTGGACCGACATCAATTAGCAGTAGGTTCCTGTCACCTGCAGTGTTTGCACCTTCGTTATATCATAGAAAGTAGTGTGCTTCGGGATTTTATGATATTAATAATAAGTTCCAAGTCAGTCGTGGTGTAAGGGTGTAAGTGTACAAGTGACAGGTTGTGGGTTCTATTCCCACGCGGCGGAATGAAGCTTTTAATATTTCCATTACCTCGCTATGGTAGCGAATTTGAAGAATTTGAATATTTGATCATTTCATTTACTCGCTCTGGTGACAAGGTAAAGCGTAGCGTTGAGTTCGGTCATTTAACACGCAATGTCTTCAGAATTTGGCAGAAAGTGAGGAACGGAAGTGTCTTTATAGGAACGGAGTGTCTTAACACTAGGTTCCTAGATCCCCTCTACCTACCCTGCTATGTGCAGCCAAAAAATATATACTAATGTTAAGTATATTAAAGCGAGATGTTGATTTTCGGCAATCAACAAAAAGTTATTTAAAGAATGCGTAATACTTTCTTATTACATTACTCAGTCATGATTATTTGTTTGTCCGAAGGAATTTAAAGAAATACTGAGTCCTATATTCCATAGCCTTCTCTAAGCCAAATTTCAATAGCAACGGTTGTTATTAACATGGCGGAATAAATTGCATGCCCAATTAATAAGTATTTTAATATACTGGTATATATCGAAAATATTACAAATATGAGAAAACAAAGTATCCTATGTTCATCCTGAGACTCTCAAGTATCTCTATATGAGTATTTTATCACAATTAAATTAGCGGTTTGGCCCTGATTGCGTAAAAGACAGACAGACAGACAGACAGAGTTACTTTAGAATTCATAATATAGGTACGGATTTCGAGTGGAAATCGAACCCACAACCTATCGCGTTAAAAGTGGCACGCTTGTGCTCCTGAGCCACTGTCCTCACATATTCACATATATACGCACAAAACCGATCCCAGTAAATAGGCGTCCATTGAAAAACTATAAGCACAAAGAAAATAACGTAAATGTGTTTCTTTTACGACTCCCTCCAAATATACTTACAGTTTTATTTATCTGAAAGGAACTATAAATCAGACAGTGATGTCTTACGATTTTCTATTTTTTTCCCCTAATATTAGATTGTGTATTAGTGTAATTTGTTAGTTCGGCGTTTTGGTATTGGTTTTTGTTGGAGTTGGAAATCGATGGTATATCGATTGAGGGTCGTGGGTTCAATTTAGAATTAATAAATACTTACATTATAAATAAAGCTGAAGCGTTTGTCTGGTTTTTACGATAATTGCAAGAACTCGCAGTTCTAATTGAAAAAATATTTTAGTGTTATAGAGTATTCACAGTCTTCATTGAGGAAGGCTATAGGCTATATTATATAATGTTTTTAGCTCAACGCTATATCCCACACATAGTAGGGTAGACGGAGGGTACCTGGGAACCTAGTATTGTAGTCTGTCACTCAACACACAATGCTTCAAGGATTCGGCGGTGAGTGGAGCACGGAGGTGCCTTAATATCAAAGGGCACTCCCTTAAAAATATATATAAGTAGTTATCCTATATCTATCTACCTACCCAAATACATTTATTCAATGTCTCCACTGAAGATAGCCTAGAGTGTATTTTCCAAGATTTTCAATATTCAGCACTATCCCACTGAAACTAATGTTAACTTAAAAGGGAATATAAATGTGTCAATATCGTTTTCAACGTCAGATTGGGAATTTTACCGGTAGTTTTAATTAACTTTTTTCCTAAAAAATTAGCCAGCTTCACGCTTCTTCCCGCATTGCAGGGTAGGCAGGGACAACCCAGTGTCTAAACACTTCACATCCTGTTTTCCCTCTGAATTCGAGAGAGTGCTTGTGGAGTTGCAACGTCGCAATAAGTATACTAATTGATGGTGTAATAGAATAAAAAAATAATATTTTGGTCATACGCGGTGTTATTATTTTTTATTTCAAATATAAATAAATACAAACTTACTTAAAATATTAAAATAATGGTATTTTCAAAAAAATGTTTTTAGTAAACCTTATATTTTTTAACTAATTTTGTATAGTTTCTGTATTATAATAATATTGAAGACGCGACCAGAATTAAACTCCAATAAGCTTCACTGTTACCTGGATAACAGTGGCGTAACCCAACACCGCGCTTATCTAATTGCAAATAGCCCATTAAATAGAAAATCACCCCAAAAGCTATTTTGCTGTGAACTCCAAACTATCGTTTGTTTAGGACCGGTCGAATAATAAAATAAATATTTAGTGTAATGATGTAGAGTAAAATTTTATTATATTTATTATCATACTTAACTAGAGCAAGAGTGTAGTTACATTCATGAATAGCTTTTTTTTTGGTTGTTTTGGTGCACGCTGTATCCCGCACAAAACAGTTTAGGCAGGGGGAATTTAGTGTTGACGCACTCCATTCTTCACTTACCTCCCATCTTCCGAGACACTACGTTGAGTGGCGGAACTCAATGCTTTTGTTCTTGTTTCCAGAGGTTAGACTGGTGGTAAAATATTTGGCTATAGATTTTCTTTGCAAAAAAAATGAAGCATATAGGTAACTTCTTATCTTGAAATAAATTATTTGACTTTGACTTTGTCCTACATTTAGTTATTTCTATAGGACCACGGCAGTTGCTGATAAATTTAATATTATATACAACTAATATTGTATTGACTGTGTGAGTGTAACGCAACTGTTGTGGGTTCGATCCCTATTCGGGGGAAAGAATTATTATTTTTTAATAATTTCGTTATTTCTCTCTGGCACCAAGGCAAAAACTCGTTGAGTTCTGAACCTCAACTCTCAATGCCTCGAAAAACTTAGGCGAAAATGAGGAACCGAGTGTCTTAACACTAGCCTGCTTTACACTGGATACAGCGTGAAAGTGACAAAAAAAACTGATATTATACGTGAAAAATTATCGAATTAGCGGATAAGCTTAATGTAGGATTTAGTTGAAATCTCGCGCTTAATCTTCTTTCCATGAACAAAATCCCCTGCCATTTCCTTATAATGGCCCTATTATTCCCCTTCGACATGCGTCGATCACGATTAGGTCCGCTCCGATCGTATATTTAATGTTCTAATATAGTATAAGTGTTTTATAGTTTCACGCTGTAACCATCATCAAGCAGGATAGGTGGAGGGAACCTGGGAAACTAATGTTAAGAAACTTGGTTCCCTTTGAGACACTTTCCGCCTAATTGTAAAGGCATTGCGGAACTCAACACCGAGCTTTGTTTCAATAGTATGGTATAGTAATGCTATTCTAGTATTAGTCTTGCTTTAGTATACTTATACTCTCCGTCCGCATAATTCCCTTAAAAAAATAATATATACATAGACATCTATCTATATCTATATAGAAGAAGATAACCTAGATACATCCCAACAAGGCCATGTCGGCATTCCATCACTTCACCTACAAAAAGAACGAAAATAAGAAAATCTAATTCGTAAATACTCTAAGACATCAACGTTTACAAATGAAACCTTAAATCGTGGGTAATTTGGGGGACATTTTCAGAAATTATTTATCCCGAGCGATCGCAACGCGGCTCTCTCCCGCTATTAAATTTTAATTATTCTTCATTTGTTACAGCTTAAGGGGATTTTTTTTTGTTTCGAAATTCGCCTTTTTTAAGCGCGAAGCGAAAAGAAGCGATGATTGAGTGAAATTTTGCTGTGTTCTGTGAAGTTTATGGCAATTAAATCTGTATATTAAATTGTAATGTGAATTTACGCCTCTAGTCTTTCGTATTAGGTGCAGGAAAAGAAGTAAAAGGTAAAAGCATGTGACTGTAAACGCGACGGTTGCGGGTTCGATTTTTTGAATTAATTTTTATTTATTAATATTTTTGTCTCTTCGTTATGATAACGAGGCAAAGCGCGGCGTGAGTTCCACCACTCACGGCCTATATGCCTCGGAATCACGGCGAAACTGGGGAGCGGAGTGTCTTAACACCAGGATCCCTGGATTACGACTGTAAACGCGGCGGTTGTGGGTACAATTCCTACTCGGAGTATGAAATCTTTAATATTTTCTCATTTCCTCGTTCTTGCAACGGGGCAATGCTTGGCGTGGAGTTCAGCCACTCATCACGCTGTTCATCCAGAATTCGAGGGAACGGAAGTGTCTTAATTGGAACCAAGTGATTTAACGCTAGTTTTCAAGTTTCCTATGCCTACATACATATAGCGTAAGATTAGGGATACAGCGTAAGATTTAAAAAAAAAATGTGAATACAATACAAGAGTAATAAGTAATTTAAGTGGCAAATCGAGTAAAATGCACCGTCCGCTCAATTTCCTTTGGCTTGATGACAACGGATCCCAACGACTACCATTACCGTTGGCGAATATAATGGCGATTTAATCAACCATTATTTTCTACTATTTGCTACTCTGAAACGTTATTCATTGAACCTGTTCAGATTTTCAATAAAGGTTCAAAGTAGGTACATTTGCAAATTGTTTTAGTATGTATTAGTATAGATTTAATAATAAATTGTGGGTTTAATTTAATCTGTTATTGTTATTAAATTTAAGAGTTTGTTTGGATGAACGCGCTAATCTTAGGAACTATTGGTTCGAACTAACCAAAATTAAGTAAAAGCTGCAAGGGAAAGCTAGTATTATGCTAGTAAAGCTAGTACTAGGCTAGGTACAGATGTTTTAGTGTAAATACTTTTTTTCTTATTCTATGGGTATGGGCCTAATGAGTGGCGGAATTTAACACTGCATTTTGTTTAATAAGAATGGGAATACAAAAACTTTTTTAATTTCCTCACAGCGTTCCCTTACTTATCTAGCTACATACGAGTATATGCGGGATAGAGCGTGAAGTCAATAATATAAAAAAAAATTTGATCGTAACAACAATCACTTACAAAACTACACGATAAACACGCATTTCCCGTTATCTATCCCGTTATATTCATTTACGTCGCATCTATTTAACTTTAATTATACCAGAATCCAATTTAAGTTTTACAAAAGTTGTTTTCCAACAAGATAAAGTGCAGACTGAGACTGCGGGCTGCTGTTACTTCTGCTTAAAAATCTTAATCTACTCCCAAGTTTTTAAGTTATTTTTTATGATGGCCCTTGAATTGTGCAGGTTGGATGAATTCATGAGAAATTCTATAGTTTAGTTAGTGCGAAACAATTAAAACGTTGATAGTTTGAAACTTATAGTTTCTGAGATATTTTTTCCTTAGTTAGTGTAAATTAATTTTTCTTTTAGTTTTCAATCCATCCTTTGTATATACATTGAAATACATCGTATATACAGAGTATGCAGAGATAAAATAGTGTTAAGACACTGCGTTTTTCACGCATCACTAAATTTGCGAGAGACTGTGTGTAATGTCTGAACGCCGCGCTTTGTCTTATTGCCCGAGTGAAAATAATTCAATCTTTCCTGTGACAATTGAACTGACAATCGTGGAACTAGGAGCGAGACGTTGTTTCCTGTGCAGTGAGTGTGTGTCGATTATTTTTGTAGCCTCACGCTGTATTCTGCAAATAGCAGGGTAAAGGGAACCTGGGAACTTAGTGCTGTGACCCGTACGTTTCAAGATACATCTACTACCCACTGTCCACTGAATTCTGGACGTATTGCGTGTTGACTTGTGGAACTCGCATCGGTGAGTGATTGCCTCATTACGAGAGCGAGGAAATGAAAATATTTAATATTTCATTTCCTAGAATGGGGATCGAACCCTATAGCGTTTACAGCCCCACGCCACCCGATTGTACCCCAGCGCCACTACTGACCTATGTAATTTTACACCTCACTTGAGCAAAGAAATCTCGTTACATACATAAAATACCACCATTTTGTAAGATCTAAAAATAATTACATTATTTTAATAATAAAATTATTTAAGACTTTATCATTATTTATTATTTTTTTAATTTCTCACATTCATGTAATAATAAACTAGAGGTAGAGAATATTTAGTGACAATTTATTCCGTTCCAACAGACAGCCTATAAATCATACAAATCCAAAACGTCCACGAACTCCGCCGTGCTATTTAACTCGGATGTCCTTTGTAATTGAAATCACGGCCATTGAGACTTCACAAACAAGCCCCACGAAATAAAGGCTTTTGTTTGGATCGCGGGCACTCATGAGAGAAAAAAATGATAAGAAACTCGATCTCTACTTAAGACAGGGATAGACAGGGATAGGTATATGTATATGTGGAGATAGATGTATATGGGGACAGCGTTTGTCTGTCATTCGTAATTTTTATAAGAATATATTATACCTAATAATGTCTGTTCTCAAAAGCCAGAATTTATAATGTCTGTTATCAAAAGCCAGAGAACCTTGATATCTAAAATATTGATTAAAAAGACCTCAGCTTAGTCACTCCGTTCTCCATTATCCTTCTATTATAGAGGATCTATATTAGCATATCTCGTGCTGGATAGTCCACGGTGCATAGTATCGTGTAAGACTATAATGCTATATTACATCAATTAATTATTTTTATATAGTCCACTTTACTTGCAGTCAGAACTGAATTGACTACCATCGTATAAATACTCGAAATATAACTGAATGACACCGTATATATACATATATATTTCTAAATCAACGAATATATATGTAGTTTGAAACTCATAACTCCAAAGTGATAAAACTCAAAGTGAATTGAACTTAAAAAGGTTTTTAACGATATCCAACACGCTAAGGCTCGAAATAGCTTTACGCCGCTTCTATCCATTTTGTAGGTACTTTTATTAAAAAAGTTGAGTATTACAAAATATTTTTATTGCAAACTAGTTTTTAGTTGCGAATTTGTCTCCGTTTAAATGAAAATAATTAATAATTATATTCTAGATGCCTGAGGTGACTTTCAACGTTAATAAAATAGAGAAACCTGTAATAATATTTTTGCGGATTCAAACGAGTAGTTCCTGAGGTTAGAACACTTAACCAAACAAATTCTTTAGCTTTATAATATAAGTATACATATATTTTGGAATATTTAATATTAACATACATTGTTATTGATTGAATCTATGCATTAAAATGAACAGATGTCATTGTGTAATAGTCGACACTTCATGAGTATATGCCCTATGATGATTGTAGGTTTTAATTCCATTATATAATAAAATTTAAAATATCCTGCTTTTCAGTTCTATTTCAATTTCAACCTTTGAAACGGCCAAAAGCGGAGAACGGAATAAATTATCACTAAATATTTTCTATTTCTTGCCTATTATTGCAAAAAATGCGTGAAATTAAAAAGAAAAAACAGCCAACAAAATTTGTATTCCTGCCTACATTTGATCCGTAGCGATGTGACGTCACAATCGTCAAAGGACCATCCGACAAATGCAGAAACGGCACCTTACGCCCTGAATACTAATTGAGCATGATTTATTACTCTCGTCATAGATTTATAAAGAATTTATTTTAATTTTAGAAAAAAAAGAAGATTATTTATTTATTTCATTGTTTGAAGTAAACTCTTAATATTTTTTTCTAAAAATGATGCTTCAGTAGATCCGTCGACGTGTAAAGCAACGATCATGCCAGTTTATGCAGCTTGTACTGTATTAGATGGGAATCAAACCCACAACTGTCATGTTTTCTGAGAGACGGTGGCCGACAGCACCATGATGACCTCTATTTATTGTTCTTGCGATATCCCGCATATAGCAGAAACCCCAATTTCCGAGACATTGCCAACATAGTGGCGGAACATCATAGCGTGGAAATGGGTCATAGTGTAGAAATGAAAAACTTCATTCCCCGACACAGAATCGAACCCACATCTGTCACGTTTAGAGCCAGATACTGCACTATGTCTGTATATGATTCAATTTTTGTATTTTATGTATTAAAAAAATTGTTACTTGATTTTATCTAATTACTATGAAATCGAGAAACAACTTTGCCACAATATAAAAAATTAAAAGACAAAACCTATTTTACATTTTTAAATTATAAAACTAAATTATAAAGCCAAGAATGTAAAAATGTAACCGTAGGCGGCGAGGGCGATAAAATTTGCAAGTTTGTAGTTTCAAGCCGATTTTTGCTTTTAACCTATATATTTATATACAGGTGAGGCACAGTGTGAGAGTGTAAACAAGACGGTTGTGGGTTTGATTCTTACTTAGGTGAATGAATTAATTTCATCTCCGCCCTGTAAAGAAGACACATACGAAACGTCGCAAAATTCGGCGGTGGATGAAAAACGAAGTGTTTTAATATTAGATTCCCTCTGTCTACTAGATCCTCAATGCATTAAGCGGGATACAGCGTGAAAAAAAAAACCAAAGGCACGTACACATAGGTATTAAAATGGATACCATCGATCTTAAAATATTGTTTGTATGTAGAGACATCGCAACGCTCTAATAGAAGCAATTTTGGATAGTGGTTAAGGTATGTTGATTTAGTACGTTTATATTATAGTTCTTGTTTAAATGTGTTTTCTTGATAGTCTTCAAATAATAGTTTAGACGTATTGTGACTTAGTTATTGACTTAGTGAATGAATGACTTATTATTTAGTGTATTAGTGTACTTAGAGTTTATAGATTGTGTTCTTTAACGATCAAAAATTAAAAAGGAACTGAATTTTGATTATTCTTTGTATTAGTTTAAAGAGACACTCCGTTCCCATGCCGTGAAATTCATTCCTCCGACTGATAATCGAACCTACAACCGACGTATTTACGCACCAATATAAAAAAAAGCTCGCTAAAAATTAAGATGGAACGTTGAAATTATATTTTCGAGCAAAATTGATTGACGATATCGAATGCTGGTGGTAATCTAGCAACGACATATTGGGTACAGTGGCTATTATTCGATTATACGAGTGTCCGTCAAAAATGTTTGGAGCGTGAATGAAAAACTGTCGTGAATCGTGGATCAATTTTATTCGAATCCAAATCGATTTTCGTTTTGAGTGACGCTTATTGTTCGATTTTTTTTGGTTTTCGGTTTTGTGATGGGAAAAGAATTATATTTTTTTAGTTTTTTTTTATTTTCAGAGTGAAAAATCACTGTCTTTAAACATTTTTTTATTAGAGCCAACCCAAGCCTGAGAACCTAGTGTTAAGACACTCCTGTTCCCCGCTTTCCGCCTATTTCTGGAGGCATTATGAGTTCAATTATGAAATTATTATTTTATGTTGTACCTATTTTCATAGAAGTCGACAACATATTAAATTCATCAACTTTAAACTAATAGAATAAAGAACGGCGTTGAGTTACGCTACTCAACCTTTATCCTTTAAAATAAAATAAAAATATATGATAGCAAAACTTATTTTAAAATTTAGCTCCTTTCCCTCGGTTCAATATCAAACTTTTATTTTTCCAAAGATAGGCAAGGTAGCCGAGCTTAAAATTAAAAACTTGAGGATGACTGACAGAGTGGAATACTCGTATACTACGGCCAATTTGAATACGATTTCAAATTAAAAACATGTGTACATAAGATTTTAATTTTCAGATTTTAGTTGAAAAAGTCTATTAAAATTCAAAAGGAATCAAAAATAAAAATATTCGGTATAAGCCGGCTAGTTTGAATGTGACCGTTTTAGTGGATATAGTCGCTACTAAAATTTCTACCACTCGATTAAAGTGCGCTCTAAATTTTCTTTTCATTGTGAACTTTTGAACAAATTTTTCTTGAACTAATTTTTGTTATGTCCATTATGAATTTTAAAACTATTTTCTTTTAGCAATTTTTTTTAATGTCTTGATATTGGTATAAATTTAAGTGTAAATTTAAGTCTGTATTTTATATTTAGTCAAAGTTAAATAATTTTGGTTAAGAGCTATTCATATTTGCCTTATTGTGATCTCACGAAGTGAAAACTCATCGATTCTCACTCGTGGAAATGAAATATTTAATATTTTCAAAAAAGGAGTGTTTTAACACTAGGTTCTCTCTGTTTACCCTGCAAAGTAGCGTGAATGTAAAAAAAATATTATTTACGAACCCAATCATTTAATTACAATACATTTTCACAAAAATTGAACTTAAATTTCCTCGATAAAAGGTAAATTAAAAGGTGAAGCAACGTAAACATAACCTTAAACAACCAGGTCATGTCTTCGGGGAGACTTGAGGAAAATCAATTTGTACGGGACCATGTAAAATAAAGGGAACTAAGACAGGCTACTACAGATACGTCCGGAGATAAATAGTGCGATAGAGCATCCTCGATTCGACCCAACATTTTTTATATTACTCTCATTATCCCTAAGCAGTGAAACATATATTTTGAATGGGTTTTTTTTTCTTATTATATGTTATAATTTCAGAGGTATAGCGTGTGGCTTTGTGACGGTTGTGGGTTCGATTCTTCATTGGGGAAATTAATTATTTTATGTTTTCATTTCCCAGCCCTAGTAACAAGACAAAGTGCTGCTTTGGACTACTGAATACACAATGTCTCGAAAAATTTGGCAGAAAATGGGGAACGGAGTGTCTTAAAATTATGTTTCCTCTACCTATCCTGGATACAGCGTGGAAAAAAATGTATTCATATGAAAATTGTGATGTATGAGGTTATAATACATTCAATATCCATTTAGAGAAATGATTAGCTAAATTTATAATAAATTTTCACAGATATCCTTATATCATTTGCGGTGGTGTGTTACTACTTAATACACAATTTACAACGAGAGAACGAAAGATTAAAAAAAAACAATGAATCAATAATAAATAAAAAAAACTTAAAAGAAGATTATTTAAATTAGCTTTAGTATACAAAAAAATATTAAACATTAAAGTTTTAGTTCGAAACACAATTATTGATTCGACATAAACTTGACCCGATACGAGCTTTCTTAGGAAAGCTCCATTAAGTGACATAATATATACCCGCCAGCGCCACCTTTCCTTTTTAGGTCAGTAATTCGTTCTCATCACTGTATAATCTAATGTTGGAATACTGGGATTGAATACGATAGGGGCGGGTTCATATCTGTTTTTGAGAAAAGTTTAAATCGTAATTTAAACTTAGGTATAATAAAATGAAATTTCATTAAGTCTGTCTTGGCGCAGCGGGCTATAAACACTACTATTGTGGGTTTGATGTTCATTCGAAGCAAATAATTATGATCAACACGCAATATATGGGGAACGGAATGATAGCCTACCCTGCAAAGTGGGAGTTGTATCGTGAAAATAATAAAAAAGATACAAAAAGATATATAATTATGTTCTAAAATAAATGTATATCCTGCTTATGTCGACAACGAAATAAAATGTCAAAATAAACGAAAATATTACGTACGAAATGTTCACAAGTTAACACCTTTATCAATACGTCACGTTGGACTTTAATTGGGATTATTGAGGATTTATTTGCTACTTTATTTCATTGCGGCTCTAAATATTTGAGCTTATAGAGTCGAGGCTGTTATGGCACAGCGGCACAAGTGTGTGACTGTAACGCGACGGTTGTGGGTTCGATCCCCACTCGAGGAAGTGAAAATGTATTAACGTTTATACTTACATTTCTTCTCTCTGTTGTCGAGGCAAAGCGCGGCGTTTAGTACATTTTTTTGAAAGAATTGAAGGGTTGTGGCGCAGTGTAACAGTGTTGACTGTGCCGGCGAAGGTTGTGAGTTCAATCCCCACTTGGGGGAATGAAGCATCTGCTGCTGCTATGCCGATAAAAATGAAATTACTTATTTCAATGTTTAAAAAATGTAGATAAGCAGATTTTTACTGAATCACAAGCGCAAGCACACAGTAAAGATATTTGTTTTTATTTTTTTTAGCGGAATCTAGGAATCTAGTGCGCGCTTTACTTCGTTACTAGAGCAAGGAAAAGAAAATGTTAATTCTTTCATTTCCTCGAGCAGGAATAGAACCCACAACTAGTCTAGTACTTTTAGAGTCGCACGCTTGTGCCCCCGCGCCTCGGCTGTCCTCATTTTATTTAAAATACTTTTGTAAATAATTCGACGAAAGCAATAAATATAATGAAACAACGTTCTCTTCAGATAAATTCTAGAATCATCCACCCCTTTTCACAGAAAATAACACTACGAGATAAAAAGTTTCAATTTCTTATAAAATCTAATAAAATCACATTCTTTCGCAATTAAAACTAATCGTTTTTTGTACTGTTAGGTATGTCTTATGAAATATTTTTAAAGGTTTCCAAAACTGAAGAGAAGCGTTAGTTCGAGTCCAGCTTTGTTAAAATTTTGACAAGAAAACGTTGGCGTTGAGTTCTGATAATTGGGTGAAAAGTGGAAAATGGAGTGTCTTAACACTAGGTCCCCTTTGCCTTTCTTGTTTAATATGGAATACAGCGTGAAGCTACTAAAAATAAGTTTGCATTAACTTATCTGATTAATAATTATAACGGCATCCTTTTCTTTCTATAACAAAGAGAAAGAGACAGCTATACCCATTTGTCATGTAAATGAACAGGAACCTATCATACAGTGGTCGAACGTGGTGGGCAAAAGGAAACTTAAAATTTATCACGTCCAATGTATGCTAATGTCGAGTCGGAGTCGTAAACCTTTTATTAGAGTATGGGAGCTCGATTTTATGTGCTAGTACAATTGTTGGAGGGAACGCAAAAGGCTTTTTGACATTTTTTCTTTTGAATGTCATTCAGTTTTTATGGTAGGATTTGAGTATTTGACCTCAAATAGAATAAAAGTTAAGACTATATAAAAAACTATATTTCCCGGAAAATCCTAACTTACTTAAAAATCAAATCCTGTCTTAACTTGCTCCCTGAGGACCCAGCGTATCAAATTTCAGCGGCATAAGGGTATGATTGTAACGCGACGGTTGTGGGTTCAATCCCCACTCGAGGAAGTAAAATATTTATTTACGTTTATATTTCCACACAATGCGTCTAGAATTTAGCAAAAAGTAGGGAACGATGTGTCTTAATACTAGGTTCCCTCTGCCTACCCTGCTGTGTTTGGAAACAGCGTGAAGCGTGACAACAAAAGATATATTATAAAGATATGCTAGTATAGATTCAAATCTTACTATTAGCATAAACTGAAATACAAAATTACGGCTAATGTCTCTAAATATATTAACAGTAACAGAGAATGTTATCACTAAAATACCCTGTGCTACTTCCAAAATACTAAAAAAAAATTATAGGTTATTTAAAATCTCTAAGAAAGAAAAAGCTAACCTAAACAAAATCTTGAATACCCACCTTTATACTTTCAACCTGGAAAAACACGATTGTCCTACTTATTATTCTCGCTACACTTTACTAGTTTAAGTCACGGCAGCACGTCTTCTTCGTCACGTAACACCAGATCCAGTCATTGTTTATTTTATATAGAACAGAATCTGTCCAAGCCACTTTCACCTTATGTTTCAATACACGAACACTCAGTTTTATTTGTACTGAAATTGCATTAGATTTTTCTAAGTTGTATTCCGTATCGGGTCAAAGTGACCGCCGCGCCGGTTCTGAGGATGTGGTTTGATTAATAATAATCCAGTAAATGAATTCTAGTAAAAGCTATAGTATCGCAGTGTAATTTAAAAAAAAAATGTTTTCATATCTAAAAAAAATATTCTAAATGTTGGAATTTTATTACAGGTATTGTTTTTAGGGAAACAATTAGATATTTAATTTCTCTCTGCTATTCATATATATTATTTTTTTAGCTTTACTGTGTCCTGCATGTAGTAGGGTAAGCAGAGGAAGCATAGAGGGAAGTGTTAGGACACTGCGATTCCATCTTCCGCTGAATTCAGGGGGTAATTGCTTGTTGAGAATGGAACTTAACGCCGCCAGACACCAGACGCTCGACACCAGAGCGAAGAATGAAAATATTAAAAATTTCATTTCTCCGAGTGGCTATCAGGCACATTTAAAATTTTACATAGATAGATAGTATATTAAACTTTCATATAAAAATCTTAGCGCAGCTTTGAGCCAGCGCTTCTGGAGCATCTTTCAAGCATCCTAGACAATTGACATTTTGCCACGTTGAGAATTCTACATTACTGTTATAAGTATATAGCCTATAATACAAGCTGCTATAGATTGAAAATATTTTTTTTACTTATTATTCGTTAGTAATTTGGGAAAATGAATATCTTGACATTCTTTCTTAATCCCTTTCTTCCTGCTTCCCAGCCTACTTGTAAGTAGCTTGACGTATACGTCAAGCTTCAGTTATCAAAGTTTATTTTTTTATATTTTTTTCGCCGAAGGGAAATCGAACCCACAGACACCCCAACTTTAAATTCACTCACTGGCCTACCTAATTTATTCTAAAATATCCTTAATTACTTATAATTGAGTTATTGAGTTTAAATAACGGCCTCAAAACGTCTCTGGTCTTCGGGACTCCTCACTGAGTGAACATTTATCTATTATAATAATATTTCATTTGGAAATTACTGATTTCGAAGTCATTTATTCCTTATAACAGTCGACTTTGTATTTGTTTTAGTTAATTTTCAGAAAGCTCTAAGTTAACGTTCTATTTAAATATAATACTAATTAAGTAATTATACTCGTAGATATATTAATTTGAAAGGTATTTGGATAAGTTTGTTGTTGTTTTAAAAGGAATGTCTTGTATTGATAGTTTCTAAAGCGGTCTTGTCTGATAATATAATGCCGAACTCTGGAGAGTTAAGAAGGGAACCTAAGGCTACACCCTAGTTTGTATCCGAATTTCGAAAGATTGAATGTTGAGTGACGTAATTCAAGGCCGCTTTATCTTGTTACCAGAGTTAAATTAATTCAATCCTCCGAGTTGAAATTGAACTCACAACCATCTCCTTTACTAGCAAACACTACGCCGCTGCACCATGACGGCCTCTGTTAACAACAAAGATTATATATTATAAAAGATAGATAGATAAAGATTAATATTTCATTCACACCATTCAATCTATCAACTACATTCAGCCGAAACTATATCAAAGCTGAAACGATAACGTCAGCGAAACTTTAACTCATCTATAATTTTCACACGTACCTACACTACCTATAAGTGTGAGGCAAAGACTCTTTATTTGGCACGTGACTGGCTAATTACTTATACGGTCTACTAAACTTGTCGGCCAAGTTCTTGTCAACTAAAGTCGGTTTACGAGCTGCGATTGCTGAATGTCGGCCAATTTTAGTTGCCGCGTATAATGAGTTGATGTGTCGTGTGTGGTTCCTTTTATGGGTATTTACGTTTGTCGATCAGGGTTGGTGGATGTCGGTCAATTTGAATTTGTGTCGATTATTTGTAATGTGCTGTGGTTGCTGACTGTCGGTCAGTTTTAGGCTAGCAGGTTTAGAGAGCTGTTCGTGGTTGATGGCGGCGTGAAGTAGCAGTGCATCGCCTGATTGTAAATAAGACGGATTTAATTTCCTCGCAGGGAAATATATTATATCTAAAGCTATTTGTCAAAAATAACTTGAATACTACACGGATTCTTCAGACGGATCTTCCACTTCAATTCAATAGTGGGTCCTTTATCTATATGTTAGACATATCGCTTTTAGCAATGCACCAACTTTTTAGACTTATTTTTTTTAGCTTCACGCTGTATCTCTAATATAGCGGTATGAGTAATGGGAAGCTAGTGTCAAAACACTCTGTTCCCCACTTTCCTTTCAATCATTGAGTCGCTGTACTTAACGTCATGCTTTATCTTGTAACTAAAGTGAGAAAATCAAAATAATCTCTACTGGGAGTTAAATCCACAACCGTCGCGTCGTGTTTATATTTCGACTTACTGCCTCTCTATATAGGTACATATATTGGTTAAATTTGCAATTTCTGAATGTCGATGAATTTCAGTTTGTTTGTATACATATACATAGATTAATAGCTGAGATACCATTCTATAGTACACTGTCGGTCAAATTCAGGCATTTCTAAAGGGTTGCTCCGGTTTTACAATGTACTTGTATTGTTGAGATCAGAAATCAGAGATGAATGTGAGCTTCGATCGACAACTACGATGTACGTTCACGATATTGAATGTAATTGGACCTAAAATGAAATGAAAAAAATAAAAGTTTTGAAAAGAATTAGTTTTTATTTTTATGATATAAAAATAATGATGCTGGGTCACAGGGTAAGCAGAGAAAACACAGTGTAAACACTCTCCGTTTTGAAACGAATTATTCTGATCACGCAATAATTGTGAGTGAATGGAAAAATAAAAGTGATGTTTCATTAAGTTTTTTATAAATTTGAAAAATTCTGAAAATTTTTACAAATAAAAAATCTAAGCATTATAATTTGAAGAATATTAAGTATTCTAATTGGACCATGCTTTTAGTGTATTACAATATACTGTAAAAAAAGAATCTTGTAAAAATGTATGTATTACACAGCGACACAGTGCGTGACTGTAAAGGCGATGGTAGTGGATTCGATCCCCATTCGGGAGTAGTCAAACTTTTTCTTTTTTTTCATTCTACAAGCAAAACAAAACGAGACGTTGAGTTCCGCTATCCGCCACTCAACACGCAATGTCTCTACAATTGGGCAAAATGTAAGAAACGGAGTATCGTATCACTACATTATTATTATTTATTATTTATTTAATTTTGTTAATACCATTTTACAATATATAAAAAAAGTTAAACTATGTCCTGCAAAACTCTTTGTGAGTTTGACTGCAGGATCCCGAGTCTCTATACATATGATTTAAATTAAAATTACATTAATATTAGATCAAAATCAAACCAAGAAGTCTGCCTTTCTCGTTATATACGGGATACAGCGTGAATCTATAAAATATATCCTACTTAGGGATAGAAGTGTAAAACCAACGCAAAATAGTTTTCACGTTAAGAAACAACGTGCCATTACTTTCGTGTCTGCAATGCATTTAATAGCTGAACTTGTCCAAGTTGGCTTACGAAATGCTGTAGGATCAGAATTGTACTGGCGTCCTCTCTCTCTCTAACAAATTAGAACTTGCTAAATGTGTGTGTGCATGTGTACATATATGTACGTATGTACCCATGTGTGAGTGTCCTAAATTGTGAAGCTTAAAAACTTATATAATTTAAAATAAACATTTTTGTCGCCATTTATAAACGAAATTAAGACGAATTATAGTATAAAGATTTGATATTATATCTTAATTTATATTTATACTTCTATACTTAATATAAAGCTACAAAGTATGTTTGAACGCGCTCATCTCAGGAACTATTAGTTCGAATTGAAAATATATTTTTTTGAGGGTAACCCGCGTCACCTATACCTGCGCTGCGGTCAGTTACCTAGGGAATTTGGAATATGTCATGTATTGCACACAATTTTTAGTAATATTAACTAGGATCCGCCTCATGCTGTGCACGGCGGGTGGAGCTGAACGAAGCTATGGTGCGCACAATTTTGCGAAAAGAAAAGGATAGTCAAAGTTCAATCTGTGTGCGTGAATTTCAAAACGTTCCAGCTTAACTCTATGGGATACATTTTGACCATTCACTCAAAAACTACAATTACAATGATCACCAAGCTACTTCCTCGGGATCACCGCGCTGTCCACAATGTTCCTGCAAAATTTCAGTGCTGTAGGTTTTACGGTCCAGGAGGAATAGCATTACAACACCGTTCGAACCTGTAGTTCATGAGATTTACACATTTAACCAAATAAACATTCAACTTTATTATATTAATGTATAATATACTTTCCTTAATATCATTATTAGTAGTTTAGCTAAAATATTGTATAGAAGCAACATGTTACGTATTAATTAAGTGGAATAGATTAATCTCCTGTACCCTAATGTCTTAACTATAAATAATAATATTTGAATAATGTATCGTTCATTTTGTTTTGCTTCGTATAATAGCTTACGG
>JAEBDU010013405.1:41057-68679 GCA_016802625.1 Heliconius numata | reverse complement strand
ATTAATGTCTATTAGTAATTTACATTTTATTCTTTTCATAGTCCATAATCAGCTGGTCTTACATTTAATTAAAATTTTTAAGGTATGACAATGATATTAATATTATGTATTATATTAAAATAATATTTTTTAAATTTGCCTAATTTTTAGATTTATTTAAGCTATATGTGCTGCATACTTATATTGGTAGAAATAAAAAAAAACTTTTAAAAAGTCTGTCCTTTAAGGGCCATTTGTGATTATATTTAATAAAAAAAAAATAGTCTAGGAAAGTATAAAAGTATTATTGTGATAATTTATATATCTTTCATCTAATAAGTATACTATTTTTATATCTACATAATACTTTCTAAACGACAAACACAAAATTGGGGGCCTTTGTGAACTTTATACTAAATTATACTACACTGCGGTTGCTTACAGATACTTAGAGATGCTCATTGTACAGACGGAACTGTTTCTACAACATATTATACACATATAATTTTTAATTATATAGACCTAAGCTCAAACTGATGTTACTTTTATTAATATTAAGTGTTAACTCTAATCATATATAATACATTTGATAATTTATCTACTATACTAGTCTATTATATTAACTATATTGCTAAATTTTGACTGATTTTAATGACATTTTTTGTAAAGAAATGTTTTTGTTATACTGTATAATACAGCATTTTGTAGATAACTATGAAAATCCTTCTTAACATAGTATATAAGGAAAAGGATGATTTCAATGAAACCAACTCAATTTAATGAAACTGTATTTATTTCAAAAGCTTTGATCTAAGAGTAGTTGATGTATTTCATATACATTATTGGTGTACACTCTAGCAGAACTCTTATTGACTAGATCAATATTAAGAATATTATAAAAATATACCCTGCTATTACTTAAATTAAAATAGAACATTCTTTTATTTCTCCTATTCCACTACCACAACTGGATTATATAATCTATATTTTGGTATACTTGTGAGTAGCCTGCTCCATAGTCACAAGTAGACCAATCTTTTTGAGTAATCCACTTGGTAAAATTTAATTTTAAACTAAATTGAGAGTAAATATTTGATTTTTTTAGTAATAAAATAATATACTTTATTTATAAATTTCTCTGCAATACACTGTTTTATTAGGTATAGTTATATAAAGTATATATTTCTGATGTGGATATTAAAACATTTAATTGGCTGGACGAGACGCTGCTGCTTTTAAGTTAGATGATGGCACACATTTGATTTTAGGATTTTTCTTTTAATTATCAGAAAACCTAACTTCAGGGCGGTCACATATAAATATTTACACATAATAGAAATAAATCAAAAAATAATATAATATAAATAATATAATATTTACACATATTTATTTAAAACTTATTAGAATTGTTAGCGTCTCTCGGTTGTACGTGTATCATGACTTTGATGCCGGCGCCGCGACGCGCCACCTCGTAAGCTTCCAAAGTCTCTTCAATGCTAAAGTGGTGGGTCACCAGTGGTTTAACGTTTATCTGTCCGCTAGCCACCATTGATAAGGCTATTGGGTATCTATTTAACAAGAAAATATAATTGTAAATAAGTATTGCATTTATAATATTAAATTATTAAAAACGCAGTTTCTGATGCGTCATTCAGTTCATAATCTCTGCCTTGGATAGATTTTGCATGGTGGTGTGGTGGCAGAATTCAATGTCGCTCTTTGTCTACAGATATACTTAGGTACCAAGGAACTAGTTACTTATATATTAAGAAATAGAAACTTTCAGACGGTGTTTAAACTTTGAAAGCATAAATTTCGCATTAAGTTGTCAATTATTGTCAATGAAGCAGAAGTAATAGAAGATACCATTGATGAAAGTAAAAGTAGATGGTAAAATAAAATTGTATTTTGAATATAGAATATTGTTAATATAGATCATATTGAATGTTTCAAACATCACATTCAAAATTAAAATTCAAAAAGAAAATGTTAATATTATTCAACTTATAGTGTCTTCTAGAGCACAGACAAGATACATGCTAATAATAATTAATACTGATAACTTACTCATTGACGTAGCGGAAAATGCCGCGAACATCAACCTCCCTTGCGACTGCACCAGCCAACGGCACTGTCAGCTCGGGGCTGCCCATACCCACGAGAACTGCCGCACCTCCCGACTTTGTTGCCTATGTAATTAAGATAATATTTTTTTCAAACTAAAGTAAAATTATACAATTTATAAAAAATGCGCATATTCCTAAGTTGCTACTAAAAGTGGTCCTAACAACTAATTGAAACACACGCTCACATTTCTTGGTATATTATAGACAAATTATACAAGTTCTTTACATAAGTAAATTGTAGCTTGTTTTATTTTTTAATATAAGCTATATTACAGTAAACTTTCATTTTAGTCCACTCATTAGTTCATTTTTACGTGAAAGTGGAACAAACATCCATCCTCACAAAATTCCGCATTTGCAATATTAGTAGGATTTACAACTTACCAGTAATGCAAGACGAACAGTGGCCTGTGCGCCGCTCGCATCTATGGAGACGTCTGGATGACCTCCTAGAAGCTCGTGTACCTAAAGCAATTAATATTATTACTTTTTATTGGCCGACTTTCTCTAGGTTTTTTTCTAATACCGTTATACAGCAGGGTAGACAGAAAAAATCAAAGGTGTTAAGACAGTGGCTTTCCCTACGATACGACCAATTTTCGAGACATAGTGTTGATTGGCGAAACACAGTACTGCGCTTTGTTTCCGTACCAGAACGAAAAAAGAAAATAATTCATTACCTCTAGTGGAAATCGAATCCTCAATCGCCATTATACAGTCAGACACTGTGCCGCTGCGCCCCTATTCCTGTTTATTAATTATTCCTGTTAGAATTAATATTGAATCGGACCCGATTGTATAGATTTCCATTAAGTATTAGGTACTAAACCATTTTAATTTAAGATATAAGGTACACTTACCTTGTGCACTATTTCCGCTTCGTTAGAATCCTTATTGACCAATAAAGTATGGTCAGCACCTAACTCCTTGGCGGTGTCTAATCGAGACTGAAGTAAATCTAAAAAATACACACAAAAATAGGAAAATAAATCAATTGTAAACACAACACGGTGACTATGGATTCGATTCTCACGAGTTAGATAATCTTTAAATTAATTTTCACCCTTTAGCATGATGAATATAGGTATTGAGTTACCATTTAACATACAATGAACAGGAAGAAATGGAAGAACAGCGTGTTTGACATTGAAGTCTTCTTGGAAAAAAGCGTGAAGCTGTACTAAGTTTGATTATAATTTATAACCATAACGACAAAACAATGCTATTAGGTATAACACTATACCTGTAATAAGAATCTTGCTAGCGCCCATAGCTTTAGCAGCCAACAGGGTAACAAGTCCAATGGGTCCCGCGCCTAGCACTAGCACAGCTTGTCCTGCTGTCACACCACCACGTCTGCACGCGTGGATACCCACTGATAGTGGCTCGAGGAGCGCACCCTCCTCCATGGAAACGTGGTCTGGTAGTCTGGAAGTGTTTTGGGTTATTTAAATTAAGTGAGTTAACATTTTAGATATTAATATTAGCTGCATGTACATAAGTATAGATACTTTTTAGATAATAGTTTTAAAATATACCTACGTCTTTTATTTTACAATGTAGGTGAAGCTTTAAAAAATCTATTAAAACCCACACGCCTTAAAACCTGAACCTATTGTTAGTCTTATGAAGCGTCTCATTAACTTCGCACGTTAAAAACTCAATCTACATAACGCTATCTTACTTTACCTACACTATTTATTAAGATCTCTTATCAGATTAAACTCAATCACCATTATCAATGAACTATAACAAAAACTTACTTATAGCAAAAATCAGCAGCATGCTTATAATAGCGAGCCAGATTGCCGTGGAAGGGCGGCGTGGCGCAGAACGCCATGTCGGGACAGAGGTGGTATCTGCCGGTCTTGCAGAATTCACAGTACCGACAAGGAACACCAGGTTCGATGGCCACTCGATCACCGACTTGTAGATTCTTCACTTTGGCGCCCAGCTGTGAAATAAAATAGACATGTTTGTAATTTATTTAAGTAGGTAATATTATTTTTAGTGTTTTTAATAAATCGAAAAACATATTCTGTATTTCGTTTGGTAAAATAAATAGAACCTAAAGCTTAATATTTTAAGCCATGATAATATATATGATATTACATATGTAAACTTTATGAGATTAATGTTTATTATGTTTTTAGTATTATTAACAATATTGTGTGTGTTGTTCAATTTCCTTCCATTGCATTCTGATACTAAATTATGTAACTAATCCTAGAATGTATTTATGAGCAAATAGTAGAATTTCATTTAATTTATGAATACAATGTGTGAACAAGTTATAAAATCACTAAACTGTATCTTTCAATTTAGCTTCATTTAGATGTGAACAAGAATTGAAAATAATTGGCGAAACAATACGTCCATTAATGTCAAGGATATAGGTACTTAAATATCACAATATATAAACTGAACCGACTTTATTTAAAGTAAAATAAAATAATGGTTTAATAACTTTTTACGATAAGTTTTAGGTAAAATGTTTTGCATCCTAAAAGCTGACGCGACAATATCTCTAGAATGACCTGATAGTTGTTGTTCTCTTGAATGAGATAATAGTTGTTCTTGTATTAGCTTGGTATTTATTTTTTTACATAAGTAGGTATTCTACATATTAAGTGAAAGAAAAGATGTTATATTAGCTTTACGTTTTTTCTACTTATTCTGTTTACCTTAGTAAGTTAGGCGGAGGGTAACTCAACGCCATCATTTATCTTCTAGAGTAGAAAAAATAAAAATAACTAACTAATTTCCCCGAATACGGATCGATCCCATAACCATACCGTTTACAGTTAAACGCTTTCCCACTGCGCCACGATATCCTCGAAAATATGAAGTCAACTTTTAATAACATAAGCAAGATAACAGAATTTTTTATGTGTATTTCATGTGATTCTTATCTCAAAGAATACCTAAACTATTATTTTACTTCAACTATAGTTCTATAAACTAACGCATATACATAGGTACATATGTTTACTGTAATATGTTTTCTTGTATTTTATCTTAACTACATATAATAATTATTTGTTTTACATATAATTATAACAGTTATCATTTAACGTTGTAGCTTCAAGCGCCTTTAACAGGGTAGGCAAAGGAAACCTAGTGCTAAGTCACTCCGTTCCCGACTTTTTGACGAATTGTCGAGGCATTACATGTTAAGTGATGAAACTCAATATCGCGTTTTGCATTGTTACCAGAGTATAGAAATGAAAGTAATAATTCATTGCCCCGAGTGTCCCACCCGTGTGCACTTCTACGACGAGCTCAGAACATGTTCGGTTTCATATAAATCACTTTCAATATTTTCATACGTTTTCAATACACATTCAGTTAAACTCTAATAACATCTTCAAAAATAAAATGTTAACTAAGATATAGGCGATTGACTTATTCTCTACATTATTATCATCATCATCGTCATCGCCTTCTTGCACTTGATATGGAGCCGCCTACTCCGCTCACTCTTCGTCTCTTTCCCGAATATTATTAACTCTAGCTACGGAAAAAACAGAAAGAGAAAGAACAGGCTTTGAAACCGTTACGTTAATTTTTTTTATGTTTCCTAAAAAAGTGCTATACTACTACAAGCAAAACTCATCTGAAATGTATTAGTAGCAAAATATTAGTAAAAAGATTAAAAATATATCTTTATTGTCGACGATTGTTGATTATATATTTTTGTAAAACTTTCCGAATTAAGTAGGTACTTAGCAATTGGTGGTAATAACGTAAATAATGTCGGTGTTGCATAATAACGATAACGTCTTATTACTTATTATCTCTTTTAATAACTTACGATGTACACACGATATGTGTTTGGTATGTAATTAAGTCATTTTCAGATATATTGTTACTGATATATATAAAATAATTATTACTTATATTAAAAAAAACGAATCAGTTTCACGCCGTATCCCGCACACAGCAGGATAGGCTGAGGGAAGCTAGTGCTGTAGCTAGTAGTACATTCCGTGCCCCATTTTCCACCGAATTCTGGTGGCATTGCGCGTTGAATGGCGGAACTCAACACCGCACTTTACCTCGACACCAGAGCGAAGAAATAAGAATAAAATTTACATAAATATTTTATTTCCTCGAGCGCCACGACTGCCCACAATTAAAAAATTTTGTAAAATAATATTATTAATAATGATTAAGTATAGTTTAGTAAGACGAGTATGTTAATTTGTCTGACATTATCGTCAGACACACCTCCCGCCTCGACCGGTTTGAATGTCACATATTTACTACGCATTACGAGCTACTACGGTAGATACCTGCTAGATACGTACGTAGGTATATTTAAACGTGCTAGTAACAACCATATACGTATAAACATATATGTATAATATATTATTTATTGTAAAAGATATATTTCCAATACAAGGACGTTTTAAGGGCAAACTCATAAAAAATATTATGCTATTTCTATTCTAAACATACGTAATATATATATCGTATTGTTTTGTTTCTACGTGTTTATAACAAGTTACGTTAGCTACAGCCAGAAGGTCGAAAAAAAACCAAAAACTGTTTAAACTAATTTTAATTAATTAAAATAATTACAATTAAACTTATTACTAAAAGTGAAAGTATGACCTACTCGATGTAAGCTCTAACGATTAATGATTTAGAAATTACAATAAAATATATAATTCACAAATTGCAATTATGCATTCCCACACTGAAGATGTCAACACTCAACACCTGTTCCCCTTTTAAGGAATTCCTGCATCGGCGATCTTCTTGGAAAATACATATGTAACTAACATATCTAAAGTGTAAACATATATATTTTGGCGAAATCTGGTTTGGATTTTTTCAAGTTAATGATAAATCGTCAACATTCATATGTAATGATAGCTTAATACTAAAGATCAATTAATACTTGGCGCTCCGTTTTCTCTGGCTCTCCCAAAGGTTGAAGCTTCACGCTGTATCCCGCACACTGTAGGGTAGGCTGAAAGAAATTAGTGTTAAGACACTCCGTTCCCCATTTTCCGCTGAATGGGGATGAAGCGTGATGTTAAAAAAATATTTTGGATTTCTAAAATGATTTTATATACCTTAGAAACCACCCCGGATGCTTCGTGTCCCATGATCATCGGTGCATTAAGGACGAAGTGTCCACAAGAGCCGTGCTGCCAGTAGTGCACGTCTGACCCACAGATGCCGACGCAGTCCATACGCAGAAGAACCTCTACAAATTTTGTTTTTTTTTAATATGGCACAATCAAATCTTCAAAATATTTTCTGTTGCAAAATAGGCAGAAAAAAAACTCTCAACGTCGCGTTATCACTTGTTAGAAAGAAGAAATGACTATAATTTCGTTTCGTGTATTGAGTGGAATAACTCAACACCGCCCTTTTACTACGGCACCAAAGCGAAGAAATGAAAATATTAAACATTTCATTTTCCCGACTGAAAATCGAACCCATAACCTGTCGGGTTTACAGTCACATACTACCCTGCACCACGACTGGCCTAGTTGTATTAATATTAAATATAAATAAAATATGCTGTATTCTTACCATCGTCAGCTATTTCTGGAATAGGTGTTTGTTCCTGCAACACAACATAATAAACTTAACATAACACATAGATATACCAAGAAAATCAAAATAAATACTTAAGGTTACTACTATAGATTTTATATTAGTCTGATTAATAAGCAGACTAATATAAAATCTAAGTTAATTGAATTAATTAATTTGACAAAAGAGTGAAAACAAAAGACAAGTCTTCAAGCCAAGTTAAGGCCGGTCTTTATAAGCCGCTCTCAAGATTGATCTTATACGAGTACTTGACAGCGGTATATAAATAGCGGGATCAAGTAACCAGTAAGTAGTTGGTACTTATTTTATTGAATTTAATTAAAGTATATTTATAAAAATGTTTATTTTTAACAAAAAATGTATTCATTCAATATTACAAAACACAGAGGCGAAATGATTTTCTTAAAAAACTAAGTAACATTGGCCGATAAAGAATACACAATTTACCCACTGTTTATGACCATACGATTATGTGTTCAGGTGTAATAGGTACACAAAACAACTGACACTTGACATACATACATAATATGTAAATTGTAGGTACATATTTTTAAATTGAAACACGTTTTTTAACCGACTTCTGTAAGAAAAGGAGGTTATCAATTCGACTGTTTTTTTTATGTTTGTTACCTCATAGCTTTTGACTGCGTGAACCGATTTTTAGTATATAGTAAGTCTAAGTCACTTATATATCTATACATATAGCGCTATTACAGTAGAAAATAAAATTATTTATTTTCTACTGTAATAGCGCTATATGTATATTAAATTATTTATATATAAACGTATGTCCTAACTGGTATTCTCAGAGTTTTAATATTTTTTATTTTACGGAGAGCGAAACCACTAAAGTTAAGAAAAATATCTGTAGCTACAATAAATATTTTTCCAAAAAAAAATATCGTTTAGGTATGGTAATAAAATATAGCAATAGAATGCAAATTTGGCTGATATACCTATATATATATTGGTTCGACAAACTTGTATGTATACATTGTAGGTAAATAAGTAGATATTTCACAAAAAAACGTCACAGAATTTTAACTTGCCAGAATATACTTTTATTAAATTAGTGAATCAATTTTACATTTTTAAATATAAATTATTATAAAAACGATACATTTAAAAATATAAAAAACCACTCTTCCGAGGGCGGGACAAGGGTCCAAGCCATCGGTGGTTAACTTGTATTGTTATGTATATTGAATTTAAGTATCTACATACGAGTATAAAAAAATACTCGACCATAAGCGAACATAGCTTTCAGCTTGTCTTCCTCACTTTTGTGGTATTAATTCGATTTTTTGGTATATAACATTGCGCTTCTTCCATTCAAAAGAAAAACAAAAGTTTTTTTTTTCGATCATGTGTCATCTTTTACAAGGGTTGGGTAGGGAAGAGGGTACTCTGTCCCTGAAGAAATGCAAGGACTGCAAGGCTGCCCGTGAGGACAAAAAATAGTTAAAAAATATTTTCGCGTGTGATATTTGAATCTACAGTCATCAAAATGTTCTGTCTCAAAATAAAAATAAATTATTGTTAGTTACATGTGTATAAGTACGAAATTTACAGAAAAATAAATTAAGAGATATCTACTAAGGTCTTCAACATTTTTTTATTCCTAAACCAGTAGGTACGAGCTGGCCTGTGACTAGGCAACTTCTCTGTTGTCATAGATGATTTTTAAAAATTAATCAAATCAATTGATTACTTAAGTAATTATCTACGTATTCATAACTATCTAATGTAACTTATCTTTAGTGAGTAAAAGATTTAAGCGTTAAAATCAAAACCACCATGGCAACCCTAAACAAACTACTGTAATAAATATGTTGATTATAATTCTCGGTTACGTCTGTGGTGGATATTACGAAACTTTACGTTTGCAAAAATTAGTCTTAACTCAAAGCTCATGCAACTTCTTTGAGAAATAACCTAACATTCATACTTACAAATATTATTTGTATTTATAATTTTATTTAAATCGGAACTTACCAGTCGTAAATCCTTAGTTTTGTGCAAAACAGCAGTGAGGTTATCCGACGCCATTGCTAACGCGTGCGCTCTGAGCGACTGTCACACAACTACTAATATAGTCAACTAATGATATATAATAATTTAGATTCGCAAATCGCAGCTATTTCTCATTACACAAAGATAATTAAAAGTAGCAACAGTAAAAAAAAACTATTTCATTTAGATTGAATGGATTGGAGACTTCATTGATTTTGTCAAGGCAAAATGTAGACTGGAAATGATAAGGAACAAAACACTTTAGGCTATATATAGAACTAGAAAAGCGGGATAAGGAAGCTCTATTATGATATTAGAAGACTTCAATCAATTCCACGAGCTCGTTAGACATTACAATGAGATATTAACCCATTTAACTGAATCCATTTCAAATTGTAGTGCACATAGCAAATAGCATTCATTTACATTATTGCATGTTGGGTAATGTAGTTCTTACGGGTGTAGGAGCTTCTTTATACAGCTAAACGCTACTACGCGTAAAAGTTAGGTATATTTCGTAAGTTTAAATTATCTATCTTTGTTGTTAATGTAATTAATTTTAACAAAGCTTTTTTAGCTTCACGCTGTATACGGTATACAGCATACCGCACATAGCAGAGTAGGCAGAGGGAACTTGTGTACTAGCTGTTAAGACTTCGCTTTCCTATTTTACGTTGAATTCTTAAAGCATTGCATGTTGATTGTCGGAATCGGAACACAATGCCTTACTAAACCAAAAATGAAAATATTTCATATTCCCAAGTGGGAATTGAATCTACATCCATCATGATTACAGTCGCACACTTGTGCTTCTGCGCCACGATAGCCTCTCATTATTTCTAAAGGTTATTCTTTATAAGTATTTTTTTATAAAATGAGTAAAAAATAGAAATTGAGTAGGTATTTGTGGTCACGAGATGAAAATTAAAGTAAGCATGTAATAATGTCCATCTGCAACGCAGCTGCCCCACACAATAGGGGTAGTTTTTATATATATTATTGATAGATTGAAATTGGGGTGAAATATCGATTTACGATCTTGCATTTACAAGTCCGTCAAAAGTTGTGAAAAAGATAATTAAGTAGATAAATTAGTAACTATACTAGGTATATTTCTATTAAAGGTATTATTTTCTTATAAATAGGTATATTTTTAAAGCCGTTGTGTGTGCAGAGAAATTTTACAATAAGTTATAAACACAGTAGAACAGCGTTTTACTGTAAACGCGAAGGTTGGACTGCACTCAGGGCACATTATCCATATTAAATTTATTTACGACGAAGAGTGACATTAAATTCTGCCTCATAATACGCAATGTCTCGAAAATTCAGGAGGACTAGGGATTCTCACACTAGGTTCCCTCTGCCTACCATTTTCATTTTAAATTTAATTGTTATAAACATAAAACTATATCATAGAATATTTCATGTGAAGTCTGAATCCCTACCCATATGTCCAGTGAGACTTGCTGAAAGGCAATTTTGCAGTAATTACATAATTATACCAGAAATTACAATAGATGTAAGCCTTTTACTTATGACTACTACGTTTACTACGTTTTTTTCGAACTATTTTCTATGTCCTAATCACATCATAACTCAAGCCTATGTGCCCCGGCTCCTCTAGGTACTATATTTTTACTTGCGTCAACGGCCATGCCTTTGATTCATTGTTAAAAACATAATATACGCTTATCACACTATCTCAAAAGGTATTAGTATTACATAAAAGATTTTATTATATGTATTAAGCATTATCACCGTCAAAAACAATTTAGATACCGTGCCTAAATACTATCAGATACTGCTCGCTGTTGGTCGCAGTTATTTTGGTGTCAAATTTTGTTTTAAGTTTAAACAATTCCTCAGTTTAATACAAAAAAGAGGTAAACGACGAAATTTGTAAATAAATAGAGACTGTTAAGAGTCAATTGAGGGTTCGTTCCCTTCTAACCACTCACTCTTGCTTCATAAACCTTTTTTATCAATTTTCATTCCTGAGTACTTTCTTCTCCCTTCTCACTATAACATCCTCACTAATACTTACTGGTTGTCATTTGTATCTCTTCATAGAGCAGCAATAGCTGCTAATAAGCAGATTCCGTAAACTAAGCCGACTATGAGAAGTCGTACAGTATCTATGTATATTTTTTTGTAATACCCATGTTTCAATGGTACGTATAACAGTGTATACGGTACGGTACCGGTACTGTATTGTGTACGGCCAAAAGTTACTGTTACCGGTATCAAAAAAAATTGTAAAAATCATATTAAACTAGTTGTATCTCACACAGTACGGCAGCGGAATTTCGAGGCACTGCGTATGGAGTGGCGAAACTCAACGCCGGGCTTAATAAATAATAATTCATTTCCTACATTGGGGATCGAACCCCGACTGACCGTCACATTACAGTCACGGTCAGTCGCGTTCTTGAACAAGAGTGGCCTCAATTATTTGCAGATTTCAGACGTAAGACTATAGTAGATATAAACCAAATAAACCATATATTTATAAATATACGGTACATATTATAATTATTCATTTGTATAATATAATAAAACAAGCTTTTATTTAATTAACAACTTGTCGACTTATCGGCTTACTCTTTGAATGATTGTATCTAATCTTTACGACTGACTTAGTTGTATAATGATATAGTAATAATTTTCTCAGACTTATAAATTTATGTATTATATAAGTAGTCATTTTCATTTAATTTATATTTTAATAAATATTAAAAATCTATATTTAAGAAATATTTTTCATTTTCATTCCCCCATTCTGGTAAGACAAGGAGCCTTTCCACTCGTGCGGAAAACGTAATATCCTAACACTCGGTTCTCTCTGCCTACCCTACTATATACGGCTCATAGAGTACACTTAGCTCCACGCTGTATCCCAAACTCGGAAACCTAGTGTTAAGACAGTTCATTGCTCATTACAACAATTCCGATAAATTCTCAATGCATTGCATGTGTGTTTAGTGACGGAACTCAACGCCGCGCCTTGCCGTAACGGGAGCGAGGAAATTAAAAACATTAAATATTTCATTCCGCCGAGACGGAATCGAACCCATAGCCGTCGTGTTTACCGTCGCATACTTCTGTACCACGAGTGCCTAATGAAGAGCACATATAATAATTATGTTTGTTGTACATATATACGATTTAATTTTATTATCTATTTCATAAATTGTTTATTGTACTTAGTACACATGCGTCATCTTAATTTAAAAATAAGTAAATAATATTATAAAATAGTTTTTTTTATTTAACAATAATATAAGATAGCGTGATAATCCTCACTGACCTTTCCAGATAAATCCGAACACTTAGCTATGTCAGTATCATTGGAATATTTTTATTAAAACCTACGCTGACATGATATGACCGACAATAATATTTTTTTTAATTATTTATCTTTTTAGATTCACGTTGTATCCCGCACATAGCAAGGTATGCTGACTGAGCCTGGGTTCCTAGTGTTAAGATTAAGACACTCCGTTTCCGTTAAGACACTTCGATTTCCAAATTTCCCCAATTTAGACTTCTGGAAGGATTGCGTGTTACGGAACTCAACGTCGCGGTTTGTCTCGTTAGCAGAGCGAGGGTTAAGGCTTAGAAACTGATCTGAACTGATGTTTATTTTATTTCATACAGTACTGGATACAAATATTTTTCCAAATTGTATCAACTTTCTGATAATATAAATCTGATATTTCTTTTTTTTAAATGGTCTCTTTTCCTTAATAGGTTGATAGCCAAGCCAATAAATTAACACGACCGTATTTTTTTAAAATTTTAGAATTATTAAAAATAAAAGATACATAGTAATTATACTCCATGAACAATAAGCGCGACAACTTTTTAAAAGATTTTTATAGTTTGTTTTATATTTTGGGTATTTTTTCTTTTATTTCTATGAAATCGTATTTAATCTTACGCTATAAAAATACGGATTGATGATTATGCATTAATATTGTTTTACTTACATATGTATAATATTTTCAATTTCAAATCAAATTTATTATACCTACACTATAAATAGAATAAAATATTAATTATTAAATAAAAAAAATAAAAACAATTATTATTCATAATATATTATAAGCTTACAATTTATTCCACACATCACTCCGCCCACCCCCACAACCCGTGGCTCTCTCTAATTGTCTCCCTATTATCTCTTCTTTGTCGAGTCACAGCACTAGCTTCACCCTTCGCAACAGCCTTCTTCCTTTCCATTTTCTTCTGTCGAATTTCTAGATTCTTCTTTACTTGGTTTTTGACCACTTCTGGAGCTATTGTACTAGCTGATGTATACGATCTCATTGATCTAACATCAGATAGCGCTTTTTCTATCATTGCTAGTCTGTATTTTTGGGAATTTTTATCTTCTATGCTATCTTCTTCGTTCTGTTTTCCTTCTCCATCTTTAACGGGTACAAGTGTTGGTACTTCTTCTGTTTCTGATATTGTCAGGTCTTTTGTTTCACTGATCATGTTCTGTACTTGTGTTTCGTCGTGCTGTATTGAAGCTTCAACCTGTTAGTATTTTTTCAAATTGAATATTATTGGTCACTCAACAAATATAAAACTTATAATTATAATGTATACAGATAAATGTGTATGTATAGTAAAGTGTAGTAAAGTGGGGAACGGAGTGTCTCAACATTAGGTTCCCATTGCCTACAATGCTGTGTGCGGGATATAGCGTGAAGTTAAATAAATATTAAAGAAATAAATGTGTACAAAGTGAAAAGAAATTAAAATAAATAAAAAATAGCTTCACGCTGCACATAGCAAGGAAGGTAAAGGGTAATAGGGTTAAGACACTGTTCCACACCTTTCCACCGAATTGCGTGTCGAGTGGCGGAACACAACGCTGGGCTCTTGCCTTAGTGCCAGACCGTAAACAAATGGAAATATTAATAAATAATAGTTCAACCCCTGAGTGGAGTCAAACCGCATTACAGTCACAAATTTTTGTTCTTGCGTTACAACAGTCTCAAATAAGAAGAATAAAATAAGAATTCATTATACAAGATTATAAACAATGCCTTTGTAAACAAGGGCACCCAAAGAATTAAAAAAACAATTTGTAATTATACTAAAGTTATAAAGTTGAAGAGATTAGTTAATTTGGATATTGGGTAGTCCAAGTAGTTGATTCAAATAGAATTTTTTTTCTTCCATTTATGCATAAATTTAGAATGTATCATACACAAATCAGCTCTTTGTATCTTAAAGTAAAAAGCTAGACTAGACAACTATATATCTTTCTTACAATTATGTGATGATACAACACTAACATAAAAAAAAGTATTAAACCAATATTTGAAAATTACCTGCTGTCTTAGTGAAGTAATTTCATCTTCAGAGCATTTAGTACTTTCATTTTCGTCACGTTTCTCTTCATTCTCCTCATCACTGGCCTCGTCTTCACTTACTTCAAGACCAATACCCATTTCCTATAAACAAATATTTTATTTTTTATGCAACTGACATAAAGAACAAATGTAATTTCATCTATACTAATATTAATAAAATAGAACTAAAGAAGTTGGTTAATCTCAAGAACTACTGGTTGAAATAAAATATCTTTGTGTTAAATAGTCCTTATTTTATGAGAGTAGGTTGCTATATGCAGTATTTTAATAATATTATACTATGAAATTTACTTAAGTAAATGTATCTAAATTGACACCCCATTAAAAAGTGCTTATTATAAGTTTATTTGAATAAAGAATATTTTGAATTTGAATTTGAATTTGAAATCCACAAAAAACTAAAAAACCAAATACAATTCCATTCAGAATATATAATGTTCTTTCTCTTTTTACAATTGGTTTCCAGCATATAACAGGGCACCCAACGAGAATCTAGAATTAAAAAACTCAACAATTTCTGTGTAGGTCAGTATATTTGAAAAGTATATATTATAATTAACATTTATACCTGTAAAAGTTCATCTTCAAGTCCATTAGTCCGCTTATATCCAGAACAAGCCACTTCTTCGTCAAGACGGTCGTCCCGCTCGAGGTCAGTGAACTTTGGATATAAACTGCTTTCGTAGCCGAAACGCTTTTTGAAAAATTCACGCACACATTTCACATCCCGGTCAAAGTAACTGTGGAATGAGGAATTTATTTAGTATTAAATAAATTAATTGTTTAATTTTTCTCAAGCATAACAAATAGTAGTCAGAGAAAAACTAATGTTAAGAGACTGTGACCTTCATTTTTCACTCAGTTTCGAGATATTGTGTGTTGCAAACAAAACACAATACAACGCAAAAACTGAGTAAATTAAAAATAGCAACAAAGTATGATTATAGTCACAACAGATTTTTCTTGCTCTGTTAAGACAAAGCGAGTAAAATTCTGGGACTCAAAGAGTCTCAAAGATTGGATAATGAAAGATATGTTAATATTAGACTCCTTCTGCTTACCCTGCAATGTGAGCAACACAGCATAAAGATAAAACCAAGTACTCACAGCTCAGCATTAGGATGTTTAGTGGACACCATTTGTGGAAAATCAATAATAATTGGGTGTCCATGTTCATCTATCATGATGTTGAATTCATTAAAATCACCATGAATGACCCCACAGTTGCCAAGACGGACAATTAAACTCATAAGCTCGTCATAGAGACCTTCTACATCTTCCACTTCAGATACATGGGTCCTGAAATGTAATTAAATTATGTCTTTAACAATCTTTATTCTTTATAATATTTTACCTTTACTTGTGCATGGTGTATAATATTCATATTTAATGAGGTATACACTTATGTTAAAAATAAGAAATAAGAATTAATAAGACATATATTACATTGGTCCTCCACCAACAAGTTCCATAACAACACAGTGTCTATTAAAATCAATTGGTTTAGGAACTGGAAATCCCCTGTCATGTAAAGCTTTCATGTAAGCAAACTCCTTGGTGGCAGAGATTCTAGACAAGTAAAGCCATGAGGCACGGTTCCTATGTGCATGGTAGTCTCTTTTGTCTTTGATGTTTCGAAAGCATGTGCGGCCTAATCTGAAAATGTAAGATTTTTAGATATAATATTCAAAAAATTACTACCTTAAAGCCTAACCTGGTATAACTAACCTATAGATTAGTTAAGCCAATTTTATTACCAAATTTTTATGAATTAATTATTGTATCAATATTACTTGGTATGTGAAAAACAAATAAACTACAAAATAAAATTCTTTACCTGTGCAATTTCAAGCATAAGGGGTTTCTATCTTCATCAGCAACAGTATAAATATTTGATTCTTTTCCAACACCAATTTGATTACCAAAAGAAGTAATCACTTTCCTGTTAGTCAGGGCTTTTAAAGCTAAGTAGTCATATCCAGCATTTGTGAGTCTGTACCCATCATCTATAACCAATAATTAAAATAATTAGATTTAATAATAAGATTTAATAATAAGATTTAGTGCAAATATATAATCAGTAAAAATAAAATTGACTTTACAATGTTTACCACGTTCATATGTCAATAGTCTATGTTTACATAAATCCTTCATGAGTTTATGAACTCCTCCGTGACGTAGATTTGCAATAGATGCTACTAAAGATCCTGGCACCAGTTCGTGGTTTTTCATACCCATCTCTACCTAAAATTAGTTAAATATTAAATGTTTTGTGCTAATAATAACAAGGTTATAAAAAATAATACGTACAGCTGTAAGAACCCGAAAGTCTTCAGGTGTTAAGTAGCGCAAAATTGTAACGTCTAGTTTACCCATTGTGACAGTTTTTGTATTAAAAACAAATCAAAATAATTTAAAAACACATCATAACATTACACAGAAACGTGGATCCCAAAAAATAAAACCCAAAGGACTGTCTTTTTGACACTGACATTTAAACATTTCATTTAAAAATCTTGAAATAATTAGTTGTTTTATAAATAAAGGGTAACTACCAACGAAAAAAATATTGTAAAGATTAAAAGCTAATATTTCTTTAGTAAAAACAAGATTTTTATAAAAGTTTTAAGAATATGAAATAGATTGAAGATTAATAGAGTTAAATGTTTATTTGCCGAATGAAATTTCCAAACTGTTTAACATTGACAGTGACAGTCTGTACTTTTGACATTTCACAACAATGTTTTGTACTTGTCTTGTTTCGTTCGGTTCGCCTGTCGCCCTTCGTCAGTGTATTTTTAGTTACTAATTCGCTGTTAGAATTATAAATAATAACAAAGTGGTCAAAGTTACAATAGTAACTGAAGTAATTATAGATTTATCCTCTTTTACGACGCTATGATTAGATATCAATCTACATAATTAAAAATAAATTTAAAATTTATTTAAAAATTAATAATGGAACAAATCAAATCAGAATTTTTAAATGGATTAATCTGGTTAGAAGAACCAAAATCTGTGTTCTACTCAGGACAGTTGATTACGGGAAATGTTAAATTCGATCTAAGTAATCCACTGAAGTTATTGTGTAAGTTTTTACTGTAATAGTAAGGAATATATCATAATTTTCTAATATCCATTATATTTATATAATTTTTCTTTTCTTTGTAGATATTAACATAATTTTCAAAGGGGAAGCTAATGTGGAATGGTCAGAACAAGAGGTTGAAACTTATTCTGGTGTTACAAGAAAAAGAGAAGTAAAATATGGTGGCAATGAAGTTTATTTCGATTTTACACTTTGTGTTTGTGGAGGAAATGGTATTTACAACGATTATTTATGTTATTTTTTCTGTACTACATATAAAAGTATTACAAGTATCATTTAACAACAAGTAATGAACATGTGATTTTTGTAACCATTGTATATTTTTTATCTTCATGCTTTTTTCCAAATATAGTAATTAAACAGAATTAGTTAAGTATAACAACACTCCATTCTCACCAGTTTTTTCCCAAAGAGAAATAAAAACTTAATGGGACTGTTTCCAGTACCACCAACTTTATACATACCTCCTATCCTTTATAGCAGAAGTAGCCACTAGGCTAATATAATACATTTTATTATTAACTTACCTTATCACAATGTAAGATCTATTCTTCACATATTGCCTAATTTCAAGAGATTGAGTGTTTGGGTTGGGGAATAATTGTCTTGTTGTCACAATGTATAATGAGGAAATAATAATTCATACCCTTGAACTTACAACCATTATGTTTATAGTCTGAAAACTATAACTACTTTTTGCTTTCAGGTATAACAGTACTGCCGAGTGGAGCCCACTCCATACCTTTTGTGTACCAACTTCCTCCTAACATACCATCATCATTTGAAGGAGAAAGAGGAAGTATCTCATATAAAGTCACAGCAAGCCTTTTACACGCAGATGGTGTGACTAAAGAGGAAATTGTTAAAAAAATTAATGTCATTGCCCCTTTGGATCTAAATACTGAAGAAAACATGGTAAATATAAATTATAACATAGATTATCTCTTTTTTCAATATAGCAGGATAGGCAGAGGGAACCTAGTGTTAAATACTCTTACCCACCGTCCAATTTGTGTATTGATTGTTGCGTTTTTAATGTAAATAATAATAGCACCACGTGTTTGAATCATGTAAATCATTTTATGGCTTCAAATTTCTTTTATTGAGTATTTGTAATGCAGGCCATTGTAAGGCAATGGGACAACATCTGAATGTTAAGGGTGATGATGATAGTTGTAGGTTCAATTTCTTTTTATTTCTTTGCTTGGAAAAAATAAAGGATAGCATTTAGTTTTGCCTGTTGAGGCACAATTTATGTGTGCTGTGTCTATGTTAATTGCGTGCCGAGCTATTCTGTGCTGTGTTACATGTGGAAAAACAAGGAGATAAAAAAATGAAACAAGATATTTTACAGTCTGAGTAAAAAAATCTAATAGTATTAGGCATTGGCTTCTATCATTCAGTATCTCAAAATTACAGTATGTCACTAGGAATCAAAAATCGTATTTTTAAGGCCGTTCACTGCTGTTTGCGGGATACAGCGTGAAGCTGATTTAATTTAATTTACTAGAAACATACATGGTTGTTATTATCTTATCAATAATATACAAATTTCTGATTCATTTTATTATGAAAAAAAGTCTACTGCATAAAAACAATCTAAATTTAAACATTATGATTTGTCTAAAGTATGTTATCAGTAGCATTAATTTGATTCATCATTAATCAACCACACAAACATTATGATTCATTAATAGAACTATCTATTGACTCTAGTGTTGGGTAATTTTTATAGTTGAATGAATTTGTATATAATCTAGACTAGTCGTAGCCCGTAACTCTGTTTGCGTAGAGTAGGAAAAGAAATCTTTTGTTATCGCGATCCTGTAGGAATATAGAGATTTCATTTTTCTATATAATAATGACAACCTTATTTGAAGCTGCGAAATTTATTACTATATGTTTTTTTCTTCAGAATTTGGTCCCTTAAGTTTGTAAATATAGATTTTATATTGTATTAAAACAATAGCGGGAACTCCCTAGTGCTCTTATCAGACATACGAACGTAATTATAAATTAATTTCATATATACACTATTGACATTGCGAAAGTATTTCTAACCAGAGTCCTTAAGAATCTAATATTCTATTATTATGACGTGAAATTTTAAAAATAATCCATATAACGTGAATATCCCACATCTAGCTGATTAAGTAGAAGACAAAGTAGATGTTCGCCTGAGATATTTGTCTCCCACGCACTACTCAATATTCGACAATGTGTTTGTTGAGTAGCGAAACTCAATGCCTGGTCGTCTTATTATAGAGAGAGCAAATAAAATAAATTATTTCCTCGAGTAGAAATCGAACTCGCAACTGTCTCGTTCACAGTCAGACGCTGTGCCGCCCCGCTATGACGGCTTCCGGCATATTTATATCCTGTAATAAGTAACTATAGGATATGAATAACAAGTTAAAACGATAATATTAATAGGGAATTGTGTTGACTATTAACGCCCACGTAATCATACTAAGCAAAAGATTAAATAATCTAAATATATAACTACAGTCATACATATTTTGTTATTGAAAGCTATTAAAGTAAATATTGAAAGGTATTTCGATAATAAGTTGATAATGATGCATTTAATTTGATATAAATTCTGATACATATCAATTAATAATAATCTACGTTGGATACAAAACAGTTTTCAAATTGCTGTTTATGATGGCTTCAATTAAAATAAAATTACAATTTAAAATTTTTCAGTTATACATAGAACTGTGTCTATCTAAAAAAAAATATGTTTTTGCTTCTCGAATCGCCTGTACGAAACCTAATGTTAAGAAATTCTATTCTCCGCTTTAAGAACCCAACACCGCACTGTAATTTACCAGAGCAATATAGGAAATATCAGTACATAACCATACCCACCGAGTGCAACCGCCCCTACCGACAGTCGGACTCAGTCCTACTGCGATGGGTCTATTCCCATCTATTTCCTTACTGATATAGGTTTTTCTCGTATCCAGGAACCCATACAAATGGAATTCGAGGAGGTATACGGTTGTAATTGGTCCTGTTCGTCGCGACCTCTCTCCTTGTCCATTAAAATACCTCACTCAGGATACTCCCCCGGTCAAGTACTACCCATCACTGTGGACGCCAAGAACGAATCGAATGTTGAAGTTAGCAAGATTATATTTGAAGTTGTTAAGGTAAGTGTCTAAAGTTTAAAGTTGAGAAAATGTTCTTATTGAAATTATCTTTTTTTATATAATGTCCGCCATTTGTATGGAATAACATTAACACCAATGTATGGAATATATTGAAGTAAATATTTAAAAAAAATGTTAAATTTAAAGGAAATCATATATTTTTTTGTAGAGAATGCGATATCTAAGTCAGCAACCGGTGTCGTCGATCATCCCACCTGAAGAACTCTTGGTTTCTATCAAGAAAGGCCCTATTTTGAGTAGAACCAATCGACAATACGTTTTTGAAGTTAAATTACCTGATTTTATAGCTTTAAATCTCGACGACTGCGGCATCATTGACTTGGGATATTTTTTGAAGGTACGTAAAAGTTCGTAAATATTTTTGTTGTCGATATATCTAATCGATAGAAATATTAATATTTGATTATGTTACAAATATATTTATAATAAATATGATTCAAAAACTAGCATTTTCGTTAAACATACAATGACATATTAACCACAATCATTTAATGTTTACTTTTAAGAGCTTTATGAATTATTAGCTTTATTAAATAAGTTTTATATTGAAGTAGAACCAACAATTTTAAACAGGTCAAGATGAAAGTGTCGGGGTGTAACGACGACATGTCGGACGAAGCTAGCTTGTGCCTCGGCTTAGTGCCAATTGGAAGCAATCTAGATGTGAAACAAACGCATCCAATGGCGGAGTGCCTGCCACTGGCACCCATACCCAGTATTAACCAAAACCCTCCAACTAATGCCTTACCTCCATCTTATGATAGTGTTTTTACTCAAAACGTGCCAAATTTACAAATTTGTCCACCTGGACCTATACCTTACCCTATGCCAAATATTATTGATAAAAGCATGCACGGCTCTCAAAATAATATAATGGGTGCTTTTGAAACCCATACGCCTCATAATATGCAAAATCCACCGATGCCTGGATTTCAGCAGTATCCCTACGCACCGCCAAACCAAAATGCCCCAGCGTACCCTGGTCCCCCTTACCCACACATGTCCCAGGGTCAAAGTCCTTATCCTGTTTCTGGATATCCAAATGCACAATTTCCTAATTTACCCCCCGGACAATCGTTTTCAGCCTTCCCTTCAGCTCCACCCCAGTAAAATATGATATATTATTACTGAAATACTATTTAAAAATGTTAATTAAATGTTATCAATAATATTACTATATTATATATAAAGCCTTACTTCGTTATTCTAAATAAATATGTACTTATATACTTACATTTATTTCAAGCGCAAACAATAAAGGAAATGTTCTGTGATATTTTGTAAGTTTTTGGCTTTTCAATCGTGAGACCTTTTCTTATAATTGTTAAAGGGATTATTATTTGTTGAAATATAAATATTTACGAAGTAAAACCTGAAAACGTTGAGGCCGGTCGTGGCGCAAGGGCACAAGCGTGCGACTGTAAGTTATGGATTCGATTCCCACTCGCGAGAATGAAATATTTTCCGCGGTCTGGTAACAAGGCAAACGGAAGTGCATTAATAGGAACGAAGTGTCCTAGCACTAGGTTCCCAGGTTCCCTCTAGGGCAAGCACCTTGAGGTGGCGATCTTGAGATAAATGTTATAATGATGAATGAAAACGGCATTTCAAGATTGAGCTAGCAATTGAGAGCGGTTTTTAATTACGTGCCTTAGAAGTCGTAGGTTGTTGTCTTAGAATTTGTGGCAAATTAATCACGTAAAGTGCCATACTATAATAAGTGAACATTTTATACAGCTTTTAAAAATGTTGTTAAGATTTTTGTAATTTATTAAAAAAAATGTTATCACCTATAAGTACATTAAGTATAGTAAAGATTTTATTGTTATCAATAAGAAAATCAGTTTATTTTTTATTATATTTTTGTGCTGTGCAATTTATTTTTCTTATCTATCTTTTTTTATATTTAAAAAATATAGCTATGACATAAAAATATATTTATTACAAAATAAGAAATTAACCAGCCTAAACTATACCTATTATAATATATGTTATAATAAATTATCCTCCTTTACAAATAAATATAGTTGAACAATATTTTTGTTTTATTTCATGAAAGCACTCCTAACATTATGTACATATATTTTTTCATGAAAAATTATTCTTTTTAATAAGAAAATAATACCTAATAAGAACCTAAAGGATTAAGTTTGAACTAAAAAAAAGCAGTTTGGTTTTAGCTTTTTATTACCTAAGTCGATTTTAGTATCACCTAAAACTCGTCAGGGCCGAAACAATTTATTTTACGACCATAAACGGATGCGGATCGCAAATACAAAGGTTGCGGAGTTTTTAATTAATGCTGGTTGTAATTGGGTTTTTTTTGGCTTCCTGCGTCTCACATATACCATGGTAGCGACGGGGAACCTAGTTTTAAAATCCTCCATTCCCCCTTTCCGTCAAATTTTCGAGGCATTGTGTTTAGGAGTAAAAAATCACTTATCACATAAAATATTTTATTGTACTTGTGTCTTTCAATTATTATAAGCAAATATTAAAAATATAATATAAAAGTAATAAGCTCTTATAGAAATTCTTATATAGTCAATAAAAAATAATTTAGACTAGAAATCATAAACAATAAGCTAATATAATATTTTAAAATTCCGTTTTGAATATCTACGTAACATCAAAATTGCTCAAAAATCTAAATTTTATACAAAGTTGTTGTGTTGCAAACTTGTTTAAAACTAGTAGTTAGTTAGCTAGTTAGTAGTAGTACGGCCGATGAGTTGTGGCCGCAGTGAAGTTATCTAGACACGGCTGCGTAGATGCGGCTGATTTTAGGACTTTCTTTCACCTTTGATTTCTTTTTTCCCGAGTGTACATACAGGGTGGAATTGTCAGCACCACTTTAAATGAAACCACAGTTTTAACTACTCTATAAAAGCCTCATATAAAGTTATTTTTTCAAACAAAATAAATAATAAAATTATCGTTTTAAAATAAAACGCCATTTGTAAAGTATAACATAAGCACGCACACATTTATCTGTCGAAGCGGCAAAGTCGCACACGTATGTGTGCGTCACACGAAATACAGGTATGGATAAAAATAGTGAAATGAAAAAAAAAATTGTACGTTAAAACTGTTAAGGTACCTTGATTAATTTCTTTAATTCTGGGTTTGAAATATTTTACCCTATACGCAGTTTCAGTAAAAGAAGCGCTGCCTCTTCCACCCTGTATAATACGCAAAATTTCAGAAAGCCTAACTTCAAAGCGGTCACGACACGTTGGCCGTACTGTACAACACATATGATGAAAAGATGGCGTCGGGCGGACTGACCTTGACTTACACCAGACAACAGACGCGAACTTTGATGAATGGATTAAATATACATTATAATACTTTGTAATAAGAAAAATGGAAGCAATACTTTGTATTTTCTAAATAGATTTCATTTGTTATAATTGCTTTTAGTATATATATAATTAAATAAGATATTTGGAATAAAGAAATTAAATAATTGTATATATTTTATAACAAAACGAGAGCTTATACTATTGTAGTAAAATGTAAAATAAAAAATACAAAAAGAGGAAGAATTTAACAATATTTGTTTGTTGCATAAGTACTTATAATGGCATATTATCATCTTTTTGGGACCTACGTCAATAAACCTTATAGTAACCAGTAACATTTGTATATAATATAATTTGTAATTGAAATATATTAAAACTATATACATTTAAACAATCGACTCGCATTTAGAATGGACGTTAATACATAGCGACAACTAACAATATTAAAATGGCACATTACACTTATGTATTCCTAAAATAGTTTCTTTTAATTATTAATTCTAAACAGGCACTTTATTAGACAAAGTGTATACAGTAAGGTTGACAAGCCGTGGCCGCCTGGAGTTAGATTTTCTGAACTTTTACGCTTTATGTATTAAATAAAAAAATATCTAAATTAGTTTAAATTAAAATTAAATTAGAAAAAGTTACATTTACAAATTACTTCAGTGCGGCCATGGCCTATTCACATCATGATCAAAATTAACCTTTAAGCAGGCAAACCACTATATCATTTTTTTTAAGATTTATATGTTTCTAAATTTTCTACTAAATAATACTATTTATCTGATTTCAGTAATATATTTATTATTACTACTATTATTATTACTGTTATAAAAATATGTTCTTTTTTGTTAACTATTTGCTATTTGCCTGTTTAGGGATTACTTGTTTAGGATTGGAAATTAGAAGTTTATTGATGGAAAATGTTTCCCAGTGACCAATAAAGGGTTAACAGTCATAAGAAAAGAAATAAAATATTGTGTGTTTTAAAAAGGACATAATATTCTTAATCTAAAATATATAGAATCAAGATAAGATAAAATCTCAAGATCTTGGCTTACTGTATGATTTCTTAAAATATTTTTTTTGTTAAGGCGATATTATTATAAACTAGTTGCATAAGATTTCATAAGAGAGTGTACTCTCGTGTAATTTTGAAATATTTTCTTAGTATTATTTAATAACAGTATGTATATGAATTAAGCATTCTAGTATAAATATAGGTATTGTATACAAATTAGCACCGATACAAGGTTTATTTATTGGTTATCAATTAAGTAAAACTACTATAAATTTATTTAATAAAAAAGAGTAAATGTTGAAACAAATACTTGAAAAGTGATCAAAATAAGAAGTTTTACGTCGTTTTAGTCTACTAACATAAGATAAATATAAAAAAAGGCTTATTTACAGTCTTTAGTTTTGTTAATTTTTAAATAATTAAATTTTCATTTCTTACTACCCTTCAATAATTTTTCTGTATTATAATGTAAACACTGTTTACTTAATTTTTTCGTATGTTCAGTATATATTCAAGTTAATTGTTCAATAATTTCAAAATATTATTTTCGTAACTAAAATTAAAAAGTTGCCATTCTGTTTATTTGTAACAAGAGAGTTTATTCACTCTTTTTCTGAAACAAAAATATAAAGGTATAAAAATAAAGTAATTGAGAAATTACTAAAATACCATCAATTTCCAATTAATTACGTAAAAAAGGAAATCACAAAACAACAAAAACATACGAGTTCGTAAATAAAACAGTGATAAAAGTTTGTTAAGAACTAATTCTGTACATATTATATGTATAATTTAATTTAAACTATTTTTATTAGAACATACTTGCTATTATTGTTCTTTGAATCTTTCTAAACAAGTCTTTTTTATAATTACTTTGTAAATATAAACTAGTAAAATAAAAAAAAATTTCTAATAATAATAATACTTTGAATTTTTTCATCTTTTTAAATTTCGTGAAAATAAATTTAAGACGGATTTTTATGTATGGAGGTAAAAAACTTACTTTCAATAGGGGAGTCAGATGGAGGGGCGCTCGCAGATGCATAAGGATTTACAGGTACAGACTGAAAAATATACAATTTTAGATACGAGTCTAAATTTATATTAAAAAAAATCATCTTCATGCTGTATCCCGCACACAGCAGGGTAGGCAAAGGGTTAAGACACTCTGTTCCCCACTCTCTGACAATTCTGGAGGCATTGCGTGTTGAGTGGCAGAACTCAACGCCGCGCTTTGCCTCGACACCAGAGCGAAGAAATGTAAATATAAATTTGAATATAAATGTTTCATCCTACACGAGGAGGAGTAGGGATCGAATCCACAACCAGTCGGTTTTACAGTCACATTTTGTGCCCCTGCGCCAGGACTGGCTAATATTTATACTAACTAAAACAAAATATTAGCTTCTAGCTGGCAACTTAAGTGTTTAGACACTCTGTTCCCCACTTTCTGCACAATTTTTGGGTCGTTGTGTGCTCATTGACGGAACTCAACGCCGCATTTTGTCTTGTTACCAGAGCGTAGAAATGAAAGTAATTTATTCAGAGTGAGAATCGAACCCAAAACCTTAGCGTTTACAATATGGCGGCGTTGTCCTACCTTCCTATATGTGGGATATTTAAATTAAAAAACAAAATACTTACAGAAGGCATATTCAAGTTAGGTGACAACGGCATCGATCCTGGTATTCTAAATCCTAAAGTGCCTGTTCTTAATGAACTTATGCCTGAACCTGGTAAGGGTTGTGTCCCAGTGGGATAAGGAGAGGCAGGAGGGTAAGGAGAATTTCCTGTGGGGTATGGAAGGTTACCAGCGGGGTAAGGAGTATTTCCGGTACTTATGCCTGAACCTGGTAAGGGTTGTGTCCCAGTGGGATAAGGAGAGGCAGGAGGGTAAGGAGAATTTCCTGTGGGGTATGGAGG
>JAEBDU010013405.1:0-41047 GCA_016802625.1 Heliconius numata | reverse complement strand
TAAGGAGAGGCAGGAGGGTAAGGAGAATTTCCTGTGGGGTATGGAGGGTTACCAGCGGGGTAAGGAGTATTTCCGGTACTTATGCCTGAATCTGGTAAAGGTTGTGTCCCAGTGGGGTAAGGAGAAGCAGGAGGATAAGAGGAATTTCCAGTAGGGTATGGAGTATTTCTGGTTGGATACGGAGAATTTTCCACTGGGTAAGGTGGCTTTTCTGTAGGATAAGAAGTATTTTCGGTAGGATATGGAGCATTTCCTGTAGCGTGAGGAGAATTTGCCACTGGGTAAGGTGTGTTTTCTGAAGGGTAAGGCCTATTTCCTGTAGGGTAAGGCGAACCGTCATTTGGATTAGACGACCTTTGTAGAGTATTTCCGGGATATGGGGGAGGATTATCAAAATTTTGTACACTCTCTACAGGATATGGTGCTTTTGATGCATTTGGCGGATATGGAGCATTAGTAGTAGGGTATGGAGTTTTCTGATCTGATGGATAAGAAGTAGGAACGGGGTAAGGAGTGTTACCACCAGGATAAGGAGCATTACCAGCGGGATAAGAGGCGTCACCAACCGGATAAGGAGCGTTACTAGCTGGATAAGGGGTAATACTAGGTGGATAAAATTGGTTTCCAGAGTGAGAGGGTAAGGGTTGTTGGGTAACAGCCACCATATGTTGAGGCATTTGATCCTGTAAGGGATTCTGTACATTATCTTGAAATCCCACTAAAGGCACGTTGCCGATTATAATATTGTGAGTCCCTTCTGAATCACTGTGGCAGCCGGCTGGATTTACAACTACCTAGAACAATATAATATGTGTCTCAATTGTCAACAGTATGTACATATATTTATGTATATCAAAATGATAATCATTATGAGATTAGATATGTTTTTCGTATAAACATTTTCTAATAGGTTAATAATATTTAAATAAAAATATTGATAAATAGAATTTCCTCTTGCTAAACGATAATAATTCTTAGCACTTAAGACTTGCGTAGCGGAAATTTGTAAAAACCGCACAGCGATGTTAACAACAAAATAAAATTTTAATAGGGAACAGAGTATCTTACTAGGTTCCCATGCCTACCCTGCTGTGTGCGGAAGAATGCGGGAATGCTTTCAGCGTGAAGCTGATTTAATTCTTTAATTTGTTAGCATGCACATACAATCTCGTTATGGCTTAAAAATGGTATTCCTTTTACAGTCTATAACCATGATAATATCATATATCATTATCTTTGCTTGCATTGTCGAGTGGTTTGTGTTTGCATTGCGTAATCAGTTATTTATTATTGCATTATATAAAAACGTGTTTTTTTAATAAGGATTAATAGCTATAATTATAATTTTTATTATTTACTAAAAATTTATTTACTATCATTGCAATCCACAATGACAACTGGCCTTAAGGCTAGTAAGAAAGTATCTAATTAGGTACGTATATTTGCAATACCTTACCCTTCTTTATTAATAAAAATAAAAACCTTTTGTTTATCAAATATTTCATTCATTTATCTTAAATATATTTTTACAACATAAATAACAAACATATAACAATTTCACAGTAACTGAACACCTACGCTCCGTGGTGAGAGCCCTTGGATGGATTCCAAGAGGCGGGGGTTTGAGTTCCGTTACAAGTAATTTTTTATACTTATATGAAACTTGTCAAAACTACGTACCTTAAACTTATAAGTGATATCGATATATCTACAATCGTTCAAATTGTATACATCCAGCGCAGGCACTTCCATCTCCACGGTATAATTCCGTGATGTGTTCGCCGGTACCGGGCCTTTCGTTATTTTAGCTATGGTATCCTTTTCTGAGCGTTCGTCTGGGTTGCTTGTTGCTATGAATTTAATTTTCTAAAATGATATATAATATAATTAGTAAGTGTTACACAATGTTATATATTATATCTTATTTTTGTTTCGATTCTAGTTCAAATTCTGCACAGGTTAATATTAAAACCACTATATGTAGATAGCTTATATTATACCTATGCGTAAAAAATGGAATAATGTGTTTTTTGTATAGTAAGAGCGATTTGTAAAAATAAACTAAATTCAATAAATTTATTTATACAAAAAATAAAATAGCAACTTTTATCATTGCAGTTTGAACTAGATAGTAGGTATAAATAGGTCGAGGTGATTTAAAAATTGAGTTTTCTGGTTTAAAATTAGATCGTCCATTCTAATTCTAATGATCGTAATCTTGAGGGCGTACATTACTGGTAATGCGATTCCATTACAAAAATTTGGAAAGTTATAAATAAATGATCATAAAAACTTGGCACTTACACAATGAATGTCTAACAATGTATGTATATTATATTTATTATATCATCCTTCTATAATAATTGATTGAGAGTTTGAAATGTATTAATGTATTTAAAAAAATATATATATACATATAATAAAATCGTAACTGATCGCTGTCTATACATGCAAGATACAGATATTATAAGATTTTTTTTATTGCAGGCATTTATATAAAATAATAGAACCCAAAACAATGTCTTTTTTGTCTTATTTTCTGTACAAACGGATATCTATTCAAAATGATAATGTTATTTGTGTACGATATTATTACAATTAGTAAATAAATAATTGAGTAAATAAATAGTTTAAACGGGCGAAGACGACGATGATTTTAGTATGATATATAAAAAGATATATAAAGTTTTAGTTACAAAATAATATTAATATAGGCTTAATCTTTATCGTTCAAGAAATAAAAAAGAACTTACCTTAACAACTGAAAGTTTAATATCATTGACATCAACAGTACCATTGTTGGAACAGCTGACTTCAATGGGAATATTTTGTCCGGGGCAGAACCCCGACACGGGCACATTGATGACAGTGTTAGTTGCTCCAGAGCCCATACAACAACAACAGTACGATGCGTTGAATTCCATTTCTATAGGTTCCTGTTCAAAAATACTATAAGTAAAACAATAATCCTGAATGGTATTATTAAAGTGAGGCACAACAGACAACAAAAGTAGTTTTAATGGAAACAGAGCCTTAACACGAGATTCCTCGGTTCCTTCTGCCTGCCCTACTACGTGCGGGACTCAGGATGAAGATAAAAAATATATTTTTACAATAAGGTTGTATATTTGAATGTTTGCCCTTTAACAATATGGTAATTGAATTGTAATAATAAATCAGCTTTATGCAGTATCCCGCACACAGCAGGTTAGGCTGATTAAATCCACTGTTAAGACACTTCCTTCCCCATATTCCGCCGAAATCTCAAAAGCATGGCGTGTTGAGTGGCGGAACTCAACGCCGCGCTTAGGCTCGACACCAAAGCGAAAAATTGAAAAAAAATAATATTTAATTTTCTCGAGGGGGAATCGAACCCACAGCCAGTTCCGTTTACAGTCACACACCTGTGCCCCTGCGCCACGACTGGTCCCAATTTAAAAATAATAAAAAATATTATATGTGAGTTGAAAGTGTGTCAATATACCTATAAATAATTTTATATATTTCATTTACAATGAAGCTAGTCATGAATAAGCAATCATGTTGCATAGCACAGAAGCCAGCAAAAATTATTATTATTGTGATAAAAACCAGGAAAATACATGACTAGGGTTAGTCCTAATGCCTGCATTTCTAGGTAATGATAATAAATCATAATGCACATGTTGTTCTTAATATATTCAAGTACTGGATGACTATTAAACTTATCAATATTATAGATATATAAAACTTAGGCAATAATGGGTTGTTTGGTACCAAGTCTGTGTCTAAACACAACAGTTATGGGTTAAATTTCCACTTGGGAATACTAGATACTAAGGTCCCACACCACTATTATTTAATATATTCATTTTCTCTCGCTGGTAACAAAACAAAGCATGCCGTTGAGTTATGCCACTCAACATGAAATGTCTTAAAAATTAGGTTGGTGCGTGGGGAACAGAGGGCCTTAACACTAGATGCCTTCTGCCCCCCAACTATATGTACAATATGTGGCCAAAAAAAAATTTCTGATAATACTAACCCTACAATACGGATCTTTATTAAGATCCAACAAATTGTAAACACGAACTGCAACTTTTTTCTCTTGATCAAATTTAAAAGATCTGTCGACTACCACTTTTATTTGATATCTAATATGACCATAGGAGCCCTCAAAAGACGATGGACAATTATGCGGCAGGTGGAAAGCAAATGGGAATTCATAATCACCAGGTTTAAGATTACATTCACCTAAATTAAAAATAAAAATATTACTTAGTGGTTATATAATATAATATTTGTTGTTTTAATTAACTAAAGTAAATTGTAAATGCTTATAAATAATTACATAAGAAAAAATCTTTTTTGCTGTTATGTTTAGACAAATAAGAATATTTCCTTTCACGGAAAAAGTAGCAAGTATAATTCTTGCTTTGTAATGACAATATTAAATGCTTTGTGTAATATGTTTTTTAAAACATTGATACAACTTATTGCCATAAATTCTATTTAAATTTCAAATTGTCTACATTTACACTTAAACTGTTAAGAAAAAAATATTTGACTAATAATAATAATAATGATAGGATACCTGATTCTCCACCAATTAAATATATTTTAGCATTTGCATATTCTTCATAAGAGTCATGGCTGACTGTGCGAGTTTCTCGTTTACCATTTACTGTGTAACTCTCCTGTGTAGTCCAATGTACTTTACAAAAACCTTTAAACTTTGCATATATACCTTAAACAAGATTAATAAATGATTTTTATGTAATTAATAAAGAATTTTTGTATAGTTTACTTTTCTTTAGTTTGAGACTGTACTCTATATATGCAGAGGCAGTGGCAACCTAGCATTAAGACTATGTTGTGAAAAGGCAAATTGACTAGCAAAAATATAATGGAGTCTGTGGTGGTGCAGCGGCATAAGCATTCAACTGTAAATGTGATGTTTGTTGATTCCATTCCTACCAGTAGAATGAAATATTACATAATTGAATTTCTGCAGTCTGTCAAAATGCAGCATTGACTTCTGCCACTCAATACATAATGTGCCACAAATTTGAGAAAATATAAATATTTTCATTCCCCTGATCGGGAATCAGACCCGTAGTTATGGCCTTTAAAGTCATGTTTGTGCTCCTGTGCCACAAGCACCTCTATAAGGTATCATATTTTTTTAGGAAAACATTCATAATTTAAAAAAGTTTAAGAATTAATTCAATTATAATGCTTTTTTATAACCCCATATAGAATAAAAAAACCAATACACAATTATATTTTTTAAATTTTAAAATATTTTGGAATGATTTAATATATATATCAATTGCATGATATTTTAATGTGTTAAAGTTTAACACATTTAACAGTTAAACAATTAGCTTATCAAACCATTACTCCAGTAGTATTTTTTAGGTCTAGGTTTGCTGTATTACAGCAGGTTGGGCAGAAGGTAACTGTCAACATAAGGTACTCCATATTTATATACTTTCTTTTCCTGCATTCTTGAGGCTTTACGTGATGAGTGACGAACTTAAATTCTGTGCTTTGCCTGGGTACCATAGTAAGGAATTGAAAGTCCTCGAGCTCCATAAGTAATTAAGGTAACATTAAATGAAGAAACTGCTAGAAGTTTTTTTTACATATCAAAATCGTAATTTGCTAATAATGTGTACAAGGTAAATACAAAATTTTATTTAGCAAAAATCAATAGGTAACTTACTCACCACGAAAAGTTTTTTCCTTTTCTTGATGAAATACTAGTTTTCCTTTGACAGTTTGTCCAGGATAATACGTTCCGTTGGGACTTTCTAAGACGATTCTACCTTCATCAAAACCCATTTTAGTTTGTTCACTACACTATATCTTAATATATTTTATTTTGAATTCGAATGTATACTATGTTGTTCAAATATTATATAAATTACACTGAAATATCCGCTGCACACAAGTAATTTATATTTAAAATAAGGAAATCTGTAGAAAGATAAAATTCTTTAAAAATCACAGATTTTTATTTTTTACACACGAACAGTTTTTCTTATCTACGCTTCATATTCACAAGTTACCACATTGACTTGAATATTGCAAATAATAAAAATAGTTGGCGATGGCGAATATGCACTGAAAACGAACCCAGTCGTATTGTTTTGTTGAACTGAGGTTTTAAATTTAATTGAATTGAATTAGGGTTGCCGATCGTAGAATGGATTATACAGCCCAAAAATATCGATCTCTTACATCGATATGGAATTCTGAATAGATTCATTCGATATTGCACTCTTGAATATTGGCATTTGATTTTTTCTGTTTCGAGAAAAAATACTTATTATAAATTAGTTAAATGAAAATGAGTATGAGATGAAAAAATGAGTGGGAAATTAGGAATAGAATAGGGGCGTCCACGTAGTCCGTGCCCACTCTAGAATAATATGGTGCCCTTCCCAGAAATTTATCAAAAAAAGAACTGCTCCGAAATACAAAGAAACAACAAAAAAATTTTAAAATTGTGATAGTACTATATTTTAATTAATTAATTACTATTATTTAATTAAAGTATTTTAATAGAACTACTTTTTTAGAAATCGATCTTTTTCGTAAAGAATGATTCACTCCAATTTAAATTATTTTATTCAAACTTACAACTAACAAGAGACAAGTATATGTTGCAGATTAAAAAGTAATTAAATATTATGTATAAAATAAGATCATCACATAAAATAAATAATTAAAAGAGTGAAACTATATTTCTTTATTAAAATTTCAATCTATAGATTAACTTGTTGCCTAGGCCAGAGATTTTTACAGATCGAAAAGCCGAAAACAATCTTTATTTTTAATTTTTAAAGATAACTTTGTATAAGGTGCCGTTCAATGCAATTTTCACAAATTGTATAATTGAATTGAATTGAATTATTGATATATGGCGTTTCGAGCGTGCCAGTTGAGCACAGCATATTGTATAAACTGTGCAAATAAAAATGGTTGTCAAACTCATGCAGCTTGGTTGTCTGTGAAAGTGAATTGTGCACAAGATCAGTTTAATACGAAACATCGTTGAGGCATAACGATATAAGAATTTTCGTTAAAATGCGCGTATTTTATTATTTTAATATCTATATAGTTTATTTTTGAAAAAATTGTTCGATATGTTTTTAAAGTATTAAAATTTATATTTCGATACCAATTTTATATGTTATGTAAAAAACTCTACACGCTAACTGGAACTTTTTGTATTACAACCTTAACAGTGTGGTAAACGAAATGAGTTTTATGAATTAAACTTTAAAAATCCTTTAATTTAATCGCTTTAAATTTATTCAAAAATGGCAACGTCACACAAAGATATTGAATTAAGTCCCGTAAATACACAACCGGACAATAATAAACCGGCGGCAAATGTGCCGGTGCATGATGAAGAAGATGTTATCATCGGACGATTCAGAAAAATAAGTTCAGCAAAATCTATGGCTGCTACGAACGGCAACATTCAATATCCTTCTGAGATTATCCGAAGTGACACTGACCTAGAAGCTGGGTTACAGTTTAAAGCAAAAGAAGGTGAGAAGGAGAAGCTTCTTGAAACTATTACGAATGGCGCAGTACTTCGTCCTAAGTCTCCAGTAACAAAAAGCAGTTTCAGAGATGTTGAAAAACCTTCTCGGTTTAAAGATCAACCTTCAACTACTAGATTTCAGGTATGTAAAGTTTAATGAGGAATAAAAAATCAAATAATATCTTATAACATACCATAAATTACCAGACAATAATTTCAAAATATTTAATATGATTTAAAAAGGTTCCTCCAAAGTGTTCCTTTAACCAGTCAATCAAAAATCATATCTCATAACTAACAATCATTCTGCCAATAGGGTAATGTGTTGAAAGCTTAAGCTATAATTGAGACATTTAGTGGTGAAATACATCGCCACACTTTGTCTAGCGAAAAATTAAGAGGTAAAGATTTTAGGGATTGAATCCACTAACATCTCATTTTAAATCTTGCACTGTCTAATTGCACTACAATGGCTGCATACTAATTGAATTTAAATTCAATTTTAAGAACGAATGGAATCTTTTAACATTAGGTTCCCTTTATGTACACTGCTATATGTTGCTTACAATACAAAGATTAAAAAAATAAAAACTTAGTATAAAACAAAAATAATAAATGATTGTTGTAAGAAATATTTTTAAAAATTGTTAATCAAAATTTAAACTTATTCTTAACCTCATACAATAACTGTTAATAAGAGATTTCAGTCAAATATAATGTAAATTTTTAATTAAAAATTAAAATGTGTAAAAAAAAAATGTACACTATAATTTTGTCTTTGCAAACCTTGAGCTTATTATACATAGTCTGTAGTAAAATAGTTTTCTATATATTAAATATACATATATGCAACAGGAACTAGCAATGACCTCATTCTGATAAGAAATAAACCATGCATACAGGTATTATGTAAATGCTATGGAACAATATTCATTGTCACACTAGCTTTAGTGACGATTTTAATTTGATAATTATATTCAAAAGCTATTTTAACCACAAATAATGGAAGGCTTGCATTGTTTAAAATAAACTGATTCACATAATGGAGTCCGATAAGGTATTTTATAGTGGATTATGTTATGTGAAGTTTTATTTTTACACACATTGAATTGTTGTGAATTACTATTTCCATGTTATGAAATTTTAAAAAAAAATTCTTGAATTTAATAAAATATAATCCAAGTTTTCAGACCTGTTGAGGCCTGTACACAATGGTTGTTGTTGTATCACAATGGTTGCCCTCAAATTAAAATCCTAGAAATATCTATTTTTAAAATGATTTTGTTTTCCTGTCCATTTCCCGACAAAGGTTTCGTCAATTCAGTACGTCGTTGTCAATTCGCTATTGATTGAGCAGAATTTGGAGACCAAAGTAATTTCTCAGTTGATACTGTTTAAGGCAGGATGTATGTACACGATATAAACTTCTTTTTTTTTGGGTTCTTTCTTAGGATCCTCAAAGGAAATGGTTGCCAGCGTCGGCAAAGCCAAAAGAGGGTTATTTCAATAAATGCAGCGGTCCACGTTAGCGGCGCCTATACCGATAAATCATAATAGCAATAAATTGGATAATCACCTATACTTCCCATAGCCTCGGCGTACGTCTTAATATTGTAACGTGTTACCACTGTATGCGTAGCGATAGTTTTTTATAGCTTGAAAAGTTGATAGACGAAGCGAATAGTGTCCTCTGGCTTTCACATTATATGTTGGCTTTGACAGGCGTACATTTTTTTCCCAGTATTTTAAGGCAAATGACTTGGGATCACTTTTAAATTAAAATCAATTATAAAATAAGAATTTTTAACACAAAATAAGTGAACGCTCAATGCAATTGTAGAGTTTTTGTCACGTACGATGGCAGTTCTATTATTTCTGCTTTAATTAACAAAAAATGTCTGTAGGCTTGTGGACGTTCACCCTAAGGCTAGGTGTAGGGGGCCGTGGATTGGCAATGGATAGCGGATTAGACTGGTTTTGTACATGTACGGGTACCGACATTCCAAGAAGCTACAAGGGACATTAATAAAATATTACAAGATTATAGAGATATACAGATATAATACGCATTACCTACCTACCTGTACATATAGGTATTGCGTATTGTAGGTATGTAGGTAGGTGTTAGTAGGTAATTTAGTTGTATCTACCATTTGTATAGTTTGACAGAGTTTAATTGTTATGACTTTCTTAGGGACTAGCTTTGCTGGTGGAAAGTAGGAAACGATAGTGTTTTAATGGGACACAGGATATCTTAACACTAGGTTCCCAGGTTCCCTCTACATACCCAGCTATGTGCGAGATACCGTATTCTGTTAAAAATATATCGCAAACGTAAAAATCGCAACTTAAGTATATTCTTGAATTTAAATCATTATATGACATAGTTATATTGGAATAATATACATTTTTTACTTATGAATTTTATCTATAGTAGGTAAAGTTCTACTAGAAATAAGAAATGTTGTTTTATCAAACACTTAAAATATGAAGTATAAAATATGAAACGAAACGTTGACTCACTAGGAAATATTACTTCAACTAATTCCATATCAAAAGCAGTTTTAGCAATATGTACCATAAACTACAGGTTATACAAATTTGAACCACTTAAAGCAATATGAAAATAGCGAGTCCAGAATCCGTTGGCCAGTATAAGTGGGCGCGTCTAAATATAGCGCATCTAAAAATACACGCTGTGGCAATCCAATCCTTGCTCTCTTGGGTCAAATGATTGAAATCAACTTGACTGGGACCCTTGGGTTACTTCGGGATACGGTGTAGACAAGGGAAGGAATCAATTAAGAACTTATGGTTGTAAGGAATTAGTATATCCTCATCGGAAAAGTTTTTTTCCAACGTCCTTTGACAGGTTTTTTAGTATACCTAAAAAGAGAAGTCCAAAATGTTTTATTTGTACCATATTTGGTTTAGTTTTCTATTATGGAGATATTTTTTTAAGGCTATAGCCTTAAAAAATATAGTAAATCTTTGTAAAATGATTTTTACTATTAGGCAAATCATAATGAATGGAACAGTTTGCTCCCTTTCCTTTCCCAAGTGATGGGTGGTAATCGCAGACGGTACTTCACCATTAGATAAACATAATAAAACTAAAATGCTGCTATCTAATTATGATTAGATAGTACCATTTTAGTTTATGACTAAGTATTAAGTAAATTAGCTAGGAACATGTTAGTATCGAATTTTCAATAACTAAAAGGTCTCTATGAAAATATATCTGTGGATTTTGTATGACGACATCGAAGCTGTTAGTCTTTTATTCGATTTATTTTCTTAACTCAGCGCTCTATCTCAAATAAAAGAGAAGCAAATAGAGAAGTGTTAAGATAATATTTTTCTTTGCTTTCTGCCAAAAATTCGGGGTAATGCATGTTGAGTTACGGTACTTAACGCCGCAGTTTGCCCTATCAGCGCAGAAATATGACTAGCTATTTTTCCCGAATGAAGATCGCTGTCCGACTGCGCTAAGATGGCGTATAAGTATTAATAAGTAGTTATCTCTACTATTAATAAGACATTGGACAAAGGTAAAATAGTTACGTATTTTCATAGTAACCGTTAAGTAAAAGTAGTTTTGTGATAGAATAATACCGTTACATAGAATAGGCCTAAGATTGAATCATCAATATAAAAATGACGTATTGATAGGAAACGAAACGTATGAGCGCTAACGGATATATTTTAATACGACGTGACTTGGAATATTTATTGGAACTACCTAAACAAATAATTATACAAGCAATAAAATAATTATGCAAACTAATATAATATACTAGCGGACGCGCGCAGTTTCGCTTGCTTATTTAGGGGTGAATTCTAGAAAATCATGAAACACATGTTCAATTAAATATTTTTAAGAGTCTAAATTTCAAATTTTATCCGTGTTATATTTTTAATCGGTGGCGATTTAAAGATTTTTTTCCATACAAACTTTCAACATCTATTTCACCCCTTTAGGGTTGAAATTTTTCAAAACCCCATCTTAGTGGATGTCCAGATTACGAAAGTAAACATCTGTCCAAATTCCACGTTTCTACGCACAGCGGTTACGGCTGTGCGTGCGTCTTACCTCAGTCAGTGAGAACAAGTCCTTTTATATACGAGTATATAGAATAATAGTTAATATGAACTGTTCACGTTTGGCCGTTTATAAATATAATATTTAGAAACAATAATGTAGGCCAGTCGTGACGCAGGGAGACAAGCGTGTGACTGTTAATGCGATAGGTTGTGGTCTCGATTCCTATTCGAGGAATTTTCATATTTAATTTTTCATTTCCTTCTGGTGTCGAGTCAAGGCGCGGCTATGAGTTCCACAATTCCACCACTCACCGCAATGCGTGGAAGTGGGGAGTGGGCAGCGGAGTGTCTTAACACTAAGCTCTTTCTGCTACGGAATTCATTACGACAATTACGACATAAATGGATATATATTTTTATTTGATTGCTCCATAGTAAAAAGCCTTTGTAAACCAGTTCGTTAAGTTGAATATTTATGATGGTTGTTGCTAAATAGTATATATTTAAATTTGCTGTATCTAATTGGAAAATTTTAGATTTTAAATGATGTAAACACACTAAGTTAAGCTAAACTAAACACTATAAACTGGTATAGAATAGTTTTTAATCATTGTTTTAACTTGTAATTTAATTTAAAAGAGCAAATCGCTATAAAAGGCATTCATTGCATGGTAAGCATGCATAAATAATTGATTATTTCTTAGGTAATTTCCAAATATATAATAACTATTTTTATTTCAGATGGAAGACAAACAAGACGAAGCTACAGAGTCTGACGGTTCAGGCATGGAGAGTGACGACCCGCTGACTGCTACTGACACTAAATATGGGAAAAGCTTTAGGTAACTTTTCCACCCTATACTTATTTACATGGCAAAATCATTTACTTTAGATCCTGCATGGAGCAGGGTAGTTTCGGTGTAGGTCTAGGGAACTAAATGCCGCGCTTTATCTCGGATAGAGCAAGGAAATGACAATATTTTATTCCCTGAGTGAGAATCGAACCCAAAACGGTCACGTTTGCAGTCAGACATTGTGCTGTTGCGCAAAAACTGACCTCCGCAGTGTCCTTATTTTAAAAATATTGAATTGAAGTTTGTCTCAAATTATTCTTTAGTGTCCCCCAACAAAAGAATAATTAAAATTCAGCAAAGATATGTTAAACAGCACTAGCAACATTCTATGGAATATTTCTATTTATTATTGTATACTTAAACTCTATATCTAATCAATTTAACTATATGTAAATAATAATAAAAATGTAATGAGATTGAATGAACCTAGTGTTAAGTCACTATTCTCCACTTTCCACCGAATTTCTCGAGGCGTTGCGTATTGAGTGGCGGAATTCAACACCGGGCTTTTGCCTAGGTGCCAGAACGAAAAAATGAAAATATTAATAAGTAAAAATTCATTTCATCAACCATTTGTCAACCCACACACCCTTATGCCTTGGGCCACGACGGCCTCCATAAATTGAGTAGATTCATTAATTTAATTTATTTTTTACAATAGTAGCGTTTGTACGCTACGCTGCAAGTAATCCATATTATTAAATTCGAAACACGTACAATAGGACAATGTACTTTCATCATTAGAAATTTGTGATTGTGTAATAGCCCTCATAGTTGCGTTACACAAAACCAAAATTTGCATACACTACCCACATACTAATATATCATTATTAGCATTGTGTATGAATTAGATAAGTGAAACAACATTATGGATTAGTTTTTTAGAATCCTCTCAACTCGAAAGGAAAAGACGGTGCCCTTATAGTATCACTATGTTGTCCGTTTGTCTGTTTTTCTGTGAAAAGCCTTTAGCCATCCGCATGATTTTCTGAAAAAATCGTATTTCTATCCCGACTCGCGCTTGTCCGGTTTTTTTTATTAGAGAGTAAGTATTCCGCCGCTCAACACGCAATATCTCGAAAATTCGACAAAAAGTTCGAGACGGAGTTTCAATACAATATTTTTTGTACTAACTTTTTTTTATAATGTCTAGACATTTTACACGTGAGGCGTTGCCGCGGCTGGACAACTACAGGAATGTATTATCGTTACACGCCGCGCCACGACCCACCTTAGATGAGCTTCACAATGCTTCTCTGTCAAGAAAGGTAAGATCTAATTTCTGTAAAAATATAATGCCCTTGCATAAGCGCGGTATAAGCAGCGCTAAGTTCTGCCACTCAACGCGCAGTGCTATCAGAATTGAAGGGAACGGAAGTGTCTTAATGGAAACGGAGTTCCTTAACATTAGGTTCCCAGGTTCCTTTTGCTTACTCTGCTATGAGCGGGATACAGATGAAGCTAAAAATAAATAAATAAATTCAGGCCATAATTGGACACTGGGGCAGCGTCCGACTGTAACGCTATAGTTAAAATATTTCCTTTTTCTTCGTTCTGGTGTCGAGGCAAATCGCGGTGTTGAGAAACGGAGTGTCTTAACACTAGGTTTCCTCTGCCTATCCTGCTGTGTGCGGGATACAACGTGAAGCTGATTTGATTTGATTTTGATTTAAATTGTAATATGATTTAATAGAATTTGTTGATAAATTATTTGCAATATCATCATTGAATGTCTCATATTACAACGCTGCAACTCAGAAACTTACCTATGACTATTATTATATTAGGTATATCCGTATCTTATATGCATGAAACGTTAAATAAATTAAATTATGATATAAAGGTTCACGCTAATTTAAAAACATATAAAATAATTACCTTGAACTTTTCTAGAAATTAATTATTGAAAACTACCTTTTCACGTACGACTTTGTCCGCTTTAGAAGCTCAGTACTACTTTCTAACCGAACATGCGAAATATATGGTAGAGAATCGAGTGTTTTGACACTAGACTCTATCAGCCTATATATTTAAAAAGCAGTAATAACTATGGCAGTTAAAATTAAAACTGATATGTAAATATTTTTTTTTACTATATGATTTAAGCAATCTTGTTTATTTTTGTCGCGTGTTATTACTACAGAAATACATTTCCAAGCGTAACTGATCCTTGAAAATGTAGGCAGTTAACGTCGAAAGAAAATCACAAATCACACTGCGACCAGAGTAAAATATTATTGTAGTATTTTTTTCAATGTATCGTCAGAATTTTCAATATCTTTTAATTTCTTTAAGATCACTTTAAGAGAAATAACTAAACTAGTTGCTACTAGCTTGCGACTGTAAGAGCAACAGTTGTGGGTTTGATTACTATTCGGGGGAATGAACTATTTAATATTTTCATTTTCTCACTCTGGTGACGAGGTAAAGGCGGTGTTGGGATCTGCCATTCAAAACAATGCCTGTATTCGGCAAAAAGTGGAGAACAGAAGTATTTTAGCGGAAACGGAGTGTCTTAACACTAGGTTCGTAGGTTCTTTGTCTAATCTGATATGTGCCAGTTACAGCCTAAAGCTAAAAAAATAGTAGATAATTTCCCCATTTGCTCTATAGGTACTTATATATTTCTATCTCTTGTTTACATTGATTTACTAGATTCTTTCTGATTCATCATATGAAAATCACCAATTTCAGTCGACTATGTCCCGATAACGTTAGCTAATATAGGAATTTCATAAGCTTAAGGAAGTTTGGCACGGACCCATGTTGATTAATATCTTTCTTAGAATACTGTCATTACATCTATACCTAGATTCCGCTTAGTAATATTCTTAATAGTGTATTTCTATTTACTGAATCAATTGACGTTTTTATAAGAAAAGGATTTATTTGCGTCTTTTTCCGATTCTAAAGAATCTATGTGTAGTCGACTATATTTTGTTTAAATCTTAAAATATTTCAACTATGTCGCTGAGTTTCGCCAATCAACGCCTCCAGAATTCGGCGGAAAGTTGGGAACGGATGTGTCTTAACACTAGGTTCCAGTTTCCCTCTGCCTACCCTGCTATTTGTGGGATAGAGAGTGAAGCAATAATCATTATATCTATTATGAAATTACAAATTTGTATCACACTAACATTCCATATCGGAGCCCCAATATATTCAATGCGAAAATAAATATGTATAAAATTTTTCGTATAGTAGTATGAACGTAAGTTTCGGCTGAATGAATTGTTCCCGTTACATATACATACATCATAGACGACACACAAAAATTTATATTCGTACCGGAAATTTTTACGATTCGATGTGTCCTTGTACGCTGAATTCGTAGCGTGATAAACGGATAGCAAGAGTCGAGCATATCTATGTATAAATATATATATTTATTCGCCTTATAAATATATCAAAATAAATCGGAAAATTTTATAATTTACAATACGATGCTTCAAATCTCAATAAGGGAAACTCTCTCTGACTTAGTTAGAAAATCGCAGCGTTGAGTTCCACCACTCGACACGCCACCACACCACCAACGACAAGTTAAAAATTCGCTGGAGATTTGGGTGCGGAGTGTCTTGACACTAGATTGAAGGTTTTCTCTGCTTGTGAGTACTAGATACAGAATGAAGTATAAAGCTGAAAAAAAAAAACGCTAACAATAATTGTTATTTATGGTTTCACATATAAACCATATCGAATTTCGATAACTTACGCACATATCAGTTTTGTCAGCTATTTGTCGTGTCAGTCAATTGATGTATTGTCAGTGGCGTTGGCGTCGCAAATATTTATCTGGGGGCACACCTGAATCAATACCAGCCCTATAGTTCGACCATGTGTTGCTTTTTATGTATTCAGAGTACCTACGTCCTTCTTTAGTGATATTATCTTGAAATGTTATATATGACAAACTTAACTAAACGCCTGTGGGAAGTGGAGCTAGGGTTCCGTACCAATTTCAGCATTATAGATCAACGAGAAATATGGAGTTGTACCAACTTATAAAAGTTGAGAAACTTAAGTTTGCGGGCGCTTGTACTCCTCATGTATGAAATGAATAATTTTACAATGATTTTTTCCTATGAAATACTAATAAACTCACTTTTCGTATTTTTCTTTTATTTTTATTGTAAGTTCTCACTTCGTACCAAATTTCATAACGTTGACTTAGAAACTTGTTTTTTTAAATATTTTTTATATTAATTTCAATTTGAAATATTTACGTGATATCAAGATAAATGGTTTTTACAGACAACAAAGTGATTCTATTAGGGTACGGTTTTTTTCCTTTTGAGACATGGGACCCTAAAAATCAGTAAGAATTAATTTAATATTTTTTTATAAGTAATCCTCGTCATTATCAGATCGTGACGATGTTCTTTTTTAAAATTTACTTACTATGAATAGTGAGTACCTATAACTGAATAGAACGGCAGATGCGTGTACCGAATACACCTTTTGATTGAGATACTTTTTTTTTGTTCAGTTTCTTTCGATACGCTCCCGTCTTATAAAGTAACAATAAACATGAAAGTATTAAAAGAATCAAAGAAATCATAATAATAGTAGTAATGGAATTCAAATAGATTTTTCGATAATGTCCCGTATTTTATAGAATAAGCAGCGATTTAGCGAGATAAAAGAGTGACCCGACGCTGGGAAGAGCAACTCACTGCGGCATTGTGCTACATCTGTATTATTACATTTTTTTTCAGTAGGCAAAGGGTTTAGTGTCTAGATACTCCGTTTCTTACGCACTGCTATTTTAGAGATATTGCATGTTGAGTGACGGGAAACAACACAGCGCTTTGAATTCTTGGAGTAGAGCGAGAAAATGAAAATAGTTCATTTCCCCTAATGGGAATCAAATCTACAACCGTCGCGTTTACAGTCGTGTTCCCGCTACTCCACTATTGCCTCTATATGTAAAATTTAATGAAATTACTCTTTGAAATGAAATAAATACATAAGAATGTCAACATCAACTAAGATCTTTTGAATTGCTCATTCGAAAACGCATAATTAAACATTATAGCGTCATTTACTTTAATTGGTATAATTACTTACAATAATTCAATAGTTTATCAATGCTAAGTCAAGGTTAGAAACAAGCCATACATGTAATCGACCACGTGGTATCTATGTGTACTGGGAAGCATAGTAGGTACGTCATACGTGCACGTTGTTAGGATTTGTTATTTGTTTTGATATGCAATGCGACAGTTGTAGGTTTGATTTTTACTTGGGGGAATGAACTGTTTTTATTTCCTTGCTCTCTGGTAACGAGGCAAAGCGCGGCGTTGAGATCTGCTACTCAAGACGTCATTTCTCTAAAATTCGACGGAAAGTGTAGAGTAGGTACAGAGTGTCTTAATAGTAGGTTTCCAGGATCCCTCTGCCTACTCTGCCATAAATAAAATTAAAAAGCTCCACTGAAAATGTACATTTATTTGTGGAAAAATTCTAAAATAATTTGTTGAAACCATTTATTTTCTAAGTAAGCTTAGAACAAGCGATAAACTTATAATATTATTTATTTTCCATTGTATTTATAATGTCGTCGTAAATTCACACCAAACCGCACCACCTTATTGTGATAACAAAGGGTACCTAATAGAAGGTCGATAGATGTATTTTTTTTCTCACGATAAAATTTAAAAAGAAGTTAGGCTGATAAATAACGTTATGGATATTCATAATTAAAGTTCGTATTTGTGTTTAAAATTCTGGCGACGAATCCAAAGCTAGGTGGCTCTCATCATCATCATCTATGTAAAACTCCTGCGTTTCTGACTGACTGACATATACTGACATATGACTGAAGTACAGCTGGAATAACGCAGAACGTCAAAATTTTACATTTAGCTTAGAGTCGTGGGAGATGCACGGGAAAACTAAGAGATTTCTAGAATTTTCCGGGAACAGGAAAATGCGGAATTTTGCGTTAAAATGTAATTGCGGGCGCACACTAGTCTTTTTTAATAAAACAAACGCGAAGAATTTATTGTATTAATTTTTTTTTTCTGGTCCAGTAGGATAACAAAAGCTTTGGGTTCTGCGACTTAACACTCAGTATCTCTAAAATGGGTGGTAAGTGGAGCCCGTAGTGTCTCAACACTATACAGCCCTTGCCTATATTAATACGTAGAAAACATTACAAAAAGTACATACAATATTCGATACGCATTCTTCAGATCGCATGACCGCCCATTGAATGAACTGTTTACTCCACGCTAGTTCACTAATTACCTTCAGGTACGACGGTACTAATTGCGTCTTCAATTACGGTTGTGGGGTCTGGGGGTTAATATGGGTGACGATTTCTTTCTTAATTTACATACTATATTTGTATGTATGTATGTTTGTCTGTGTACGTATGTACTTGGCGCCATTGTGGCGTAGCTCTTGTCGGAGAAAAAATGACGGTAATTATAACTTTGTAGCCTCACGTTGTATCTCGCATATAGCAGGGTCCTGGGAACCTAGAACCTAGTGTTAAAACACCCCATTCCTTTAATGGGACTTAACATAACTGTATAAAAATAAAAAATAAAACACTTTATAAGAACAATATTTGGTTTCGTTTTAAAGTTTTAATTATTTTTTTTAGCTAGCTTAGCATAAAAATATACAATGTTTATAATTATTATATTGATTGATGACACAACAGAATATAATATTATATATTAATTATTTACATATCGTACGTTACATTGTTGCTAAATAGTAAATTATTTGCTGTACCTACTTTGCAAGTTTTTTTTATTACAGATGTAAAAATTAATGAATTTTACTACTTTAGTTATTAATTTTAATGTTTCTCATGAAATTATAAAGGCAGTCTACGTGACTACCTTTAGTAGAATTTAGGTTAACTTTAAACATTCAAAATGTGGAATAAAAAAAAATAACTGTCTTGATGTTTATATAGGTAAAAGTAATGCATGTTGGCAGAGCTAACCCAGTGAGTTGTTTTCCGTATAAATATTTATAATTATTTAATAGGATGTATAACTTTGCTAAACGTTATAAGTAAATAAATAAAATTATGTACTAGGAAGAAGAATGGTAATGTGCACTGCTTTTATATATTTACAAAGCTGATAAATAATCACACTTGAAAGCGGTGTAGGACTGGATCAAATTTGTTGGTCAGGTTCCAATGGCCCCCTGAGATCGGGGTCCCAAGTGCAAGGCACCGTCTAACCCTCCGGTCTCTGTGAGAAAGCAGTTAATAATTAACGGACATAATGACATTATACTAATACAAATGGATAGATGTATTTGGATCTATAACGCTATTTTTAATAGTAACCGTCGTTGCGTATGATTCGGGGGAATGATTATATTTAAATTGCTTTCATTTCCACGGTCAAGGAAGACAAAGCTGCGGCGTTGGGTTCCGATCTTTAGCATGCAATCGTAATTGATTGATGAGTCTTTTCAAAAAAATACAAAATTACATATACATATGACATGTATAATTATGTAATTTTTGTTTTTTTTTTTTCGGACAACAATTTTCGCCTATAGCACTTATTTGATTCTTAATTATAATTATAGCTTAGTGCAGACATTTTTAGCTTCATGAAGGGGAACCTAGGCTAATTAAGGCATTTTGTTCTCCACGCCCTGATCATTTTTACAGAACTCTACGCCGCGCTACTACCAAAACGAGGAAATGAAGATTATACATTTTCCCGAATGGAAATTGAACTCACAACTGTCGCTGTCAGGTTCTGTATCGCTGCCGACACGACGGTCTCATATATACAGTTACTGTGCTTAAAGTTATAATGTTTAGTATAGAATTAATTATATAAAAAACGATACACGCGACGACCTTATATAATCGTAACTAAGAATACACATTCAAATCCTCATAAAATAAATAATATATTGTATTATAACGCAATTGAATATTTACTGAGCACGTTTAGGCTAATGCGATATTACGCTTGCGTCACGTAGCTTACTTACACGTGAAGCGCTTATTGTGAATATAATTAATTTCCTGATTTATTTTATTGTCATATACCTTATAAAATAATGGTGTCTTTCCCTAATGGTACAGCGTCGGTCTGTAAACGTGATGGTTGTGGGTTCTATCGCACTGGAGGAGTCAATTAAGTATTTTCATTTCCTTGCACTGATAATAAGACAAAATATGGATGACGAACGGAAGCAGAGTGTCTTAACATTAAAGTTACGCATCGTCACGTTCTCTCTGCCTTTCTTCCGATGCATTAGCGTATTTGGAAATATTTTTATATTGGTTCCTGGTCTTAAGTATTCCTACGTTCGTATTTCATATGCGGGATACATTAAAGCTATTTTTTATTTTTTTTACCTTATAAATAGTTGTCTGGATAAACCTATTACTGACATTTGTAAAACGATTTCTAGAAAGCTTGTTTACTTAATAGCTTAAAATGGAAAGCTGTTTTCATTTGCCTGGTTAAGATATAATAATTATAACTTAGAATATAAATTTATACACATCCGGTGAATTTGGTTATCACTTTTGGGGAACCGAATAAACTATTAAGAAAAATTAAGGCTTCTATTTTCATTGTTTTACTAAAAATAATTATAGTTCTAATTTTAATTCTTAGATTACTTCTACTATCACATATACAGACAGTGATGAAGAAATCCAGAGTATTTATCTACATACTAATTTTCAAGATGGATCTTTAACATAAGCATTCTTATTATAACAAAAAATAGTAGACTAATTATTTCCCCTATGCTTTCTTTGGATGATATCAACGTAATTACATTTTTAATGGGGTTTTATTAGTTCAGGTCATAGGTGGACCCCGGTGGACCCCATTGGTACCACCAACGTTGCATACCGTGTAGGCGTACGATAGATAATTGCATAGCTTTGACTGTGACTCACGTGTTAGTACCTGCATTGTTTAATTAATTATGTGCCTTCTGGCACAGTGACTGCTTTTTATTGGCATGGTTTACAACGTCGGTGGTCGTGATGTTAAATCCCGTTAAATTTCCATCAATGTTTACTTATGCTTATTGGAGAATTAAAGCAGATATGCTATTAATTTTTTATATTTTTTTCGTGATACATTTAATATTTGACACTAGTTACATTGACTTAGCTATTAATTATTATACTATTAAACAAACAAATATTTTGGCAGAAAGTGGGGAACGGAGTGTCTTAACACTAGGTTCCCTCTGCCCACCCTGGTGTCTGCGGGTTACAGCGTGAAGCTGATAATAATTGTTTATTTCTTTCCAGCCAGGTCAGACTCTAGAGAAAGATCAGGGTACGCCGATACTACCGTCGCCTAACGTGAAGTTTGGATGGATCAAAGGAGTGCTTATGCGATGTCTACTGAATATATGGGGTGTTATGCTGTTTTTAAGGCTCTCCTGGGTCGTCGGTCAAGCTGGAATAGGTAAGTTGTACTTCTCCAACTATTCATTCTTTATATTTCAAAGATGTTTTGAGTAAAAACTTAATTTTCTCCTATATATTATCGTGATGAAGAATTATATTTCTTAGTGCATCTCTACTTTAACCCTAAAATATCATTATGTACAAAATTATTATGAACATTTAGGTACTTTTCGATTTTCATGTAAATTATAATCGTTACATTAAAAATAATGATATTAGTTAGATATATTAGTATCATGCTGATATAATTCGATTTAAAAAAAACAACAGTTGCACCCTTTATCCCGCACAGAGCAGGGTAGGTAGAGGGAACCTAATGTTAAGACACTCACTTACCCATTTTCCGCCGCTAATATTGATATAATATAAAAAGAGAGCAAACTAAAAACAATACAAACAGACAAAAAATATAAAATAGTTAATTTAACATTCCAACTGTAATTCTCTTTTGTTTTAATTTGAAATGAAACTAATTTTAAAATATTTCTACCACATCAATCCTGTAAGTAGTATTTGGTAAAGTAATTTCCTTTGTCGGCAGCGCAGGCATCGCTTCTAATACTGACGACGTCCGTGGTGACCATCATAACGGCGCTGTCCATGTCCGCTATAAGCACGAATGGAGTTATAAAAGGGGGTTAGTTTCATTTTATAATATAATAAAAGAATTGAGTAAAAATGAATTCATTAATTATTATTATTTTTTTAATATAATAAATAATGTTTTATAAGATGGATGTATAAGTAGATGTCTTTGCCGAGATCTCATTTATGTTTTCATGAAAAATTGATTGATTCTTTTTTTACCATCAATAATAATTTTTACATTATAATTTTTACATTATAATTTTTACACTAATTTCACTACGATACTCGACACTGGTCAGTAAATTGCAAATTAAGATTTTTATTTTACATATTTTTTTAAGCTTTTACATTTTTTTTCTTTGCGCACTTATAGGTGGTACGTATTACATGATATCGCGGTCTCTCGGGCCGGAGTTCGGTGGTTCAATAGGGTTAATATTTTCTATGGCGAACGCGGTAGCGTGCGCTATGTACGTCGTCGGTTTCGGGGAATCCCTTATAACTTTAATACCTGAACACGCTTACATGGTCAGCAAGAGTTGGGTAAGAGATGGTCTTTATTTTATTTCTTGCTTTTTCTTTATGATATTTATTTTGTGATAGAGAACCGACATTCAGTCATTTAATATTTCCTAATATTGTTTGGATACTATGATTGAATAATTTCTATTTATTGCAGCGTATTAAATGTTTATTTGTTTTTTATGAGGCCAGTCGTGGCGCAGAGGCACAAAATGTGACTGTAAAATCGACTAGTTGTGGGTTCGATCCCCACTCGAAGATATTAAATATTTATTTAAATTTATATTTCCATTTCATCGCTCTCGTGTCGAGGCAAAGCGCGGCGCGGCAGAACTCATTCTGCCACTTAACACGCAATGCCTGCAGAATTCGGCAGAAAGTGGGGAACGGAGTGTCTTAACACTGGATTTCCTCTGCCTGCCCTACTGTGTGCGGGATACAGCGTGAAGCTGATTTGATTTATATTAAACTTAACTATAATATTTTTAGGATCAAGCCATATATGGTTGTATAACAATAGTTCTACTCACGGGTATAGTAATAGTTGGTTTGGAATGGGAGGCGAAAGCTCAAATTGTGCTTTTGATTATCCTACTGGCGGCCATTGCGGATTTCTGCATTGGAGCCATTATAGGACCGAAGAGTGATGTGGAAGTGGCACAAGGATTTGTGGGATTTAATAGTAAGTAATGCATACTTATTGTATAGAACTATTTTTACTTTTTTTTTTATAAATATAATATTTTTGTGTCTGTTTGATGAGCTTATAATAACTATATAAATAATTCAATTAATCCTTTTTGTTTTTATAATTAAATTTTTCAACATGAGTTTTAGTGCATGATACTTTAAAATATAGAAATCGTAATCTATAATACCGTCTCTTCCTTTCACATTATTTAGACAAAAAACGTGCATCAGAAAAATCTTAATTTTCTAAACTGTCATATAGCGATATTTGAAATAAGTTTTAGTCTTAGTATTAAAAACTATATTTCATTGTTTCAGTGACAGTATTATACGATAACGTAAAACCAGATTACAGGAAATTTGAAGGTGTGGAACATAATTTCTTCTCAGTGTTCTCCATATTTTTCCCCGCTGCTACGGGTATATTGGCTGGTGCTAATATATCTGGTGATTTAAAGGTAGGATCATCTGATAATCAATTAAATAATGTTTTTTTATTTTAATTATATATCAATCATTTATTAATTTTATCATTGTTCAAAAATGGTTTTGTATGGTTTGTTGGGGTGTACCTATTTGTCGTATGCATACCATAGTAGAGTTACCTAAATATATAAAAAAAACTTACAAACTACTATTTACTACTATTAAATCCAAAAGTTAAGCTTAATGTCTTTATACTGTAGTGTGATTATCACGCTTCAAATAATAAAATTTAGAAATTAACTAGATATAAAGATAAAAAATAATAATTATTATTTTATTTCCAGGACCCACAAAAATCAATACCAAAAGGAACTCTCCTAGCTATCTTCTTAACGACAATATCTTATATAATAATAGCAATAATAGCGGGTGCCACAGTACTGCGCGACGCTAGCGGAGAATTGGGTATACCTTGTTTTAATGATGAATGTCATTATGGATTGCATCATAGTAATGATGTGAGTGTTGGTTGTTTTATATATATATACATACAGCGATAGCGCTGCTATATAGCTATTGAATATTTTCATTTCCTCGCTCTGGTAAAAAGATTAAGCGCGGCGTTGAGTTCCGCGGAGAGAGTTTGGTTTAACACTAGATTCCTTATACATTACTATGTGCAGGATATCACTTATTCCCACAATAAGACGTAATATAGAAAATTCCGTCCACAATTTGGAAATTCCTCTTCATTTCTTGTTTTTAAAAGAAATATAGTAACTATAAACCATATTTTTAGGTAATTCGTCTGGTGTCAGCATTCGGTCCCCTAATCTATGGCGGATGTTTCGCCGCCACGCTCTCTTCTGCATTGGCGTCGCTAGTATCTGCTCCGAAAGTATTCCAGGTATGAAATTAATTGTATTGAATTTTCAATTTAATGTGCCAACTCTTTTTTGAGAAAAATAATGAAGAATACAGTCGTCGTTATGGCGCAGTTGTACAAGCGTGTGGATGTAAACGTGACAGCCTTGGGCTTAATTCTCAATTGAGAAAAGAAATTATTAAATATTATTTTGTCGCTCTGGTAACAAGACAAGAGCGGCGTTGAGTTCCGCAACTTAACAAGCGTAGCTTCAAGAATCAGGTGCAACGTGTCTTAACAGCAGGTTCTCACTATCCTAACACATTTAAGAATATAAATATTTTTTTGTCTCATTGCGAATTCAGCATTGAAACACCTTAAAACAAAAACATTTTAAATATTCATATTTTTCTCAATAATAATTTACATTAATAATATGGAATTATTTATTTCTAGGCTTTATGTCAAGACAAATTATATCCGTATTTGGAGTTCTTCGCTAAGGGCTACGGTGCTAATAATGAACCAGTGAGAGGATACGCGCTTACTTTTATAATCGCTATTAGTTTTATACTTATGGGTAAGTGTCTTATTAAATATTGTGTTTATTATAATATTATTTCTAACATAAAAAACATTCAGTCCAGATAAATTATAAGACATAACGAGAAATGCCTCCGTAACTATTTTATTTATTGTGTGTGTTAGAGATTTTTCGTTGACACATAAAAATTTGAATATCTGGAACGTCTTATGAAGTACCATTATAGTCCAGTATGAGAAACAATTAATTGCCGCTTTTGAAAAAGTTATTGAACATGATAAGCTTGTTTCACAAATTAAAATTAAGGAATTTTACTACAAGAAATCGGGAAATATCTTTGTCTTACCTGCTATGTGCGTGACAACAGCATGACGATTAAAAAAAATATCTTGCCACTAGATTCTCTTTGCCTACCTGCTGTTAGTTTCAATCCACTACAACATCTGGTAAAATTAAGTAGTATAGCAATTGATAATTGAAACACAAAAAAAACATCACCTTTTTTATTGTTTTCAGGTGGCCTTAACCAAATAGCACCGTTGATATCAAACTTCTTCCTTGCCGCGTACGCCTTAATAAACTTTGCAACGTTCCACGCGAGTCTCGCCAAGCCGGTTGGGTGGAGACCTACTTTTAGGGTAAATATATGAAACTTTTAATAAGTTTTGTCATTTTTGTGGTCAATGTGGCGCAGTGAGACAGCCTCTGTTTGTAAATCTGAAGGTTATGCGTTTAATACTCTGAGGAGTAAATTACTTTATTTTTTTTACTTTTTACTTTTTTTTACTTTGGTAAGATGAAAGTGGGGCGTTGAGTTGCGCCTCCAGTTGTCTCGAATTCGAGCGTAAAAAAGAGAGCACAGTGTCTTAACACTATAATCTCACTGCGTAGTTTGTAACTTGCTGGAAAAATGTTGACTAAAAAAAAGAAATTTATGATACATGCAGTAACTTACAACATATTGGGGCTTTTGGGCACGCTCTATCTTTCAGTTGACAAAAAAAATAGTGTTTTCAAGGCTAGAATATTTGATAATAACTTAAGTTTGATTCCACTCGTTATTGTGAAAAATGATTGACAGACAGACAACAAAATGATACTACAATCCTCTTTTCTGTTGACATATAAAATCCTAAAAATCTTTATAAATATGTATAATTTGAACAGCTATACAACATGTGGCTGTCTTTGGTGGGCGCGGTGGTGTGCGTCGCCATCATGTTCGTCATCTCGTGGGGCACCGCGCTGTTGACGTTCGCGTGCCTGTTGGCTTTGTACCTGCTGGTGTCTTATAGGAAACCTGGTAGGTTATTATTTTGTAGTCTCTTTTTCATTTATATTTTTTACCCGCACATAGCAAAGTAGGCAAAGGGAACCTGGTAACCTAGTATTAATACTCTTCATTCCAATTGAAACACTTCTGTTCCCCACTTTACCCCAAATTCTGGAGGTAATGCGTGTTGAGTAGCGAAAATCAAATCCCCCGCTTTGTCTCGTAGCCAGAGTGAGGAAATGAAAATAATAAACATTTCACTTCCTCGAGTGGGAATCAAACCTATAAGCTTACAGCCGCTTACGCTTGTGCCCCTGCGATGCTATACGAATGACTTACTTACTTAAAATTATATTTATTAGATGTAAATTGGGGTTCTACAACACAAGCGCAGACATACAAAACGGCGCTGTCCGGCGTTCACCAACTGAACAGAGTCACTGAACATGTTAAAAATTACAGGTAAATTTATCATTTTAAATCTATTACGTTCTGAGTAAACTTTTTATAATTAAAACCTTAAAAAATATCTCAAACTTTACTAGGAGAAATATTTAGCCCATTTGAACTGTGCTTAGAACATGCTAATTGTATCCCAATACTGATTGATTGATTTCTCGATATATGGCGTTTCGAGCGTGCCAGTTGAATCCCAATACTTTAAAAAAAATTATACGAATTTCAATTATGTAAATACTATTAAATTGTAAATACGTTGGAAAAAACTTTCAAAATTATTATTTAAAATCCAGAACTTAAATTGAATTTGTTATTTCATGTTTAAATATTAGATATGAACATAATATAATTGTAACATAACATATATAAATTATGTATTTTTTTAATAGACCACAAATACTGGTTTTAACGGGATTTCCTGGAGAAAGGCCATTGCTTACTGACTTCACTTATCTCTTAACAAAGGGATTGTCTTTAATGCTTTGTGGACATATTATGCAGGTAACTATTTTTTGTGCATAGATTATATAAAAATGTTTTGTTTAATGGTGTTAGTCATCTTGCAAGAATTAAAAATTATGACGATATATTAATAGATTTATATTGCATATCGAATGGAGATCATGTTTTTTAAATATATTGATTTTTTTGATCTGGTAAGAGAAAGTAAGACAATCATCCACATATGAAGCATTATTCCTAAAATAGACTAAAGTTAAATATCAAAGTAATATATCACATACTACGTAATTATTTATTTACTTATCCGAATTTCATTCATGTTCTAATAACATTATCACTTTTAAGACAACATCTTCACATTAAAAACCAAAGTCTCAATAGAAAAAAAATTTGAAAATAATTGATTTGAGTTATATTACATTGATAGATGGCTCCAATAATGGGTTTTTTTATCTATCTCCCTTGTATAGTACAGCAATCAGTTACAATTTTATTATATGTATAGATTTTATAATAATTTCAGTCGCAAGTTAATCATCGTACTCGTGAAGCTTTAACCAATCGTTCCTACCATTGGTTCCTTAAACGGAAAATAAAGGCTTTCTACACTTTAGTCGATGAAGTCTCGTTCAAAGATGGCGCTAGTGCTTTAATACAGGTATGTAAAATGTAAATCAAGTTTTTTTATCCAAGTTAACCGTTTTTTTTCCACCCATAGCAGGGTAGGCAGAGAGAACTTGGTGTTACGACTCTAAGTTCCATTATAAAGAGTCATTACGTTTTGAGGTGCTGTACTCCAACGCCCCGCTTTACCTTTTTACCATAGGTAGAAAATGAAAATAATAAATAATTAATTTCCCGGATCGAGAATTGAAACAAAAACTGTCACGTTTAAATTCACAACCCTCTGCCCCTACACCAAAGCGGCGTTTTTAATATTCAAAATAATTTTCACAACAATAAAAATATAATATGTAAATAAATGATTCCATAGACATTTTGTATTAAAAATTGAAAATTTTTAGGCTAGTGGAGTAGGAAAGTTGAAGCCTAACATCCTCATGATGGGGTTTAAAGAAGACTGGCAGACGTGCAACCGGAGTGAGCTGGCTGAATATGTTGATGTTATGCAGTTAGTATTTAATGTTCTACAGGGTGGAATTGTCAGCGCTTCTTTAAATGAAACCACAGTTTTAACTACTCTATAAAAGCCTAATATAATTCGGAAAAAAAATAATTCTCAAAAATGAAAAAGTTTTTTTTTCAAACAAAATAAATAATAAAATTATCGTTTTAAAATAAAACGCCATTTGTAAAGTATAACATAGGCACGCACACGCTTACCTGTCAAAGCGGCAACGTTGCATACGTATGTGTGCGTGACACGAAATACAGGTATGGATAAAAATCGTGAAATGAAAAAAAAATCCTACGTCCAAACCGTTGAGGTCCCTTGATTATTTTTTTTAATTCTGGGTTTGAAATATTTTACACTATATGCAGTTTCAGTTAAAGAAGCGCTGCCTCTTCCACCCTGTATATAAATTCTAGAACTAATTACTTGTATACATTATCACATTTTGTATATCACTGCGAATTGAAGTCTTGAATTATTGATGGAAAACAGATTAGATAAAGGAGGACAATACATGGTATTGGATTTTATTTTCTTGTCTTTCAACCAATTATAATTTTATTTCTGTACTTGCCTTTTACAATCGATGGCAATATGATATAGAAGAGTAAGCGAAGACAACTTAGAGTTAAGATTTATATTTCATCACGTTAATCCTTTCAATGTAATCTACTCTACTTCCGGGATGTTTATGATATAAATTGAGCTTTGAAAGATTGAAGATGTGAGCAACAAATTTAATTTACATGGAGAGTTGTCCTCTAATTGAGACTATATATCAAAGTATTTATGAATGTACTATATTGGTGTATAAATAAATAAAATAAATAACTCTTAAAAAATATTGAACACATTTCCTATCCCACAGTAAAGCACTAGACGTACACATGGCATTAGCCCTCCTCCGTGTGGACGGCGGCCTCTGCGGCGGCGCTCTAGATGATGATCTACACGCCTACCTGAGAGCGGCCGACGACACTGCTGACACTAGTGCTTTTACACGTACGTAGAGTATAGAGTTAATAGAACAATTAAGAAAATAATTTATTCTTTATAAGTGTTTTTTATTTTATTAATAAATATAATACAACTATTTGAATATACTAAAACAAAAATACTGTTTATTAAATATTTGCCTAAAAAGCATAAAAGTTTATGATTAATTGTTTAGATATAGGCACATCTAAAAGAAATAAAAAGACCATAAAGATTTAATTAAGTGTATTAATTTATTTTATAACAGGTTCTATGGGTGACAGTATCAAGGAATCGAAATCTACTGAGAGCTTAAATTCTCAATCAAGAGGTAATATTAATTATAATTAAAAAATATTTGTGATTAATCTTCCCTATGATGATATACAGGGTGGAAGAGGCAGCGCTTCTTTTATTGAAACTGCATATAAGGTAATATATTTCAAACCCACACCTAAGAAATTAATCAAGGTACCTCAACAGTTTGGACGTAGGATTTTTTTTTCATTTCACGATTTTTATCCATACCTGTATTTCGTGTGATGCACACATACGTATACGACGTTGCCGCTTTGACAGGTAAGTGTGTGCGTGCCTATATTTACTTTACAAATGGCGTTTTATTTTAAAATGATAATTTTATTATTTATTTTGTTTGAAAAAATAACTTTTTCATTTTTGGGAATTATTTTTTTCCGAATTATATCAGGCTTTTATAGAGTAGTTAAAACTGTGGTTTCATTTAAAGTGGTGCTTACAATTCCACCCTGTATAAAATAATATTTTTTTTTAGCTCACGCTATATCTCGCATAGGAAGGTAGGCAGGATAGCCAGATAAAACACTCTGTTCCCATTATGACACTTTCGTTCTCTACTTTCCACCGAATTCTAGAAGTATTGCGTGTTGAGGTGGCGGAACTCAACACAGCGCTCTGCCTCGACACCAGAGCGAAGAAAATAAAATTATTAAATATTTCATTTCCTCGGAATCGAACCCACATCCTTTACCAATTAAAAAAAAAGAAAATAATAAATTGCCTAATTAAATAATTTGATTGAATTTAGATGACAGCAGCATGTCTGACGTGTCGGTGTCGGGAGAGAGGCGCGTGTCGCCGCACCCCGCGGCTAAACACCGCAAGGCGAAAGAGAGGTAACTTTGACACACTTTTGTTTATTTTATCTACTTCATTGCTAGAATTTTAAAGATTAAAGAGAATCTAGTGTTAAGATAATCTGTTATCAACTTGTCATCAATTATCATGGAGTTTTGGGTAACATTTGAAATATCGCATTAGGTTCAATTTAAACAATTATATATATTGCCATTTCATATGTAGATTCCAATCTAATAAACAAACACAACAAACATACATACATATGTAATCCATAACATATAATTATAAACCAAGACTTATTGTGAAGTAAAATTATTAATTGATTAGGAAATTATGTTAAAATATGCATTATTATAATTAAATGTGGAATTAGAGAGAAGATGTAAAGGTGTGTGGAATGTCTTAACACTCGTTCCCTCTTCCTACCCTGCCGTGTGTAGTACAGCGTAACGCAATTTTTTTTTATTTTAATATAAAATAAATATTGTTTCAGTAAAACTCTTAGTGAAGTTGTCCGTCGTATTGGTATAACTAAAGCTCGACGCGCCTCCTCCTTCACGTCAGTGGAACAGTTCACTAAGAAACAGCCCGGCACTGTCGACGTGTGGTGGTTGTATGATGATGGCGGTAAGTCTTACTTACTAAACAGTAAATACTGAATAGTACTTAATAACTTAACATCGTCGGGCGAGAAGCTTGAGAGCTAGCGTCCGGAATTCATCAGTTCTGGCCAGTTCAGTTCTCATAAATACCGTATATCTTTCCAGGCCTAACACTGCTTCTGCCATACATTCTATCAACGCGTCGTGCGTGGGCGGCGTGTCCATTACGTGTATTTACTCTCGCTAATAAAAACACTGAAATGGAAATTGAGGAGAGAAAGTAAGTGTATATTTATATATTTTTTTAGTTAAAGATTTATTTCACAAAGCGTGCAATGTCTTGAATTTAAGCAGTGAATGGAGAACGAAGAGCATTTTAAATTGGATTCACACTGCGCACCCTCCTATCTTGATATATACTAGGTGTGTTCAAAAAGTAAGGTGACTTTGTATTTTTAAGAAAAAATATTTATTTATTTATCAATATTCATGTTGTCCCCTTCAAAGTAATCTCCCTCAGATACAATACACTTATGCCAACGGTTTTTCCAATCGTCAAAGCACTTCTCATAAGCACTTTTTGGTATAGCCTTGAGCTCTTCCAGCGATGCAGTCTTTATCTCTTCAATCGTTGCAAATCTCCGTCCTTTCATAGGTCTCGATATCATAACCATATACCCATGATTCGTCACCAGTTATGACCCTTTTGAGTAAATCTGTGTCGTCGTTGACGTCATTCAACAGTTCTTGAGCGATGCTCATGCGACGGTTCTTTTGGTCAAAATTTAGCAATTTCGGAACAAACTTCGCTGACACACGTCTCATGCCCAAAACGTTAGAAAAAATTTCATGGCACGAGCCAAGCGATATACCAACATCCTCAGCAACTTCTCTGATAGTGATTCGACGATTTTCCAGAACAATTTTCTTCACTGCTTGAACGTTTTCATCAGTTGTTGACGTGCTTGTGCGTCCAGAGCGAGGCTCATCATTGGCATCTTCCCGGCCATCTTGGAAGAGTTTGTACCACTTGTAAACATTTTTTTTACTCAGAACAGTTTCACCGTATGCCACTGTCAACATTTTAAGTGTTTCGGAGCACTTTATTTTATTTTTTACACAAAATTTGATGCAAATCCTTTGATCCATATTTTTCGATAGCAAGAAATCGCCGAGCACGCAAAACACTTATAACCTTTACGCCTCTCCCAACCAAACAAAAAATGCTATACACTTGAAACTTGGTACAGATGTTCGGGAAGAGTGTACCAACATAACAAAATAAAAAAATCGATAATCGAAAGTACGTTGCCCGCCAAATTTGAAAAGTCACCTTACTTTTTGAACACACCTCGTATATCCAGTATTATTAGATATTTTTAAAATGTGATGTGATGATAAAAACGTTAAAAGAGCCACGGGCAACTGTGAGTGTGTGGAAATTGTTTTTAAAGCAGAAAAAAATATTATGCTTGTTATTTATCGTGCTATATAAAATTTTACTAATTAAGAAAAAAATTTGGTTCACTGATGATGGAAAACACGATGAGTATGCATAATTAAAAAATAATACATTGAGCTTTTTTTGAAGACTGTCAAAAAATTAAGAAATATATTTGTGTCATTTAACATATTTCTAAATTTTATTATTTTGAAAATATATTAAAAATGCTTTGTTTCAGCATGGCGTCTCTATTATCAAAGTTTCGTATAGACTACTCAGCTTTGAAAATGATTCCTGACGTGAATAAGAAACCTAAAGACTCCACACTCGCGTACTTTGACGATCTCATCGCGCCCTTCAAGACAACAGATGATAGTACTGATGAAAGTAAGTGACTGTAAACGCGACAGGTTGTGAGTTAGATTCTCATTCAATGAAATAAAATAATTAATATTTTCATTTCTTCGCACTGTTAACGATGCAAAAAGCAGCATTGAGTTTGGTCATCCAACACGCAATGACTCAAGAATGCGTCGGAAAGTGTGGTATAGAAATGTCTAAATGAGGAATCGAGTGTCACACAATAGGTTATCAGGTTCCCTCGACATATCCTGTGGGATACAGTGTGAACTTAAAAAAATATATATTTAGTTATTTACATACATGAAGATATTGTTGTTACTAAAATTTGCTTTGAATAAAAGTGATTATTTTGAAAAGTTTGATTTTTAAAAGTAGTAGTTTTCTCTGATTATGCATTTCCCATGTAGCGACGTGAATAGAGGAAATTTAGTCATAAGATAATGCTATTTATGATATTTATTAGAGATATTATTTTTAGTTCATTAATAAAATAATAAACTTTCCCACCCAACAGTGTCAATAACAGAGGCCGACCTAATAGCAGCGCGATCCCGCACGCACCGCTACCTGCGCGTACGCGAGCTCATCAACGCGCACTCTTCCAACGCGCGCCTCGTGTGCGTGACGCAGCCCATGCCGCGCCGTCGCCTGCCCGCGCCACTCTACGCCGGCTGGCTGGCCGCGCTCTCCACCGCCGCGCCCACCGTGCTGTTGGTGCGGGGCAACCACGCCTCCGTGCTTACGTTTTACTCTTAATGTGGTCTCTTGGTTGCCATGGTGAAGCGAGCTGAGGTGGTTGGCCGTGTTCACCTTCTACTCTGGTCTTTGTGGTTGCCATGGTAACATTAATAAACACTCGTCCGGCGCGCGCTCCGTGTCGTCCCTTAACCCATGCCACCGCCTCCCCGCGCTCTTATTAACCGGGTGGTTTCCCACGTTTCCCCTACTTTGTTGCGAGTGAGCAAAAACATACCGCCGCTGACATCCTGACATCTAACAAAGTCCCCTGGCGGTTGCCATAGTGAAGCGTGTCTGCACAGCTTAGTGTCAGTGTTAGTCAGTGCCATGATAACATGCGCATCTCGGCTGCCATATTTAAGAGCGTCTAGATTCTGTTGGCAATGATGACGCCAGCTGGCTGGCATCGACAAGTCCTTCTGTAATATGGTAAGAAGGAATGCTATGCCGCGTTACTCACCTTCGACTCTTAATCTCTGAAATATTTCATCACTTGTTATATTTCATATGTTTACCATGGAGACTTTCCATACTGTGGTTACTTATATGTACACATAATTCAACTGTAGTTATTCTAATCGTTGTATTTTTTCATTATTACTACTTAAATTTTTACAGTAAATACAAAAAATAATTTATTAATAATAGACCTGTGGTAACCTAGTAGATTACATTTTCTTTCTCTCTACCTAGTGACAGGAAGTATTTCAAAAATACAATAAATTAACAAATTTCTATTTAGTAGTACAACCAATATTTATGGTTCTAACTTATAATATGAATCCATATAATAACTATATATATTTTCCACATCATTTTGAAAGAAACAAAAAAATATTAGATAATTGTTTGACTTTTATTAAGTAATTATTAAAAAACGTATTATATATAGGTTTTGTAAAGTAGATAATTATGTTATCGAATAGGTTATATGGACTAGAAAATCGATTCTTGTTATTCAAATTACTTACATGTACACGCAATGTATTGAAGATTTATGTAACGTAACGGACTTATATATAGTCATGTAACAGAAACCCTACTAACGTTCATAATATTATGTAAATGTAATATCTCTAGCCACTTTACTTATTTACGGCGTTCTTTATTTTATAAAAAATATGCGTTGTGGTAGGCATATAGGACGACTGAAATTCCGACACAAATGTCAGACATTCAGACGCAAAACCGATGGTTAAAAATATCAAAGTTGAAAACTACTACTACTACTTACTAGACACTGAGACATTCTGTATCACACACCGATTGATGTGACACTCAATGTCATGTCACAGTAATTTTTGTAGTAGAGACACTCGTATTCATACAGAGACACTCGGCCGTAGTCTATTCGTACCTTTATTAACATTATGAAAGATGCCTCAATATTTATACAAATTTTATTTCTGAGAAACTTTTAGAATATTTTTTTTGACGAATATTTAATAAATTCAAGTGTCATTACTTACGCGAAGGCGAAAGAAACAGCTTAACTTATAAATCTATATATTAGATAATTTAGATTATCCATTATTGCTATTTATATATCAATAATATTTTGTTTAAATGCCAGTGAAAGAACAGAAAAACAAATTAAAATATTCTTTCGTACATAATTCATTTTTATCTTCTAGATAGGTACAATGGAAACTATTTGATTTTTTCTTATAATAATACTATTAGTATATTAGTATAATTGAACATTCCCATAACCTGAGAGTACAAATATTTATATATTATAATTTTTAATCATGTTTGATCAATGACAGAGATTTTACAATATAATAATAAAGTTTTTCGGTACCGAAACTTTGTAAACATCTTCCTGCTTTATAGCTAAAAATTAGATTTAACATAATTCTATTTTTTTTTTATATTGTTTACTTAAAAGTCTTAAAAAATATTGTTACTTATTATTTTTCTATTCTCACTTACGAGTTTTGAACTTTTAATACTTCACTAGTAAAAGCAGGATTCTTGTGTATATTTTTTTGTATTAAAAAAGTAATATGTAAAAGAAAATTAAATAAACTTGAATTTTATGATCTAGTTAGTGATGGATGATCAATTAATATTTATAATTTTTAGTTTATAGTTTGAATCTATATCGCATATAATTTGTTTTTTTCGCATATAACTTATACATAACAATTTCCAATAAATAATTTTCATTTTTATGGAATGTAAATTCACTATAAAAGGAATTTATTAATAAGTAAAGTAATTTGACATCGGCCATTGTTATACATATTACAAGAGAATATGATTGACAATTGATTCAAGAGATTTTGTATAGATTTTATATTAATATCTATATTAACATACATCGATTTCATAAGTATCCCTAATGGCCTTAATTCTAAACAAGATGTGCCTAAACTTTTATAAGTATTACTAATAACTTTATATTTTATAGAATAATTCATCTGAATGAATTTTGATCTGAAAATTAATACTAACCTTTGTAACAATTGTTTTACATAAATGAATTTTTAAATTTACTATTTTTGTATACCTCTTTATATTTATATACATGTATTTAATCATAATTTTGTATTTGTCTTGTACAATACTTTTTGTATTAAATTATTATACTTTTTACAGTCCAGTGATAGTTTAGATCTGTCTCGGAAGTGATGTAACTGTTGGAAGTCGCAGGTTCGATCTTCTAGCAACTAGTTATTTTATTAAAGTAGAAATTCGATTAACCGAACAATGATTGTGCTTAGGTATTCAGATATCCGGATAATGGCATTTCTGAAGAAGACGTTCGAAAAAGTACTTTTTATATAATATTGTATCACTATGTATTTTTTTTAATATTACGAAACGATATCTATGTCTTACATCTTTCACGTTATTAACTTTAATTACGAATATTTTTTCTTTTCATTTATATTCCATTAAATATAGGTACATTTTTATTTTATTATGAAGGAAGTTTTACGTGTAAAGTATTTTAATATTCGCCATTGTCGTACATATTACAAGAGAATATGATTGACAATTGATTTAGGTTGACTGTCCGGATAATACCGAATCATAACTAAAGGCCGGATGATCGAGTCTCTACTGTATATTATATTTATTTAAAATTGTTTACAATTAAATATATAAATTAATTGTGTTTTATCAAAACGGAAAGTATATTTTTATACTAATTAATCTTAAGTATTGTATTGTATAACTATTGTGTATATTTGATTTTAATTCTCATTTAATATTATTTAAATTAACAATCATTTGTTTAAAAAAATCCTGTGTGACATTTAACTTGCAATTAATCATCAAATAAATTGTATTATTAATTTATTTTATTAACTGTAGTATAATAAATTGATTGTTTTTAGCATAGATTAATTTTAGTGTATACTAATGTTTTTTTATTTCTGATTACTAAATGAATTTATATTAATTTATTGAATAACATGAATTTTCATTAACATTTTTAATCAATCAAGAATACTTATAATAGGTAATTGTATTACACATTCAGTTGTATATGGATTAGAATAAACAAACAAATTGGAACAAAAAAATAAATTTAATTACTAAATACAACTTTAAAATCACTAATATATATCCTTTTCTTGTTTTTCGTACGGATTAGAGCGAAAATTATATAATTTTATGTAAGTTAAATCCTAATTGACATCTGTAACTGTGGCTATTAAAATAAAAAAAAATATGTTTTCATATACGACTGAATTACTAATTTAATAACATGACTGTACCTGAAGCTTATAATGACATTATATTAGTTACCTAACCAAGATTTTACATTTAGTTATTTATTAAAATATTCCTAATTATTACTAATTAATTGTGTTTTGTTGTTTGTACATTGTGTTGTAAACAATATTTTGAAAAATTATAAATAAATGAAAGTAATAACTTTGTTTTAGTTCTTAAAAAAATATTTATCAAATTTCATTGCAAATGCATATGTACAAATTCTACTCATTTAAATATTTTGACTGGAATAGAACCCACTACCTCAATAACAAACAAAATAGGCAAAAGGCTACTCGACTCCTTTTTCAAGCAGATCTTAAATGGTTAATGTTTGCCTATTTAATGCACAAAATTGACTGACAATTAGAACATTGATACGTAAAGATAATTATTTATAAAGGTGAAAAAGAATTGTGTTAATCGGGGGATGCAAGAGGTTTAGCTGGGCTGGTAGGGTTCCATATGAGCTGCTCCAGATCCTCATTTTTATTATATGGACAAAAAATGCTTGTTATGTGGATCAACTTTTACTAAGACACTTATTTATATCTCTTAAAGATAAAATGGGCTGCTAGGGTTCCATGTCAGGTACTCCAGACCTTCATTTTTGTTATGTGAGTGGAAATTGTTTGTCATGTTGTTCAATTTTCCCCAAGGCAGTATATTTATATCTCTTACAGTTTAGATAAGTTGTTAAGGTTCCCCATCAGGTATCCAGATCTTCAAAAGAAACTATAGCCTAGATGTTGCCTAGACTTAATAACTATACAACAAAGAAGTTTCATTCAAATCAGTCTAGTAGTTCCCGAGATTAGCGTGTATAGTCAATTTTTTTGGGGATTTGGCCTCTATTACCTAAACCCCCCTCAATTATTATTTTGTAAATAGATTCAATGTACAGACACACCATTTTTACTTTTTTAAATGTATAGATATATTCCAAATATTTTCTTTTATCTTATAGGCGAAGGCAGTATCCTAGGTGGATTTCTTTTTGATGTGCATTCTCCTTTTTCATAATATTGTCTTTTTTTAACCATACATTCTCCTTTGTGTATTTTCCATTCTATGTAACATTGGCAAAGTGATTAGTGCTGAACGGGCACACTCGGAACCCCGTAAATAAAGAACAACAACAACAGATTAATTCATTTAATGGCACTCAAATTATACATAAATTGTTTACAGAAATATTAATTAAAATGTACAATTAAACAAACAATTGTTGAAATTTAATCAATCTATTGTACTATTTTGTAACATATAATCTGTGACTTCATTTACCTTTTGTTCACAGTGGCTTAATAATACATCATCAAGTTCCATTGCCCTTCTATATAACTCTTGAGTCTTTTTAACACTGTTATGTAAATTTTGCTGGCTCGCAACAAGCTTGGAAATGTTTACCTTTCCGTTTAAGAATTCAATATCTTCCTTAGTTAGTGATGAGTAAGGCACTTTTGAGCTTCTTGGTGCTGTTATAGCCATTTGAAACTGTCTACAGAAAATTAATAATGTTATAGGTTTTCTATATGTCAAGTCTTATATTAGTGTAAAATATACTTACTGTTTCAGATCATTATATTTATTTCGTCTTTCTTTAACTTCAGTTTTCCATTGTTCTTTTTCAGACGAAAGTTTGTCATGATACCTAAAATTATAAATATATCAATTACAATGTATATTTATTTACTCTTTAATATAATAATTAACGAGTAACTTAACAGAGCTTAACATACTTTAAAAGTTCTTCGTTGCAATTATCATCGACGTCGCCTATTTCCTTGGAAGCATTGGGATCAGTATTTTCAGTAAAAGTTTGGGGAACTAAAACCGAAACAAAAATATTTTAAATTAATTACGATTATAATTTGTAGTAAAGAACAATTTTGTGTTTATTACCTATGTAATAAAATTATAGGATTACATTTAAATAGAATAAAATACCTAAAGAATTTCGTCTTTCGAAAAATGTGGAACGCCTTCGTCGTGGGGGTGACGACTGCTGAGCATCATTTTCCGAAGAAGTATTTTCCATTTTAATATTTTGACAACAACTTTAAATCACTAATAATTAAAAATGTATGCATAAGTTTCCAGCAATTTTGAATTACAAAAACAAACTGACGTTTTTAAACGGACGCTATGTTTGACGCAGACATTAGCCATAGACATGAAAAGTATCGATACTCTGTGGTATCGAGTACATTGCCTTTCGATACCGATACTTTTATACTCGATACTTTGTATTCGATACTTGTACTCATCAAGTACTTTTTAACACGAATAAATTACCCAACTAACTTGGCCTTTTGGCTCATAGTTACGATAGTAACATCTCACTCACACGCAATCTTCCTTTGGAATCCTCTGTATGCGAGAATCGTAAATCGTAATTAGGGAATATTTTTAACATTCTAAATTATCCTCTAATTACTATTTGATGAGAATTATAATAGTAATGAGTACATAAATTAGTTACTAAGTACCTACTGTGAAAAATAACCCGAAACCGCCCATCACCAAAACGGCTTGAATGTTTTTTTATTATTAAGCGATTGTAAGGAGGAATGGGTTTTATATATTTTTTTATTTCTGTAACTTACTTAGTGAATTTGATGTTCTAACGTACGTGAACTAGTTCCCAAGAAATTTCCTCGATATTTCAAAACAACGATACTTTTATGAGTAAGTGGCTTAAAAATATTTTTAATTATTTTTTTTCGAAAGGGTGTTTTTTAAAATTTGTTGATATCCATGAATAATTTAGTTTACTTATTCAGAAACAGCCTTAAATGTTAAATTATTGATTTGGGTAAGGATTTATAATATTCTTTGTAAAATACTTGTACTGACTGCATATTACAAAAAATACCCAAATCAAATCGAATAATCGAATCGAAAATAATTAATTGAGAACCTACTCATTGTTTTTAAAACTACAGATTTATTATAAGTGTAGTTTATTATAAGTGAATTGCTATAATATATTCGAAGGCAAACTAATGCCTTAAATTCATTCATGACGATAATTTTTTTTTAAACAAAGCAATTGATGAAAGTTTTAAGTAAATCGTTCAGTACTTTTAGAGATAAAAGTGACCATACATACAGACAGACAAGAAATTAAAAAAATATATTTTTGCTTTCTATTATTCTTTTTAAGCGCCCCTTATTAAATATAAATAAATGTACAGACAATATATTGTTTTATAAAAGTTTTGATTTGATTTGAA
>JAEBDU010013404.1:252582-295561 GCA_016802625.1 Heliconius numata | reverse complement strand
AAAAAATTAATAATCAAATACAATATTAACTAATAAATATATGATTTATTCAATAACCAGTACATTTCAGTCTTCCAACACCATAACATTAGTTCCCACTCCACTCGGCCGACCTACACATGTCGGCCAAAAGTTCATCAAACTCCAAAACCGAGCTTTCATGTAAGGCTAGATCTTTGGAAAGATCATCTATTCTATCCTCCGAATCAATATTTTCCTGACTCTTCGTTTCCCCTGGATATTCTTCTGTTAACTTCAAATGGGGCGCGTTGAAGAAATCCTTATAAAACTCAGCCAATTCTCGTATAGGATGATCATCAGCAAACGGAAAGTGTAATAGTTTTAGTGGCGGCTCGTTCTCGCTTCGAAATCCTGGAAACTTTTTGGGTGGTGATTCTGAAGATATTGTGGGACTCTTTGATATCGTACTCAGGTCTAAATCTTGCGTACTTTTGCAGTCAACTACCAGAGTCACCTCTTGGGGTGACGGCGCCCTGGGAGGAGCTCTGCAAACAGGTACGGGCATTCTGTCAAAGAATTCTTTCACAACTTTCAGAATAATGGATTCGTCCACAAACGCGGCTAATCGAAGTGGTTTGTTTAAATCTATAGGTGTATATGGCTTTTGTTCTTTTTCTTTCTTCTTTTTCGACTCAAAAATCACATGTTTTGGACTTAATTCGAAGTGATCACTTTTTAATAATAAAGTCTTATTAGTTTCAGACCGATTCGGAGAAATGGAAAAATTGGTTCGGTAGGAAACTGTGAAACATAGTCCACCAAGAGGTGTTTTTAGTATACCTGCTTGGACTTTTTTAACGGAGTCACCTAAAGCTTTTACTTTAGCTTCGCCGTTGTATACTCTATAGAATATCGTAAACGATTCTGTCCTTTGCTTTCTTGACAAGTGATATGCTGGAGTTATTCTTGTTACTGTTATCAACGACTTCAAAAGTATACCCATTCTGAAATATACTGTGTTCATCGCTTTTAAAGATGTGTCAAATTGAGTGTCATCTAGTGCTAAAGTCCAAAGTTCGAGGACCATCTCATCTCCGTCCTCAGTTTGAACTGATATTTCTACGTGTAGCTGAGATTTAATAGTTTCTAAAATCCTGTCCGATGGTAATGCATTTTTGGTGGCTTGATTGACCTCTGGAGAATCAGGTATTTGTAAATTAAACCAATCTGAGTCGGATGTTTGTAGTTTCGTATTGGGTTCTATTTTAACACCTTTCCTGGATTCAACGATGACCTGAACACCTTTGTAGGCGAGGAACTTGGTGAACTTTGTAAACTCATGTTTGTCGCTTATATTAGAGAAGGCTGCGTCCGGCGCCATCGTAAATGGAATATGAATAAAAACTACTTTTAACTAGTTCTACTATTATTTGTGAGTTATCCTTCGTCGGCGATACAAGTTTCCACGAGGTTCCTTAAATTCGGGTTCTCCATTGCTGCAGCAATCCTCTCCTTGTCGTTGATTTGCTTGTTAACTGAAACAATCGAGAAAAACCATTAAAATATAGAATTATATTGATATTTTCCTATTATAGAATGAAACATACGCTGTAAGATTGATTAATCTTGTTTTGCGATAGGGTACGGATTCATAACTAGACCTGTTGTAAAACAGTTGAAAACAATAACTATTAATAACGTGACAGCAATAATAATAATTTCATGTCCATCTTATTTTCTCACGGAAAGGTCAAGGAAAATTATACACTTCCTTGCAAAGCCTCGCTCGAAGTGTGTATAAATAACAAAGTGACATTTTAATTAGTATGTAGATACATAGGTATATATATATGGATACATATGGACTTATAAGTAATTCTTCAATCAATAAAATCTTTACCAGGAACCCCGCATAATTCAAAGAGGTCCCGACTGGTAATCCTAACAAGCTATTGGCCTTGTTTATTTTCGTTTCAGATTTATGCGGTCGGAGGTTTTGTTTTTTAAATATTTTTTTTATTTTTCACTTATCTTGTTGTCATTCATTATAGCAATGATAATCATGATATACCTTTTGAAATCCTCGCATTGAGCTCTTGAATTTGATACCCGTATTGTGGTATTTGAAACTAAACATTTTTTTTTCACTAAGTCCAAAGGTGTCCCACAGCCGCAATGATTATTATTTTTTAACGTCACCTATCTAAGAACACTTGGGCTACTAAAACGCGGCTTCACCCCCATACCACCTATAATTCTTTTGTTATACTGCATTTCCCAACAGATTGATTATATAATATACATTTGCGCAATTCTGAGAAAGTGCAAGCACTATGTGGTTAAAACAACAATAAGGTCTACAAAAATATGTTAACAATATAATATTATTCTTAAGCATATAATATGTAAGAAAGTGATTGTATAACTGCAAGCAGACATTCAAGTTCTATTTTTAGATACAAGATGCGCTGTGTATCAATACCTTGATAAAGTCACTTGTAAGTTGTAGGTACATTGTATTAAAAAATCTTATATATTTTTTAACTTCACTCTGTACCCTGCACATAGCAGGATAAGCACAAGGCACCCAGTCTTAAGACATTGATAACTGTGACACAGTTTTATACTATTGGAGTTATTATTGTCTTAAACAATTATTGTTATAAAAAAAAAATTGGCAATAAATAATTATCATTATTACTATTTTATTGAATGTTGAGTGGCAGAACTTAACGCTGCATGTTGCTTCATTACCAGAAGGAAGAAATGAAATGGGAAGTGAACTCGATAGGACCAGAGTACTTTAATACTAGGTTTCTATATTCCCTCTGCCTTACCCTACTATGTACGAGATCAAGCATGAAATTAAAAAAAAACTAAATATATGTGGAATAAATAAATAAGTATAAGATTTTCAAGCTAATTATGTATATAACACTTGTATTAAAGAGAAAGATTAAATTTCATTGCATTGCAAGTTAAATATAAAATAGATAACATATTTACATAAATAATGATAACCCTATTACAAAATATTTAATATTTTAATAACACTTGACATTTAATTAAAATCATTTCATATTGCAGGATGATAAACAAAAATATTTAAATCAGCTTCATGCCGTACTCCACACACACCAGGGTAGGCAAAGGGATCCTAGTGTTAGGACAGTCCGTTCTCCACTTTCTGCCGAATTCTGAAGGCATTGCGTGTTGAGGGGCAGAACTCAATGCCGCGCTTTCCCTCGACACCAGAGCGAAGAAATGGAAAGATAAACATAAATAAATATTTCACATCGCATTACAGTCACACCCTTGTGTTGGCCCATAAATTCAGCCTAAGCACTATAAAATCATAGTGAAGGGTATTATAAGATTTACATAAATAACATAAAGAAAGCTGTTGTTTGAAAATGTAAGATATGTGAAAAAAATAATAATTCAATTATGGGTTGGGATTAATTTTTGAGATATTGATTATTAGGAGAACTCAACACCCCACTTTGTCTTGTTTACAGAGCAAGGTAATAAAAATATATTTTACCCTCAATCAGTGTCACTAAAGAGCACTTATTCATATTTCAGCAATTATTATTTAAGGAGAAACTGGAATAATTTACTTAATTATGAATTTCCATTACTTTATGCTAATTACGCCATTTATTGTTTAAGGTGAATTAGTTAATTAAGTGCAACTTGTTTGACTGCATATGCACATGAATAAGTTCAATGTAAAATCATGTTACTATTAACTCTTATCATATCAATGCCATATCTAAGTTTGCTTTACTAATCAGATTGTAGATATAAAATTTTATAAAAATGAAAGCAATATGTTCACCAAATAAAGAAAAATAACAGATATAAACAAAAACATAATACTTACTTTCATCTTCTGTAGTGTGGGCTCCTTTCTTTATATAAATATCCAGTTTAACAGGATGGTGTATGGATCTCTGTATTTTGATCCTTATACAAAGACCAATCAACGTTGCCAAGGAACAATGAGGCACAGTGGGATTGTACTCAACTCTCAACACAGGGACTTTGTCAGCTGTGGGTTCCTTAATGAAAATCCCTTCCTCATACACCACCTTGAGATCTTCCAAAGTACTAGGCTTCTCCGGATCCCGGATAGTCCGCAAAAAGTCTAAAACACCACCACACTGTTAATATCACGAGAAACAAAAGCACTTCAAAATTTTTGTTGCTTTGGAAAAAAGTTCAAAACAAACCGTATATTGTTTCTCTCAAGTCATTGTCGTCTTTGTAACCTAGCTCCTGTAATGTAGCGCTCTTGTCCATATACGCGGGCGTCCCGTTGACAGGCTTTTCTGTATTCTTCAAAGAAAGCTTGGAGAAGAACGATATCATATCGCCTTTGATACAATGTTACGTGCAAGTTTATAAGGCGGACATATTTGTCGTCTAGTGATGTGGGGATGATCGATGTGCTGATATCGATATCATATGCTTAATCATCATCGATATTTGCTTGAAAACATCGATGTTTTGCCTCCGATAACTCATCCATTTCATGTCTTGACAATAAAACCAGGTAGGAACGAAGTTCCTTCGGCTAATGTAGAATCGATACAAATTGCAAAAAAAGTCGTGCTCAATTTTATGTAGGTTTTTTTGATTTTTCTCTTAAATTTTGCTGATTAGTTTTTATTTAAGTACAAGAAAATATTTAGGAAATTCAGTATTTTAGGAAATAATAAATTACTTAAAATAAAAAAACATCGTAATTCAAATTATCAACTAAAAAAACAAAGAGGGAGAAAGAGAAAGGTATTATACACTACTCGTCTGTGTATGCGACTGTCGCGTCTGCGCAAGTCTCATTTAACAGTTTTATTCCACGCATTTTTCTCACGGTTTTACTATCACATTTTTTTCAGTTCGGTCACGCAGCGAAATCCCTATCCCTTCCAAGCCTGCCGTAAGGAGCTTCGTTCCAATAACGTAATATACTTTTTAGTTTAAATTATACTAGATTTCACTGATTGCGAATTTGATATCTGTAGAATTATTATTTTTTTGCGTGCATTTCCTAATTAAAAATAAAACTCTCGACTTTAACACTCGTGTGATTTTTGAAAGATTTTTTTAACAAAATAAACATCGCATTGCCTGATACTTTTGGACATATCGAGACTTATCGTATATCGATTATTATAACTCGATGTTTTTCTAATGTCAGCCATTAATTTTATAGTGATGCTAACTGATGTGAGTTGTAATTGTTGCGGTTGATTAAATAATTTGATATTGTAATCGATTTTTTTATTAAAAAATACTTACTGACTTCTAAACTTTACTTACTGACTAATAAAGGAAAATACGATATTGCCATTTCAGATATAATTATTATTAGATAATTCTCTATTGTTCATATGTTAAATACTATATAGTGTGTATCATGCTTTTGGTTTGATTTTTGGGTGTTTTACCAAATGTACGTGCCAATGCTAAAAACATATTCCGTTTTTCGCATTTACGTGACGATGCCACCTCTGGAGACACCGAGACAAGCGAAAAACGGGACGTCTTATCACATAACTTCACCATAACAAATTAAACAAGTTCAAGTAATTGGCCACGATACTAATAAAATTATAAGCATATCTCTTTCAGAGGTAATCTTGTAGCAAAATAATTAGAAAGGTTTCTTTTTTAGGAATCAAATCATATTTATATAGTAACATTCAGTAACTTTCCTATAGTAACATTTCTACATGTAAAATAAAGCTTAAAATATTCTTAACTAAGAGTTGCAATCACTTGATGAATAGTAATATGAACATAAAACTACTCAATTCCTTAACATATATTCCTTAACAATGTAAATTGAACACACCCAACAAAAAAAATTAAACAATAAGAGTACTTATTAAGTAATTTTATTTAGAATTTTTTGAACGATTTCTTGGATCCCTTGCCCTTGGAGACTTTCAGTACATTGAATCTTACTGTTTTGGACAGCGGCCTGCATTCACCGATTGTCACAATGTCTCCTTGTTCCACGTCCCTGAAATAACAAAAGTAACTTTAAGTATACAGTTTTATATAAATATTACTTATAAAAAGTTAAATTTAATCAGATGTTGGGTTAGAACACGTCTTTCGTCAATTGGTATTCAGAAGACCGTCGTGTGAGTATCATCATTTAGAAAAGCTTAAATTCAAATTGACATATAAATTTAGTATATATTTTTGTATTAGAGTAGAATATAGTTGATAGATTTATAAAAAAAATTTAAAAAGTATTATCATACATAAAAAGGTAACACAATACTAAAATATTACCATGTATTTATAATATATCCATGTTTAAATGACATTTGTTATTATTGAAAGTACATATAACACGTTTGAAACACATCAAAATTGCCTACTTAACAAAAATATTTACAAAGGAAAACTATTGAACATAGCTTTGAATCAATATAATTAACAGAACTATATTTATTTATAGATTTAACACTACTAATATTACTAGTTAAAGTTTGCTTAATTCAATACTGATCAGGAACTATTGGTTCAATTTGAAAACTTCTTTGTGTTGAATAATCCAATTATTGAAGTTGGCTATGTTATTTATATTATGGGCACAAGTCACTTATTTCTATTTGACCATGCAGGTGAGTCTTGAGGTAAAAGCTAGTATACTACCCTATTATTTAATTATAAATTATCCTTTCCAATATAATAAATGTTTAAGTATGTGAGGATAAATGTTGGTAAGCACTTTAATGCAAAAATTATTGAATGGATTTAAATAAAATTTTACATTAAAATAGTTTAAATATCAAAATATCACATAGAATACAATTTATGTAAAGATTTTGTATAATTTGGATATTCTATAATAATAAGTTTAAGTTACAAATCAATGTTTTGGTCGCTGGTATACTTTAATAAAAATTCCTTACCTAAAGCAAGGTGACAGATGGACTGACATATTCCTATGACGCTTCTCAAATCTGTTATATTTAGGTAGATAATGCAAGTAATCACGTCTGATGACAATGGTGCGTTGCATTTTCATCTTTTGTACGACACCAGTGAGAATGCGGCCTCTGATCGACACATTGCCGGTAAAAGGGCACTTCTTGTCAATATAAGTGCCTTCGATTGCCTGGAATTTAATTATTACATTGTGTTTTATAAACATTTCATAGTATTATAGGTTTTATGATGGTAGTTTTAGCAGATGTTTGGAAAATTACATTTGAACTATTTTATTTGAAGTTTTGTATTACATGTATATTGAAATCAGGAGGCCGTCATTTCCTAGAGCAGGTAACAAGACAAAACGCAATGTTACGCTACTTAACAAGCAACATCTTGGAAATAAGAGTAATGTGTGGGGAACAGAAAGTATTAATATTAGGTTCCCTATGCCTACCCTGCTATATGCGGAAATAGCGAAACTAAACAAAATAACATTGATAATTTAATATGAACAATTTGGAATAAATAAGAATTAAATCTGAACCAAGACAAAGGTAAGAAAAGTGCAATTTTAAAACTTAATACTTTTTTATTATAATTTCAATATGCATTTATTTTAGTTCAAATATAATTTTTTAAACAAAATATCAGAAAAGGGTTTAGAAACACATCTTCTTCATATAGTAATCAGAAGACCGTCGTGTGTATTTCATCATTTTCAATTACATTTATAACACATACATACAATACTTTAGCAACTATTTTTCATAAACACATTTTTGTATAGGTCAATCAATGATTTTATGTTTTTATTCATATATTTGATAGCACTAATGATTTTATGTTTTTATTCATATATTTGATAGCACATTATATAACTGTTCACAGCAAAAGATAAAATCATATAGCTTATTCAAATAACATAACTTTGCATAGCTTTTCCAGTGTTAATACCTCCACCTTAGCATCGAAAAGCACTTATAATCAATTATTTTTAAGCTTATGTTCATATAAGCATGCATTTGTATATAAATTGTGGAATATAGCAGGCAAACTTACCTTTAGCAGTGAAATGAAAATTTGACAAAATATTTACTTAGATATAAATAATTTTTTGCAATAATCATTTTGTAATTAACAATAATACATTAGCTTATATATATTGAGCCTTTATGAATAATGAACCAGCACCTAAACAGATAGAGCAGTTAACTTTATAACCAAGTGTTATATTAATGAAATTTATTAGTCTTTATGTCAAGACAGACATTTTTTAAACTTTTTTTAATAATAGTAAAGATATCTACTCTACTCTGTTTCTGTAGTAGTTAGCGACGACGAAGCCCCTTGCCACCTATATGTAATCATCAAATTCAAACCTCTCTTGGTGTCTTGAAACCTAATCCGACATTTTTATGATGTCGCATATCCCTCTTCTTCAATCCGCCCTTGCGGTTGAGGAACACCGTAGCCTGTTTCTGAAACGCTTTCTCGGTCTAAACAAAAAGATTGCACACAATTAGAATCACACCATGCGTTTACCTCTCGCGGTGTTTTGAAACCAAGCCCAACATCTTTGTGATATCTTAGTGGCTTACGGCTCCTTTTCACACCGATGCCTTTCTTACGATTCAAGAAGACAGTAGGTTGTTTTTGGAATGAACGTTCGGTCTGGAATTGGCAAGTGTTATTAGATATCTAGACTAAACTACACTACGCAATTACATTAATAATTAAAATTATAAGTAGTTCAACCAAAAATAAAGTTGTAATTAAAACACTACGGGGGTTGATGTTTAGTGGACGTTTTAAAACAAAAATAGAAATATTGATTTTCAAATTAAAGTTCTACAATAAATTGTAATAATACTACTTTTAAAAAGGATTTTAAGCATTTCTAAAATTACATACCCTGACATCTTGAACCTGACTCCTATGAATAAAACTAACCTATGCAAGGTAACCTGCTAGCGATTTTAAATCAATGTGTATCACATTATGTTTGTATTATAAATAGTAGTATAGAGAAATACTTATATCAACGTAAAATTTTAAATGAAAAGAATAAAATCATAAAGTTAAAGATACTGCACCAGAACCCCACGTGGATACATACAAACACATTTTGAGTAAATTTCAAAGCACAATCACTAAAACTAAATTTGATAATACATTTGCAAGATTTTTAGGAACAAATAATGATAAAAACCAAAGCAAATTTAACTGAAAACACATATTTTTATCTTTAAATTCGGCACATACCTGATCCGCCATTTTGCTTGACAATGAAAAGAAATATCACAGACACAATATCTTTGGTCTAGAGGAATGGCACAGATGATGACAGAAGAGGAATGAACTTTATAATAAATATTATACTAATTTTGCTTATGTATACGAATCGACTTTTTTAGATAAATCGATATAATTAAATTGATACAATATCAAAATATAAGACATATTTTTATACAAGATATATAAATTTTTAGCTTCACACTGTATCTCGCGCATAGCAGGATAGTCACAGGGAACTTGTGAATCTAGTGTTAAGACTCTACTTTCTGCCGAATTCTGGATACATGGTGTTGAGTGGTAGAACTCAACGCCGTGCGTAGCCTCGTTACCAGAGCGAAGAAATGAAAATCTTAAATATTCCATTTTCTCGAGTGGACCCACAACCTGTCGTGAACCCACAACCTGTCGCGTTTACAATCGCATGCTTGTACCCTGCGCAACGCAGTCATGGCGCCGTCACCTCACATACTTATTATTTATTCTTAAAAAACAATACAGATTATTTTTTTTTATTATTAACAAGCATAGCATTAAGTTCCGTCACTCAACACCATGCCGCTAGAATTTGGCTAATTATAAATTATAAATTAAAACAACAATTTCATCACTTAGCATTTTCATCATTCTTAGTTACATGATGACTAATTAAATGCTACAAGGATATCAAATTATTTACAAGCACAAATTAATATTTCATAATTTAATTTGTTTATTTCACTACCCGCTTAAACTAAAAAGCATTACGTGAAACTGATCGGGTTGATAAAAAAATCAACTTGTCAAAGTGCGAATTGTTATGAAAATATTTAACGTTCCAATAATTCACTTTTGAGCGATACATTTGTGTTTATAGAGTTGTTTTTATGTATTATTTCTTTTTTATTATACTTTATTTAGTTTTTATAATTAAATAGTGTTCCGCTCAAACATTTTTGTTGGAGCGATGTGTTCTGTTTTACCATTTGTTTTTCGTTAACCAGAAAAAAAATTGGTTGATAGTATGGAAGAAGTAAGGCAGCTGGTGCAAGAGGAAGGCAGGGAGGCGAGAAACCTGGTTGCTTTCCATGTCGCCGTGGATACGCCAGGTAAATATATAAAATTTTTCAATACAATTTTATATCTAAGGTGCTGTTAACCGTGGGCGTAAGTATATGCAATACAAATAATAGTGGCAAAGAAAAGGATTTTTAATATGTTTTTAATATACTAACTGCTGGTATACTTAACCTTGTTATTTTCTTTTGAATGCATTGTATCGGTTCTATATAATTGTATTACATATTTTAAAAAGAATCAAATTTATTTGTCAGAGGGTACTTATAAAACAAACAACTGCATAAATAATGCCTAAATCACAAAGATTGTGAGTTTAATTCCCATTTGTGGCAATGGATTTTTTTCATTGCCACTCTGATGAAATAAAGTGTGGTACAGTAATTCCCTTTATTATACCATGTTAATATAAGGTAATCTTGTAACACATTCTCATATTACATGATTTCAGTCCTTCATATAACATGGGTATTCCCTCATATTATGCAGGGATTAGGCCCCAGTTATATTTCTGTACTGTGAAGTTTATAATAAAACTGTTTTTAGAATTATGTAATTTATTTGAAGTTTACTGGTTTTAAGCTAAATATGAGAAATATTAAATCTACTTAACCAGTTTTCACTGCATTGAATTAAGACTGAAAGTGAAGAATAGAATGTCTTACACTTGTTTCCTTGTGTGTAATAAACATTTTTTTCTGAAATTTTTATTACCAGTTAAAAAAATTATATTGTCAGCTTATAGTGTAAACCTGCTAAATTCACATTTTGTTGTTATGTACTCAGTTTCTTTGAATACTGTTTAAAATGGTAAAAAAAGGAAAAAATGGACATTTATTGTATTTCTTTGTGTTTTTATCCATGTTGTCTTCTTTGTTTGATTTTGGTCTCTTATATTTACACTGTCTGTCTGTGTGTATGTATCATCACGCTAATCTCTGAAAGTACTGAGCCGATTTATGTAAAATTTTCACCAATTTCTTTGTTTTAACCTAGCTTAACATCTAAAGTTTGTTTCATCAAAATCAGTTCATCAAAAAAAAGTTGTAGTCATTTGAATGAACTCTAGGTATGAGTTTGCCTGCAAATACATAGCAATCCATACTTATACTTATAATAAATGTGTATTTGTTTTTAATAAATCTGTATTTTAACCCACTTTCAAAACAAGGAGGAGGATCTCAATTAAATATTTGCAATTCAATATTCAATTCATTTATTCGATTAATTATTTTGGATTGAATTTCGATATTGGCTTATTCAATTTGATTTGGGTATTTTTTGTAATATGCAATTATTACAGTTATTTTACAAAGAATATTATAAATTCTTACCCAAATCAATAATTTAACATTTAAGGCTGATTCTGAACAAGTTAATTAAATTATTCATTGACATCAACACATTTCACCGTCAATTCTGTTTACTAAATGAATAATCATGTAGTTCAAGCGGGCGAAGCTGTGGGGGAGAGAAGAGATTACAAAAATATGTATATATAGTTTATTGAGGCTGACTTGGTGCAGTTATAGTAGCAGTGGTAATTTAAGCATGAAATTGCATTTTTGTTTGCTAAATGTAATAAAAAAAATCGATGACAATATATTTTTTTAATAATGCGATTTGAAATCTTTTGGAATGAATGAAATATGAATCAATAGGTTTTAAATATTTAACGTTGTGAAACCGACGTGTGTTCGATTGCAGCATATTTATTGATTGTCTGTCGTCCACGTTTCTATTTCTGATCTTTATAACTCTAATAGTTCCAAGTTTATGTAGAATATCAAAGTTTATGTCGGCCTCAATGTTGTTATGTAGGTAGTTAATAGGGTAGGTTATTTGCTTTGATATGAGGTATCGGTTTTATTGTTTTGTGACCCTGTCTTTTCTTTTTACTTTCGGTTACTATGTTTTTACTTTATCTTCACGCTGTTTCCCGCATACAGTAGTGTAGGCAGAGGGAACCCAGTGTTAAGATACTCCGTTCCCCAATTTCTGCTGAATTCTCTCAGCGAAGAAACTCAACGCCGCGCTTTGCCTCGACACCAGAGCGAAGAAAGGGATAGAACCCACAACCGTCGCGTTACACCCTTGTGCCGCTGCGCCACGACGGCCTCTTAATCTTTAAGTAAGTATATAAGAGTTATATTACTTAATATTCTTTTTCAAGCTCGAGTGTCTCGTAAACCACCCCGCGCCTTGCCACCCGCCCGTCGTGTCGTACCTCGGGCGTCTCGCCTGAGGTCAGCTTCAGCTGGTCGCGATAAACGATCCGAGTTGCGAGCTCGTTATTGGGCTCTGCTGTTCGGTGATTTGCAACGAGCTGTGAGTTGTAGTTTGTAATATATTAACCTTATAAATGCTATAATTTGTGTTTGAATATACAAATACATTGGTAACTTAATGAAAAATATGAATATATTATAGGTAGGTGAGATTTACAACACCGTAGAAGCCCACGAAAACTTAAGCGAGTGCCAAGAAGTCATATTAGTGTTAGAGAACTACACGCGTGATTTTAAAGCTTTAGGAGAGTGGTTTAGACTGAAATGGGAATATGATAATACACCCCCACCACAGAGGCCACAGAGCCTTGCTTGGGAGATTCGTAAGACTGATTTCGTGAGGCCAGAGTCACGACGTACCTATTCTGTTAAAAGTTCACCGTCCGTATCTGGTAAAAATAGCCCTTGTCTATCAGGACATAATACGCCCAGTGGGAAAAATAGTCCAAATCTTACTGGTAAAGCAAGTCCAGGAAGTGGCACAATAAGTCCAAGGATATCATCTCATCCCAGTTCCAGTCCAAAGGCGACTGTAGAGTTCTTTAGCAATAAAATTGTTGCTTCTAAAATAACAACCAAACCAGAGCCTAAGATTGTTAAAGAATCTTCTAGATTATCCGATATAAAGGAAAAGAATGTGAAAGAAACATCTGATGAAGTGACAAAGGAATTGCCTAAAGCAGATTTCAAAGATTCGGTCCCAAAAGATGTGAAGCCTGTATCGATAGAACTAGGTACTGCTAAGGAATGCCAAAATGCTCGGCCAAAACAAGTTATGATAAAATCTCCTAAACATGCCAAAATAGGCTCAAACTGTTCTAAAAATATTGTTGATGTTTCTAGCCAGGCTAAAGCTACGATTGCGCAGCTAGATGCTATGGAAAATGATTTTTTAGAGAAACAGCTCACCACGAATCAAGCCAAAAACGAAAATATGATAAACCAAGACATTGAAAATGAAAATGAGAAGAAAGAAGTAGTATGCGAAGAAAAGGATAATTTTTTAAGCGAATCTCCGACCAAATCTGAAGATAACTTTGCTGATATATCTAGTGAAAGTTCACCAAAAATAGATGTAGATAAAATTGCAAAAGAAAATGATACTGAAATATCGGATAAAGAAGATTCTTCAGAAATGAGCAATATGAATAGTATTTTAGAAACGATGATAATAGAAAACTCAAATTTGTCAATTTCGGAGAATTCCAAATTAATTACAAACAACAATGACGGAAAAATTAATGTTGCAGTTGAGACATCACATACAAATTATAATATTGAATGTGTTGATAACAACAATCTTATACGTGAAAGCAAAATCACTGCGGAAGCTAATTATATTGATAAAACTATACCAGGCAATGAAAAGCAGCAAAACATAAGAGAAGCTATTCAAATACTATCAGATAATTGCACAATAAAGGGTGAAAATGAAGTAAAAGAAGATATTCAAAATTTATTTACGGAAAAAAATAAACTCCATAAAGATATCAAAGAAGATGTAAGAGATCCTTCAAATGACAAAGATGAATCAAAGAAAGAGCGTGATGTTAAAAAGACAGATTGTAAATCGTTAACTGATATAAAACAAAACACTAAACCCGCATATTCCCAAGCAGCTGCTAAACCACCAGCGAGGCCTCTAACCATCACAAATAAGAGCGAAGTGAAGACACCTACAAGATTGTCTCGTAGTTCTACAGCTATGGAAATAAGATCTACAACGGTGCCAAGAACACAGAGATCGTTTCAGAAAAAAAATCTATCAAATAAATGCAGTTATCCATTCAATTTGACAACTGGACGTACTAGTCTGTTTGACACTACTCAATCTCCATCAACCCATAAAGGAGCTTTACCAAAACGTCCTATAAGGAACACACAAGTAGCATCAGGCGATACTAAACAGAGTTCTTCTAAAGAAGTCCTTAAAAAGCGACCACCTAGACCTACTTCTTTGAAAATTGACAAAAAAGTTGATAAAAAGGAAATGATAGATTCAAGTTTAGAGAGAAATAAAGATTGTAAAGACTACAGCAGTTCAGAGACAGTGGTGACTCAAATTGATATGTCGCGAATAGAATCATGCGAAAGCTTGAAGACAGTCGTGCCAGAAAATCAGTTACTTCAAGATATTGCCAATTCTATTGAGGTGCTCAATCTTGATAACAAGCATGACAATGAAGGGTGGCGCACAGTTAAATCCAGGAGATTGAGCCGTGAATCTAAAAAGCATACAAAATCTCTTTGGGCGAATAGATTTCACCAACCATCGGCCACTACAAGTCTCCCAACTTTGAACATGTTGGAATCTCCTAAACAGGAAACCAAAGAAATCGGTGAACCAAACAAAGTAGACAAAGACCGCGCTAAATCAGAACAACCTCAGCTTGAGGAAAAACAGAATGCCGAAGTGAAAAGCCCTGAGAAAACAGTCAAACCTGAGAAAGTTGTGAAAGTTGAAGCAAAAGCAAAATCTGAAGATAAACCTAAAGACCCATCCATGATAAGGCAGAAGTCTGATGTGACTGGATTAAGAACGAAATCTTCTCGAAGCAAAGTGCTGACAAAACGAGCGGAAAAAGTAAAAGATACTCAAAAACATGATGAAAATGAGTTAACCAAAAATCGCTTGCATTCTTCCCTAGAAAGTTTAACGTCAGCGTTAGCTCGATCTCAAGAGAGTACAGAAGAGGCTTTCGACTTTGACAAATGGAAAGCTGAATTCAAATCCACTTTCAAATATTTGGACGACGATGACCAAATTTCAGATCAAAATGAGATATTGAAAGCGGCTGATCCCTCCGAAATGTCTGAAATAGCAGCTATGACGTCGGAAATCGAGGAAAACGAACGTAAAATCAGTTTGGCCCTAGATTTTCAGTGCGAAGTGGATCAAAGAAAGCTCTGCGAGGAAGAAGATCTATTAAACAGACAGATACTGGAGCTGCAACAAGTGTCTGATATAGATATCGACACTGAAACTGATGATACAGAGGTAAGATAGATTTTTGTATGAAAATAATTTATATTAAATATAATACAGATTTTGTGGACCATTTTTGTAAGTTTGTGTTAGTCATTGTACATTTTTGTATTGATTTATTATTTGTACAAATTTAAATGAATTGAATTTCATATTAAATACAGAGTTAAGATTTAAATTCTCAACCACTTAATACAATTGTTATTTTTGAATTGTTGAAAATTATTGATATTCTCCAATAGAAGACGAAAAATATAGTACCATTTTTTTGAGAATCCTACGCACCCCCGATTCGTGAGAGTGATGTGAGAAATTCATTAAATTATTTTCGATTCCTCGCTCTCGTAAGACAAAGCGTGGTGTTATATTACGCCAAAAACGTATACTACGTTATAAAAAAAACTTTTAGCAGAATATCTTAACACTGCATTTTCTCCACAGACAGATGCAGAGATCCTCTCTGAAGAACCACCAGTGGTGTGCCAGACGGAGACATTAGGCACTTTAGCCGCGTCACTAGAGGACCAGTATGAGACGGCACTGGCGGGCATGTCGTGGGCGGAGAGAGTGGACACTTTGGTTGTTTTGGAGGCTCTGGTTGCTAGAGATCCTGGTACGTCATAGCATTTGGTGTTTTTTGTGCATTCTTGTTTTCGTTTTAATTTTAAATGTATTATTTTGTGAAAAAATATTTAAGAGAGATCTTATATCCATTATAAAGTCAATGTATTTTTTTTATTTATTTACAAATATTTTAATATTCTTCAGGTCGCGCTCAACAATTACATGCTAAATTGTCACAAGGCATAAAACGACGGGGGAGCCTGCAAGACGCTTTGCGGAGGTAAGAGATTTTATTAAAATTTTCTTCTTTTTTTTCTTTTCTTTTCTTCGCATTTTCATTATTCATTCTACACATTCTGAACAAAGTGTTATGATATATATGAAAACATACGAAAAATATTCCTTCATTGTTTATTTTTTTTTCTTTTTTAAAAAGGTCAACTGGACTTATTATATTATATCGTGATTGTAAAATTTACTAAAATATCGTTAAATCATATACTGTAAGTATACATTCATACATTTGTTTGTGTTTTTAAAAGTCATATTATTTATACAAATAAACAAAAAAATTGAGGCCGTCGTGGCGCAGCGGCACAAGGATGTGACTGTAACGCGATGGTTGTGGTTTCGATTCCCACTCGAGGAAGTGGAATATTTATTTATGTTTATATTTCCATATCTTCGCTCTAGTGTCGAGGCAAAGCGCGGCTTTGAGTTCTGCCACGCAACACGCAATGCTTCCAGAATTCGGTAGAAGAAGAGTTCGAAGAAGAAGTGGGGAATGAAGTGTCTTAACACTAGGTTCTCTCTGCCTACCCTGCTGTGTGCGGGATACAGCGTGAAGCTGATTTATTTATTCTGATTTTAAGAAAAAAAAATATATATTGAAACACCACAAATATCGAGTATAACTAACTTTCTCTAAATTTCAGGCTCCAAGCAAAACAAGCTCGCGCTGAACGTCAAAGAATTGAATATCAAACGGAGCGAGCCAAGAAAATACACCAGCTGTTGGCCAGAGTGGAGGAAGTTAAGGTAATAATATAGTATGTCATTTGTAAAGTTAGTATTGACTGGTAACGGACAGTCTATAAACACTTCTACTCGCGGCGGTGGCTTGAGTAAAATTGAGTAATAATAAATAATTTCTTTTATTAATCTCTTTTATTAATAGGTTGCAAAGAATCAACTGATAGAAGAGAAAAGAATGAGAATGGAGCGGCGTTTACAGAAGGCGGCTGAAAATCGCGATCAACATTTAAAAGTTAGTTATATATTTTTATATTTTTTAAAATTTCACACTAAGGATAGAAACGCGAAAATTTAAAAATAAAACGAATCGAATAAAAATTTTGCCATAACGGGAATTAGATAGATAAAAAATAAAGTAAGATAGATAAAAAATAAAATTTCTATTTTTACTGATTTCATTAAATACAAAAACAAATTTGTCAATAAATAAATAACATGGTGTTTTATTTTTGTTCCTCTAAGATAATAGAATTATTAACATAAATCAACATAGTTGTAAAAATTATATAGAAATTATTGATTTTCTATATATTTTAAGTTATAACAATTACAAATGTATTATTTTAAACCATTTGCCTTCCGAAATTCCAGGACATTGTCCGAAAAGCCCACGACGAAGAAGAGAAACTTCGAGAAATAGCCTTCATAAAGCAATTAGAGGCTGAGAACAGAAGGCACGAGTTTCTAGAACAATGTAGAACACATACAACCCGATTGCGTCAGATGAGAAGAGATAGATTAAATAAGCTGGTAAGAGTGGAATTTGGTTTTTATTTGTGATTCAGCTTTACGCTGTGCGACTACAAACGCGACGGTTGTGGGTTCAATCCCCACTGGGGGAACGATATTTTATTTTTTTTAATTTCATCGCCCTGGTAAAAAGGCAAAACGCTACTCAACTAGCATTGCATCCAGAACTAACCGGAAAGTGGGGTCCTTATGAGAATGGAGTACCTCAACTCTAGGTTCCCAGATTCCGTTTGCCTGCAGTTTTACTTACAGTTTTATACTAAAAAAAAATTAGAATTCATAATGTTACGAAGGTCTCTTGGCCGGCTCTTGACCAATTTAAAGAGATGAATATAGGAATGTGTGTCATTTATAATTACAGGAAGTGAAAGCAGCCCGAGAAGCAGCAGTAGGTGCACGTCGACAAGCCCTAGAGGCAGCGAGACGAGCTCACGTGGAAACACTCCTGGAAAGGAGAAAGGAGAGAGGGGCGCGAGCGGAAGAGTTACGTGGACTACGACGCACGCAGAGAGACGACGCCGCGAGAGAGAAGGTGAGCTATAGTACGGTCGACGAATCGCGGCCGTTTGGCATGCTAATACTTTATCTATACTAATATTGTAGCTCTGAAGTGTTTATTTAGTCGAACGCGCTAATTTCAAAAAATAACGGTTCAAATTGAAAATCCTTTTTTCGTTGTTTTCTACATTATTGAATGTTATGCAGGATAGCTGCCAGCAAATGTAATATATTGTACCATTGATTTTGAAAAGAGCAACTGTTGAGTTTCTTGCCGGCTCTTCTCAGCAGAACTGCCTTCCGAACCGGTGGTAGCTTTTTGTTCATATGTTCATTTGACGATTCAAATGTGCTTATAATAATTGCTCATTTGAATAAAGAATATTTTGAATTTGAATTTATCGAAAAAACTGTAAGCTATATTACTACATGTTTATAGCTTCAACGTAATTTACTTTCTACGAAATAACTACTTCATAGTTACATCTCACATTTAAAGTATGTAATGTGCCGTACAGAACGTTTTTAGTAGATTTTTCTTTTTGAGAGGACAACTTTTTTTCATTTTTCCATGTGGCCATTGAGTGCAGAGTGCTAAGATTTTTTTATACATAAAAATTACATTAAATTATTAGTTATAGAAACATTTTTTCTTTATTAATCTATAAACATTTTAAATTAATATTTAAAAATTTAAAAAAAAGAAACAAAAAAAGGTATCGCCCAACGTGGGGCTCGAACCCACGACCCTGAGATTAAGAGTCTCATGCTCTACCGACTGAGCTAGCCGGGCTGTGTATATTGTTGTAAATTTACTGTACGTAAACTATGAATAATGAATATTTTTAATTTATACGAAAGTTAAATTAGTATTTTTATTTTATAAAAATAAAGTTAAGACACTTTGTTCCCTACACACTCAATTTAAAAAAATCAAAATTTTGAAAAACTAAAGACAAGGACATATTTTTCCCATAATTTCGATAAAACAGGCGGAAGGTGTGAAATCCCGTTTATCAGCGTTAGCGGCGGCTGCAGAATTAGAAGCTGACGCTCTTCGATCTCGTATAAGAGACAAGCAGGACGCGAGCCAACAACGTTTGGAGTCGCATTTGCAAGCTATCAGGGAGAAAGCTACTACTGGAAACAGACAGCCGGTGAGGTTTATATCTTTATTTAATTAGATAAGGAAATTTTTCAATTTATTTTAGTTTTATGTCATATCCTGCAGAAGCAGCATATAGGTAAAGACAGACCCTACCCTGTCTGTGAAGACATTACCTCCCCACGCACCTATAAATTTTGTAAAGTGGAGGAACTTAACACTGTGGCTTGTCTTGTTAACACAGTTAGGTTATGAAATTAATTTATTCCCTCCAATAGGAATCGAAGCCACAACCGTTTCGATTACAACCGCTACGTTTAATTAGATAAGAAATATTTAAAAAATCTGAGCCCCGTTAGAGAACATATAAAGGCATTAGGTTCTATGAATCTTGTATGCTTAGGTTCTCTTCCAAGTTTTCTTTCAATTGTGATTATTGGAAAAAATGTAACATGTTAAAGAATAAAGTAAGTGAGAAGTTTCTTAGCATTTGATATACTCACCAAGCAGTCTCTGGGACTTGTGTGACCACAGTATAGATTTAATAGGCTCTTTAGAGATATCAAAACTCCTTAGAGAGAACATAAGAATTTTAAAATTATTTGTTATTATTTCTATTCTCTTCGAAAATTTCTATTGTTTTTTTTATATTTACCTATTTAAACTATCGTAAATATTAACAGTTGAATATCTATTTAATTAACTTTTACTATTATTTTAGACAACGTCCGAGAGTCAAGAACAAACACCAAAAGAAGTTGAAGAAGTCAATAAACTAGAACTCGAGAGGAAAGAAAGAGAAAAACAGAAGGCCATCAAAAAGAAAGCCAGAAAACTTAAGCAAAAGCTACTTGCAACGTAAGTCAATAATTATTATGGTAAGACTAAATATATATGAATACTAAATAATTGTTGCCAAAGCGGGGAAATAAAGGTATATCACTACCCTGGATGGGGATCGAGCCCACAATCGTCGTGCCCACAATTCAGATGCTGCGCCACGATTATTGTCCCAACTTTATAGTTATTAATTTATGTATATGTTTTTTTTCTAACAGTGGCAATTCAAATCCAATATTTGATGATACAATCACAACTGCCGATACATTTCTAAATCCTGTTACAAGTAAAGTGTACAGAGTTATCAGTTCAATAAGACATATTATAGCGCCCTTATTACGAGACCTTAACGTAACTGTTCACGTAAATAACATAGAAAATGGCGAAGATAAAACCGGAAAAAAGAAAAAGAAAGCTAAATCAGCTAAAATAGATGATACTGCTAACGCTAAAGAAGTTAAAACTGATGATAATAGCAATAACATAACTAATGATAAGATAAATGATGAAATTAGTGCAGTCGTTAATGGTAACGTTAACAAGGGGAGTAATGATAGAGATGATGATAAATTTAATAGTAATGGAGCTATTAAAAAAGTTAAAGAAAATAAACTAAATACAAACAATAATAATAAAGATACTAAAGTTACTAATATTAACGGAATGGATGTAAGTGATAATAGTAAAGATAAAAATAACGACACATCTAAATCAAACATGGAAAATAGCGAAGCAAATACAAGTATTAGTTCAGAAAAAGTTCCAGAAGTCGAGAGTAAAAAAAAGAGAAAGAGAAAGAACGCAGAAGAGAAGGCTAAAATGAATTCCTTTATAGAATTAAATAGAGGTAACCAAAAAAATAAGAAACTCAAAATGGATTTAGATCTACCATTTTTGGAAAGGCAAATGAATGAATTGTATAGATTAATGGAAAGATATGAAAAGGTAAAATACCTTTTATTATTTTTTATAGGTTCACACTGTATCCCTTGTATGGCAGGGTATGCAGAGGGGACTTAATGTTATGACACTATTCTCCACACAGAGCGTTTGTTTTTCGACATTGCATTTCGATTGCATTTGCATCGTGGAGCGAGGATATGAAATTAATTTATTCCCATGAATAGGGTCGATCGAACTTACAACCGTCGCGTTTACAGCCAGTCGCTGTGCCGCTGCAAATATGGCCTTAAAAAAAATTACATACGTTTTGAATCCTGCAAAAATTTTATCTACAATCATTTCTTACAATATTGAAATAAAAAATATGATATTTCTCTAAATATTTTTGAATTAAATGAAATTGTATTTTATTTAATTTATGCTATTTTGAGATGTTTAATATAATTAGAAAAATATGCTCAAAATGATGAACGTATACAGGGTGGAATTGTCAGCGCCACTTTAAATGAAACCACAGTTTTAACTACTCTATAAAAGCGTAATATAATTCGGAAAAAAAATAATTCTCAAAAATGAAAAAGTTTTTTTTTCAAACAAAATAAATAATAAAATTATCGTTTTAAAATAAAACGCCATTTGTAAAGTATAACATAGACACGCACACACTTACCTGTCAAAGCGGCAACGTCGCTTACGTATGTGTGCGTGACACAAAATACAGGTATGGATAAAAATCGTGAAATGAAAAAAAAATCCTACGTCCAAACCGTTGAGCTACCTTGATTATTTTTTTTAATTCTGGGTTTCAAATATTTTACCCTATATGCAGTTTCAGTAAAAGAAGCGCAGCCTCTTCCACCCTGTATATATTTTACTATTTGTACATTTTGGTAAATAAATTATAACAATGTCTATTTATTCTCTTTTAGCAAAACATGACAGAAAAAACTGCGGTGCAAAGGTTTCAAGCTGTTAAAGTAATAGCTCAGATGTTGACTGTTGCTGCTGAGAAGGAAAATCTAAATCCTCCTATATCACCCAAGTTAGTATTTTTAATTTTTGTTTTTTTATCTTCAAGGTATATTCCTATTAACCAGGGTAGGCAGGGGGTACTTGCATTCCCTACTTTACGCCGAATTCTTGAGATATTACGTGTTGAATGGAGGAACTCAACGCCGCGTTTACCTCGTTACTAAAGCTAGGAAATTTATATATATTTTTTCATATTCCGAATATAAGCAGTAAGTAGTAAGCAGAGGTAATCTAGTGTTAAGTCTCTGCCGACCCCGCTATATGTAGGATAATTCCTTAAAAGCTTACAAACAACATTGAATTTGATCATAAATTCGAAATGTACATCTGCATTTATTCATCTGCAATTTGTTAAGTGGTTCGTGTAATAGTTTTCGTTTGTCCACCAGATGCTTGGCGACGGGCGTGACACTGGTGTCGCGCGTGATGGTGTCGTGCGCGGCCACCGCGGCGCAGCTGCTGGCCACCAACACCTGCGTGCACCACGCCACGCTGTTGGCGCGGCAGATGGTGAGCTGGTGTTACTGTTGTTGTAGTTCTTGATCTTGTTGTTGTTGCGACTGTTGTTAATTATTTAATAATAATAATGATGTGATGGTGGGGAGGTGATGAATTGTTTTTGTTATTGTTGTTGTTGATATTTTCACACTAGCTACTTACTACTACTGCTTACATTAGTTACAGACGCAAGGTCGAAGAAAACTCAGTTAAACAATTGTTTTTTATTAAAAAGTAATTACAATTCAACTTATTTCTAAAGTACGACCAACTTGATTGATGAAAACATACAACAGCAAAGTACTGCATTAGGTTTCTTCTCTAAATATAAAAAAGAGTGATCGTTAATTGTGTCCACTCGTCATGCATAATACAGGAGATAGGCAAAGATAAATATATTTTTGAAAGTACGACATCTGTTAATACTTTTTATTACTATATGCAGTTTAAATATATGGACCTATTGTGTAAGGTTTTTGCAGCTATAAAAAGCTTTGATAATAGATGGCGTTAGGATCACATTTTATATTTGTAGTTGGTTAACTAAAATTGTTAGTCAAATTAAAAGAAAACATTTGTCATGAAGTAAATAAAAAGAAAGCTCATGTTATGTGCCAATTTATCTAGTTGTTTTAATTATAAATATACATTTCTTAAACACTAGGCTGTCCGTACTTAACATAAGTACTATAAAAATATCATTTTATCTAACATGTCTATTTGTGAATATCAACGAAGTTATCATATTTCATAAAGTCAAAATTCTCCATAATAAAAAATTCTCCATAGTTTAGTAGTATATGACATATAATTTACTATTACTTAACTTAAAAAAAGAGTATCGAACTTTTGACGTGCAATAAACGTAAATTTGTAACTAGGAAGGTACTTTTACCCCAAAAGGAAACTTTTTTTATCAAATAGAAAGGGTGCCGATCTTCCGGTTGTTAGTTTTGATGTCCTTCAATCAGTAGTTTTAGCATTTACCTATAGTATAGTACGGTGGACGAGTAGTGGCCGCTTTCAAATTGTAGAAGGCTGTGCAGAGTTAATGTTAGGATTTTTTGTTCAAAAGTTAAGAAAACTTATCTTCAAAGCGGCCGAAATTTGTTGACCGTACTGTAGATGTGGCTGAACTTGCGTGTTTTACGATGTTTTTGAGTTAGGGGTTGATTTTATACGGTCATTGGGTTTTTGTTTTTGCAAATTTATTTTTTATCTGATTGCTTCAATATTTTTTTGTTAGTTTTTTCATGCTCATTCGTTTTTAGAATATAAAATCAAAAATCAAATAAATTTCACGATGTATCCCGTATATAGCAGGGTAGGCAGAGGGAACCTAGTGTCAGGACACTCCGTTCCCCACTTTCAGCCGAATTCTGGAGGCATTGTATGTTGTCTGGCGGACCCAGAAACAGTTTAACAACATTATTTTGGTATTAAGTTCAGATATTATTATTGTTTATTTATTACTTATATTTACGTATCTGTGACCTTGTATGTCTAAATATATGATAAAAATACATACAAGCTGTACACATAAAATATATGTATAATGTATACAACGTGGTATGTGTATAAGTTGCGGTTAAACATCGCGGGTCGATCATATAAAGTACACGTCGCGTCTTTGCGTTTGTAGGGATGGGTGTGCGTTTTGAAATATTATATTCATTTTAGTTTTTTAATATCTTTGTTTGCTTAAGATCGATGGAAAGGGAAAGTGGACAGACGGACAGACATTGAAGAGGTGATAGAGTGTTTTAAGTTTTTATTACTAGGCTTTTTTTAAACTTCTTCATGAAGGAATATAGTGAACATCGTGTATATTGTTTTATTTTTTTTATTTGTTATTAATATTTGCTTTAAAGAATTTTCTACTTGGACTTATGACTTTTTTTGTTGTTGTTGTTGGTGTTGGTTGTTTATGTTGTTTATGGTGTTCGCTTCAGACGGAAGAAATCTTCTAGGTATAAGTTTTATAAAACTTGGACTTGCAACTTAAAATATCTAAAAAATAATATCTGGTCCTTTGTACATCTCCAGTAAAATATGTTTATGCAAGTTCAAAAAAGGAGGTGCTTAACTATTCGACTCGTATTTTTGTGCTATTTTATTCTTTATCTGGAATTGGATATTTAACATTTTTTAATATTCAATTTAATTTGAATAAAAAAAAAATTGTAATAATAGTAGAAATTTGTAGTGTGTTAACCCTGAGCGCTCCCGGTAGCGGTGAGTGGGCGGGCGCCTTAAAAGCGGCGCTAATGCATCCAGATGGAGCGTTCACGTTACACGTTTTACTTGCCTGTTATATATTTTTGTTAAATAAGCTATGTTTCAATAAGAAAATGAGGATAAATTAAACTTTTAACCTCATTGCGGGTAGACTATCCATTACCACGGATTACTGGACAGTGTTCGAAACCTTTTGTTTCGAAAAGTACTTAAATACAAAATATACGCCATTTATATTTAGTAAATCATGAAATCAGACTGTTATTATTCCTCGCTTTGGTAACAAGTCAAAGTGCGGCGTTAAGTTCCGACACTCAACACACAATGTCTCTAGGATTCGGCGAAAAGTGTGGAATGTAAGGGAAAAAAACCTTTTTACATATTATATTTAATACATAGACAGTCCTTAGAATTTATAATCTTTTCTACTTCACTCGTCATGATGCAAACTAATAACGCCATTCTAATTATTTGTAAGAAACAAATGAAATAAAAAAAATATTATTACGATAAAGTGCATAAGTTTTTAAGTCATGCAGATTAAACGTTATCGTTTTCTTTGTAAGAATCTGTATTTTTATCATAATTCAACCGAAATAAATACGGGAATTGTGATCGTGTTTCTGGTTTCACTAAATTAATAAACTACCAATTTTAAGTGCTTGATTGACGAGATAATTTTTGCAATAAACGATCCAAAAAGTTGTTATTTGAATTTGGATATTTAAATAAAAATGTCATCTTATTCGGTCATATTCTTAATTGACATAGGGTAGTGTCGAATTTTGGTGATATCGACACACGCCAAAATGTGAACCATCGATATGTTATCTTCAGTTTATCTTTGTATCATAAGATATTTTGGTTCTATATGTTAATTGCAGGAGTTTTTTCTTTATCGTGATAAAATGAACGTAGTATCTGAATTGCTTAACAGTAATTTTGGCATAATTAAAAAAAATCAGTTTCACGCTGTATTCCCCACACAATAAGTAGAGGGAAGCTAGTGTTAAGACACTTCGTTCCCCTCTTTCATAATAATAATAAATTCTTTTTTTTACAACCGATAAGTAATAAGTTTTACAAAAATGTTAATACATTTTTGGTTGTGAAATCTATCATCTCATAAGCGAAGCTTATAAATTGCTTTTAAATTATGTAAAAGTATTTAGTAGCTTAGGTGTAGTTCAAATAAAAATCTACTTAAATTGGAAATTAAATAATTTATACTAAACTACCTTATGTCTAAATTATTGTTTTTACGAAATATGACCTCAATACATACTATAATTTTAAACCTTTATCTCAGATACGCGTGTTCTCATCTTTTTTTATCATTTAATGTAAAATTTATGAATAATTTCGGTAGAAAATATGTCATGAAATTTGCAAATCGTATAATAATTAAGGTCACCTTAAACGATATCGGTGAATAAAAATAAAACTATTGATTTACATTCACACTTTGCTCCAATTCCATAATGTCGCGTTGATTAGGGCGGATTTGATTGGTGGGTTTGGTAACATTTGCAGTTGTCGTGTTAATTGCGTTTATCATTGACATCATCTTGATTTTTGTTTGTTTTTGTCGTGTCGCAGTAAATCTACATGTTTATGAGGTTTGGGTCCGAATACCATCAGATAGTATTTCGGTGCGTGCCAAATTTGTTATTTTCAAACCAATTTTGTATTTTTAGCCACTAAATCTACATTTTATGTCTCATGTCATCATTTACCTGCTTTCGTCGTATCGTCTTATGTAATTTTATCATTTTGTACATATGTGGTTTAATTGACACTTCAACACTTCATATATCTTTATTATTATGTATATCAATTCAAATCCAATTAATATTTATTAATTAATAAATAATAACAGTATAAATTATTAATATCAAAAAACAATTTTAAAATATAAGTAACTCCTATAAAGAAGAAGGGAGAAATAAATACATATAATATTTCTCCTTCCAGTAGTAACGCAAGTAGCTCGCCCCCAACAAACACACCCGATCCCTAATGTGCTATCGCTCTGATACAGTACCTACGTAACCTCGTCTAATGGTCGGCGTGCGTTGCATTTTTACACTGCCGTACGGTTTTTCTTTCCTTATTTAGATATATATGTACATATATGTCGATATAAATCTAGTATATTAATATTTTTAAAAAGTCTCTTTTTTGCTATTAGGCATAATAAAAATTATTTCGTATATTATATTATTTGCTTATTGTTGGTATTCATTTCCTTTTATCTTTAAGTTTTTTTTGAAATAATAAGCAAACAGAACTTAAACAGTCAGTTCTGCACATTCCACGTGAATTCCATGTTAGTGGCTCTGTTTTCCAAGAGCGAGATAATGAAAATAATTTATTAATTAATTTCTCCATGTAGAGAACAAACTCACAACCATCGCTTTTAAAGTAAAGCTCTGGCCCACTGCACCATGGTAAATTGCGTGAAAATATAATCACTTTTACTTATAATAATTATATGACTCATTTTATTATCATATTTTATAACCTATAGGTTATTTTAATCTCGCGCACAAAAGGGTAGGCAGAGGAAACCAGGGAACCTTGTGTTAAGACATTTCTATTGCCCACTCCGCTGAATTCTCGTCGCATTGTGTGATGAGTGACGGAGTTTAATGCCGCGCTTTAACTTATCACCAGAGCCCGAGTGGTAATAGAACCCACAACTGTTTCGTGTACAGTCGTACGCTTGTGCCCCAGCGTCACGACGACTACTTACAACTTTTTCTCATAAAATATAAATTTTAATATCTTTAAAAAGTTCAATTCCACACATTCAATTTTTATCAATTATTTTAGGAAAAAGACCTCCAATCCGATCAGAGGGAAATGGACTTGGCTAAACAACTGGCGGACAGTTTGTCTGTCGCGCTAGACTCCATACTGTGTGCCAGCCGTTTACACGACGATGACAATGATGATTCCAAAGAAGAGCAGGAAATATTGGCTTTGTTGAGAAATAGAGCGCATCAAATTATAAGGTTAGTTTTTGTTTTTTTTGCAGGTTCATGCTCACACACTCAGCTTCCAACTTTTCTTCGTTTTTTACGTGTCCTTCTTCCAGTATATTTGATAGGTGTTTTCGAAGGTCAACTGAGGTCTCCCCCTATAAAGTTATCAACAAATATAAAAGTTTAAAATGGCACAGTACACTGTCTGTCCCCAAGATAATATCGTCTTTGCATCAAAGGCACGCAAATATAATTTACAATATATTCATACACATGCATACATACATTAGTGGGTACGTAGTTAATGTATCGTACGTTTCCTTTGATAGATACACTGCCTTAGTAATAATCTAATTTGTCTAATGCACTAGCGCTCGCCCCTTGTAGGTTGTAGGGTAGGTAGGGGGAAGGGAGGCTATTACGATTTTTAAGTACTCAGTTTAAGAATAAAATTCAATTTTGTCACTTTTTTAGGTGACATTTTGTGTATTTTTGACATATTGGGTATGATTTTCTTTTATCGATTTATGTTTTTTTTTCCTTTTAAACGGGAGTCTCGGGAAGAAAATATATTTTATATTATGTGATATAGAAAATAATTATGTAATAACTATTCTACTTATGTTCAAATTTCTTTTTAATTCGCCTGCCAATTTGTTAAAGACTAAACTGTCTATAATAAGTACTAGGTTTACGAATTCTGGTCCTAGGTAAATTCTGTAAAATTCTTAATTATTCTTAAAAAATCTATGAATGATCATTAGAGGTTATTAATGATATACCTATGTGTACTCGTACATTTTGTTGATAGTTATCGACAAATCATTGATTATAATGACAACTCTTGAAACATGACAGCTTTTGTTAAAATACTGTGGTCCCATTTTTGTTAATCCTATAATTAGTTACTGTTATGACTTCCCGATATTATTTTTGTACCCCATATATAGCAGGATAGACAGAAGAATCCTGGTGTTGAGACACTCTGTTCCTCACGCACTTCCCAATTTTCGAAATATTGAGTGGCGAGACTCAACGCTACACTTTGTCTTGTAACCAGAGCGAGAAAATGAAAATAACTCATTCCGCTGAGCGAGAATCGAACCCACAACTTGCGTGTAAAATTTTAAATTCATACAGTCTTATGTCACAATATATAATCTTGATAGTCACGAATGTATATTATAATTTAATTTATCTAATGCACTAGCTCTCGCCCTTCATAGTGGAGGGTAGAAGGGAATACAGGGCTCAATGCTTTTCTATCGTATGTAGGTAGGTACAAGCTATTGTGTTTTATCGACTTTTAAAGATTATTGCAAGGAAATTTGTTTAAAAAAGATTGTAAAATATATCCTATAGGTAATAGTTGTTTGGTTAACGGATAGTGTTTAAAGTTTTTTTATTTTTTTGACATATGTTTCTTTTGTATCTTTAATAGAAAAAAATATATTTCATATTTTTATATAGGACCTAGTTTGACCTAGTTAGACCTAGTTTGACTATGGGGGCAAACAATTGTGTAAACATGTTTTAAGTCACTATAATAGCATTTTATAAATTTTACTTATAACTTAATTTCCTATTTACCTACATATAAAAACTATCAAAAAATATAAACAAAATATATTTTTATTAAAAAAAAATCTCACACTACTACTAAGTCACTGGAACAAAAACAAGAAATCTGTCAATACAAATAAAGAAATTATCCCTATCAAAGTTCCACAAAAGTCCCATTTAATTAAAACCTACACATGTTTTGGTACAGGCTTTTGTTGTAGTTCCGCTTGACGAATCATTGTTTTGTATGACGTGTTGGGTTAACTTTATGTAGAATTGTGTAAAGAAATTGTATTGAGATAAAACATGGTGTTGAGTTCCGCCAGTCACTACATAATGTCTCAAAATTAGTCCAAAAATGGGGAACGGAGTGTCTTAACACCAGGTTTCCTAAAAATTACCGTGTCATGTAGTTTTTCAAACCTTTTTTGCTATCGGTGATGTTGTCTTAGTCGCTCGTTATCTAAATGCCGGTGTTTAAAAACATTTTTAATTTCATCATCATATTAAATTCAAGAATTATCTGAAATATAGGAAAAAACATAAGGTTAAGCAGGAGGAGCTTTTTTCTCAAAATTACTGTATTTCACTAATAATAATTATTTTATTTTTTAAATGATTAAATTTATTTAAAGTTGAAGAAACAACGTTGAAGAAATTAATTATTTAATATTTTCATTTCCTTGCTTTGTAACAAAGCGCTGCGTTGAGTTCCGCCACTCGTCAGAATAAATGCCTTCAGAATTCGGCAGAAAGTGGGGAACGGGAGGGCTTTAATGGGAACTGAGTGTCTTAACACTAGATTATCTATGTCTATCCTGCTATGTGCGAGATACGACGTGATGCGAAAAAAACAAAATAAATAAGTATGTAGATAAAAGTAAAAACCGTCGCCACAATAATATATCATTCGTAAACTGAAGTATGCAATATTTACGTTAGCATAGCATGTGTGTGACAGCGACGCGACTCGGCGTAACTCCATTGTGTACATATGGGTGCACTTTCCTTATTGTGTAGGTTACTCTGCTAGCACAGAGTAGATCTGGTTGGGAGTTGATAATTATTTATGTTTTTTTTAAATTTGTTTGTTTATTATAGATACTTAATGTTAAATGTCTTTATTGGGAAAAGATTGATAAAAATATACTAACAAAAAATCTACTACAGCGTATTTTTTGTATACAATACATATATAAATAATATACATATAAATAATAATAAACATTTTCAAACTTTAAACAATTACATTAATAATATTCTTATTAATATATCCTTTCATTATATTTTATGGAAAAACACTCTATCACATTAGACCCTGAAATCGACAAACTTGGCACACTTGAGCTTGGTTTAAAAGCTCAATCGCTCTACTGAGTAAAATGTTTCTCTCTCTCAGTCAGTGCGATGACCATGTCCGAATGTAATGACTTACGTCGTATTTTAATATTATAGTAAAACGGTAAGATTACTTTAGCAAACTACTCTGTGCGACCCCATGATGTATCAATAATCGCCAGATTACAAGTGATTATCGATTAATCGGATACATTTAACTCGTTCCCAGTTTGAACGTCACTATTAGTTGTATGGACGATATTATTTAAACAATAATTGAGTGTAAATCGATTAAACATTTATACTTTCATATGAAAGCTTGCGATTTATTTCTCTTTGGTTGTTATAATTTATTTGTGTTAACGTTTTTAATTATTAAGCCTTTTTAAGCTTCTCGATAGAGATTTCAATTAATTTTATAGTGTTACGACTCTACAAAGTTGTTACATAGATATTATGTTGTTGTATATGATGTTCTATTTATTCTTCTTTTTACTAGTACAAAATTATACGAGCATGATGAATTTGGTACATTCTAGCCCAATCTTAGAAATTTTTTTACACAAGGAAATTTGATTATTGTTAAAATTAAGCAATTGAATGACTTGAATTCAATCTAAAGGCTCATAATAAAGAATCGCTGAAATGGATGGTTTTTATGATTGTTAAGACAAACTAGTTGAATCCTTACTTTAAACTACCTATTTTCTTCCTCATATTTTTATTCTCTCTTCTCTTTTCTATATTAGTAAGTCTAATATAAAATTATTGATTGATATCAAGACCATTCAATACTATATTAGCAGGAAAATAATAATCGTCCCAAAAAAATATTTAGTGTAAAGCACTTTTTCTCATTTTTCACTTGAAATCTCAGACGCTAAGATCGCTAAGAGCATAATGCCATTATCGAGGTAAGTGGTAATTGAATCGACGAGTGGTTAATACAATTCCACCACTCGCGTCTATTGTCCACGATCGAGAGCTTTCGATACTTGTACAATACTCACTTGTACCCTTTCACGTCTCTAATTGCGTTGGAATGATTGGTTTTTTAGGTGTTTGTAGATATGTAGTGATTCGGCACTTCAGTGATGTAATGTGTCGATTTTTATGTTATTAGTCGTTGTAACCCGCAATTTTTCCCTGGACTTAAATAGGTAGGTATACATTTAAAAACAAATGGAAAATCCGGGCTTTCTTCGTTCATGTAGGGATTTCGAGAAATCCTCTTTTGGTACTCCGTAACCTATCTCTACGCTTCCTAACTTATATACATGCCAAATTTCAACTTTCTACTTCCAGTAGTTTCGTCTATGCGTTGTTCGTCAGTCATAAGTTTTTATGTTCTTTTATTCATCTCTTGCGTAATATCGTTAATTTCTACGTTTTGATCTACTTGAAAGACATGACTTCTTCAACGGTGGTACAGCCCAGTCAATAGCATTTCAGCTTGGCTAATATAAACAATCGTTTAGTCATTCGCTATTTATTTTTTATTATTGTTATTTATTTATTTATTTATATTTATTTCGCTTGTAACATCGTTTATTTAGTCAACAATAATTATTTAAAGAAGGTGGCTGGCACCGGTTGGTTGATGAGGGAGGCCTACGTTCAGCAGTGGACGGCGATAGGCTGATGAAAAAAATATAAACATTTCATGAGAATTTCGAGAGTGAGAATTTTAGAACATTTGCGTATAAAAACACTGCCCAACTACTCTACGATGTCACCAATAATTAATTATAGGAAAACATTTAATTTTCCATACTTGAATTATTCAGCTACGTAATCACTATAGGGCAAAGCAAACAATAACATGGTAAGTCACCGTATTCAGTAAGGTCCCCAGCTTTTGATTATCAAAAAGCCAATGAGCCGCATTATAATTAGACAGCATGTCGTCCGGGCAGTGACGCCCACCAATTGCTAAATTAAAATGTTCTCTCAATTTGAGATTGGTACGGTGGTACCGTCCTGCGGTGCTTCAGCGGCCCTCGAGTGTGGTGCTACTTGTAGCGTTTTGTGTGGCGGCGTTTTGTGTTTTATTTATTGTTTTCGTTATTAATAAGGTAAACGAGAAGTGAGTGGGTGCGATTCCCACTTGAAGCAGTAAATTGTTTCTTGTTCTGGTAAGACAGTCAAAAACAGTTTGATATAAGTATGTGAGTTGAAGGTGGACCTGTATTTATACCTGCATAAACTAATAATTTTGTTACAAATGCTGCATGTGAGCTTCCTCCTTTTCAATAATAATTGAACCGAATCAGAGGAGAATTAAAAGTTATCTAATTTACACGAATATTGTCTTACAAAAGAAAACAATTTTTCTTAAATAAGCTATAAAAATATAATAATGTAACATTTTTATATTATATGAATTACAACATATGTTAATTATTTTGTTATATATAAAAAAATCAAATCGCTTCTATTGCGACCCCAACCTTTTGGGCAACAATTTTAACGAGGACACTTTTAATTTATTAAAACTGATGGTTCGATGATTATTTGATATGCCAATATTTGTTTTTTATTAGCGCTAGCTCCTCATGTTCCGCTGCTAGGGGGCGAGTGAATTAATTTACTTATAGCCTTAACATTTTGATTTTCTAGATAATTTTTTTAGGTAAATTACTGCTTTTTAATTTTCTGATCGGGAATCTTATCTTAGAAAATACAGCGATTGTTTGTAGCGTTACGGAACCCCCCGCTGCACTTTTCTATTTTATCTCAAGAAAGATGCCAGGAAAATATATTTTTAGAGTTCCGTATCTCAAAAGAAAAAAAAACGGTATGCCTTATAGGATCATTTTGTTTCCGATCTGTCTGCTTGTCCATCCGTCTGTCTTTACGTCTGACAAGATTGTTTAGAGGTCAAGTCAAGTTTAGATTTTTCAGATAACATTTATTTATCTTCATCAATCAAGCGAAAATTTAAAAACACCATTACAAGCTTATACATTTCATATAAAAGTAGCCCATTCGTTTGTAAACTTAAGTCTATCAACTTTTGAAATAAGATGTACCTACTTCCCGTTAACTTACAATCATGAAATTAGCATGGAACTCTCAGCGAGTTAATCCGACTCGCACTTGACCGCAGCAAATGCAGCTACTATAATCAATACTGGTACAGCAAGTTTTATAAATTTAACATATTTATTACAATAATAAAAAATATTAGACACATGTATTTTATGCATATAATTTGAACTTTTTCATACAAGTCTTCCCCAAATACAACAACATAATTCAATACGCGAGAAACAATATTTATTCAATAGTGGCACGGACGGGTCGGGTGTAAGGACGGCAGAGGGAGCGCATTCAATTTGGGTTTTGTCAATGATGCGCGCTCGATTTAATGGCAGGTGACGTTTGTTGGTGCGTTTACCCTACTTTGTTTTGGACGACTTGTTTTTTAGGGTTCCGTACCTCAAAAGGTAAAAATGGAACCCTTATAGAATCACTTTGTTGTCCGTTTGTCCGTCTGTCAAGACCATTTATCTCGAAACCGCGTGGACGTATCAAGCTATGTTCATATAAAATACTCAGCTCTATATTCCCATTAAGCACAGAAATCAAAGCAGCAAAAATCAAGCTTCTAATTCAACACAATCAGAAGATACGAGTATTTATGCGTCAATTTTGCTGAATTTTGTATGAAATTCGCTGCGTAATTAAAACCTATACAGTACTTTCCCTGGATCTACAATAGTGATTTCGGCACAGAGTGAGAACTTACAATACAAGTAAAGGACAAAATCTGAAATTTATTAATTTATAGGTATTTCATAGAAAAAATCATATTAAAATGAGTGCATATGTCCACAAACTAAGGCTTGGTATTGGTACGAAAGCCTCGGTGGACGAATCCGACTTGCACTTAACCAGTATTTATTTAAGTTTATTTTCATTTTTGACTAACTTGAAAGAAATTAATCAATTGATATGCATGTATCTACACAAAGTGACATTATTGGAATTGGGTAATATTTGAGTGTAATGATTATAAAAGCTTCCAAACAGAGCTATGAAATATGATTAGAGTGTCTTAACAATAGGTTTCCTTTCTCTTTCCTGCCTCAAACGGGACAGAGCGTGAAGCTGAAAACAGAGCTAAGTTTCGTAAATTCGTTTTATCATTTCTAATGTTTGTATATGATATCAAGTAGTCGTTAATTTTTATAAAATATAATTATCTTACGTATTGATTTCTTTTAAAAAATCAATGAATTATTCTTGACACTAGTCAACAATAATTATTTTGAACACACACTAAAAGCAGAAAAGGCGGCGTTTATTTAATTAATACAACGTCAGCTCCCATAATGGGGTAAGAGGCAATGGAGCCAGTGCAATTAACGCGAATCACGTCGCCCATACTTTTTTACATTCATATTTTGATTGAATTTCACAGTCGACGCGCTCATATGTAGGCAGGCACGTACATATGTCGCTCTCTGTGCAATGGATTGAGAGAATTAGGTGATGCTTAATAGTGTGTGTTTAATGTGTTTTTTTTTATTTTTTTTAGTTTCACGCTGTATTCCGCGTGTAGTAAATAGAGAGAACCTAGTGTTAAGACACTCCGTTCTTCACTTTTTCGATCGAATTTCCGAGATGTTATATGTTGAGTGGAGTTGACATAATATTGAATACCAAACACAGCTTTATGTTTAGTACAAACACATGAGGCATTTTTTCTTTTTCTGTATATATTTTATTTATTTATTTATTTAATACTTTATTACATCAAATTTTTAATTGACACCGCAAAGAAAAATGTATTATTAAGACGTCTTTGAACTATGAAATATCATCTTTTGTTCGACTCATCATCATTCCCAATTATTGAATTCTATAATTGTCACCGCAAATCACACGCAATGGTGAATTCGTTTATAATTTTTTGTTCAAATAAAACTTTATTTAACGATAGGTAGGCCACATGTGACAGGTCGCGTGGCACCGTCCTCTAGGGTCGTCAGTTCGGTTGCCGTCCCCAGTGTCCTTCTGTCTGTCACTCGCATGGGATATGTTATTGAGACTGAAAATAGTATGGCGGTATTGATAGAAATGGTGGATTGTTGATTTTTTTGAGGCATTTAAGTTATTAAATACTTATGTTTCATTTATTTTAACAGAAAATATTATTTATTAGCGCTCGTCCATCTTTTTTTCCATACGCTTACAATGTATTATATAACAAATTATTATTTTTATAATTTCATTTTCTACTATAGTTTTATTACTGTTTTCTAATTAGACCAACAAATTAAAGAAGTGAATATACAAGTATATTATAAAAAACAATGCTATATAAATATATCTAAATCTTCTTACAAAACAAAAAATATTTAACAATTCTGTATTATTAAAAATAGCCAAATAGGGACTCTATACCCTAGTAGGTAATTGAGTCGCTTGTTTAAACTTTTCATAATTAAATAAGAATCATATTTATCTTTTACATGTCCCTCAAAATGAACTTTATTTCTCTCATTTTAAAGTTCAAAATAGCTTTTTTTAACTTTTATATTTAGATACCCACACTATCGTCGGTATCTCTAGCAAGTAATTACCATACGCGTGCCGAATAATTATAATAATTGTTTACGTATCTCTAATTAGATTATGTTCTACTGTTTGTTGAAGGTTCCATAATATTTGTGGGGAATTTTCTCGAAAAAAATATCTTGCATTTAGCGTTTGCTAGTTGTGATGATGTTTTATCTACATATTTAAATTTAAAATTCTCGAGGTCAGTCTCAGGCCAGACTGTAAACGCGGCGGTTTGTGGATTCGATTCCCACTCGAGGAAATTAAATATTTCATATTTTCATTCTCTCGCTCGCCTCACTTTAAAGCGTAGTGTCTGCCAGTGAAAGTATCTTTATGCGAATAGAGTGTCGTTATGGCACTCGTTATCCTTTAAGATTCCGTAAGATCACTAGGTTCTCAAGATGCTACTGCCTATCCTGCTATGTACGGGATACAGCGTGAAGCTAAAAAAAAATTAAAGTTGTTATTGTTTTTAAGTTCTTGTTAAAGTTTTCCTGGGTGAAAAAATGCCGTAACTTCTACATTAGTAAAACAAAGAGATGTATGAATTTTGTTCTCCGCTATTTATATAACATATTTAATACTAATTTGACGTTGTTTAAAAATATTTCCTAAGGTATTTTAAATAAAGTTATTTTAAAATATATCTTATGTATAAAATAATATATTCTAAAAGCACCATAACGCGTGCGCCTCAAATGTGGTTTCCTTGTATACTCCCGGGAGCGAGCGTGACTGCGTGACCCCGGCGAAAGGCACAAGTTAGATATACTTATTGTTATATTATGTATGTATATGCATATAACTAATGGGAGAATCTCATTTTATGCTGATAGATAATTAACCTTTAAATCAAAATACGTTTCACGCTATATCTAGCAGAGAGCAGGCAGAAGCAACCTAGTGTTTAGACACTCCGTTCCCCAATTTATTTAATCTTTTTGGAGTATTATAAGTGGCATTTATTTGTTTCAATGTTTTGTTAATGTTTTTTACTCACTCTATTCTAATATAACAATTTTTTTTAAATATATTGACACGTATATAAGAAAACAGTGAAAATTTGTATAAAAAATAGATTCCAAATAGTTTTTAGTACAGTATTTATGGCTATTTTACTATAAGTAAATTTTAATGATTTAAGCGGTCGCAAACAAACACAAGTAGCACTAACTATATGTTAGTAATAAATCAAATCACTTAACACGCCTCTATTGTGCCAACATCTCAATCGACGTCACGCTGTGCTCTTGTACAGTGCACAGTTAGGGCATTCTCTGTGGAGAATCTATTAATATAGTATTTTCTTTTCTTCTTTGTATGGCGAAGGAAAAAGACTGCTGAGTGACCAATTGGCATTGACTGAATTAATAAAGAATCCCTATTATCTATAATTTGGACAATAAGAATAATAAAAACCTTAGACTAGGGTATCTCTATTTTGATTTCTCTAAAAACTCTACTTAGAAATAATGTTATTGGATGAGATTGGATTTAAATTACGCTCGAGTAATATTTATAGTGAGCAATATTTTCAAATATACAGTAAAGGAAAAACACAATTTGTTTGAAAATTATAAAAAAAAAACTCTTTATACTTTTACCTGCAGAGGTGGAATTCAATCTGAAATTGGACCACCAAAGCGTTGAAATGAAGAAAAATAATTATTCTAATACAACCTATAACCAGCTCATTTACAGACACATGCTGTTCCACTGCGCCATGACGGCATATGTAATTATAGGGTAATAAATAAATAAATATAAAATTAAATAAATGCCTCGCTTCTATTCAAGCCTCAATCTCTCAATCGATGTCCCGCTGCGCTCTGCACCATAATGGTAATGTTTTGCTGTAAACAATGATTAAGTATATTTTTATATTTTACATTAATTATTTAAAATATAAAAACTGTTATAATTTACTTAACTATATTTTTACATTGTTTTTACTTAAACTGCATAGTATACCCTTGACTAGATTTAACTTAAATTTAGATATTTTTTAAATAAAATTTACGTACAGCGCTGAATTCTGTCACTTAACACGCAATGCCTTCAGTATGCGGTGGGAAGCGAGGAACGGAAGTGTCTTTATAGGAACGGAGGGCCTTAACACTTAAGGTTCAAAGATTCCCTCTGCCTAAAAAAAACTGTAAATACTTAACGTCGAAAAATTCATTAAGTACCTATAATCTTCACAAGAATTGTATTATAAACAACGCTGGGAGTAGAAGCTAGTTAGTTTAGGTGTATTTTAACAATACTGTAATCAATGTACCCCATATTTCATCCCCAATTTAGCTTACGAGCTATATCAAAGTGTTACCGCCAGATGCGCTTTCGCACGGCTCTTAGCGGGCTTACTCAAAGATTGACGAGTGACGGGCTTATTTTAAAGATTTACTGTTAAGATTGAAGTAAAAAATGTTTAACACCCTCATGGTACAGTGCTAGTGTATTCATATTCTTTGATATAGGTCGTTAGTTTGATATTTGGGATGTGTGTGGTATTTTAGTTTGACGCTGAATCTCGTACGTAGTGTTATGTCACTATATGATATTTGAGCTCCACTACGGTTCATCTGCATCCACTTTCCCGATCACATGTGCTCTCTGTGACATACGATGTGTAATTGTATGAAAACAATCGACTTTTTTGACCCCCCGTAATCGAATCGGACAATCGAAAACAATCCAATACTCGAACTAGCGATTATCGCGTATCTAAGTACTTGCGACAGAGTACCGTGGGGTGGAATGTGTAAGGGTGTGCGATAAGGACAGATATACATATATTGTTTGTGCCGAAATGTGAGAGGGAATATTGAAGTAGCAGCGACAGATTGCTGCCCACATGTCGAGATGCGTTGTGCTTTTTGCTAAGTTTCATAGTGATGGGCTTGTTAGTTTTTAGTGTATGTCGATGATGCTGGTGTTATATAATTTGGTGTCTAATTCCAATTAATGTGAAATCTCTGTCTCTATCTCTCTTGAGAGAGATTGGGTTATATTATAGATAAAATAATCACTGTATAAGTATTACCTATTTAACTATTTTTACATGTAAATATATTTATTTTTTTATATCTTAGTTTTAGTAAAAAAAAAATATATACATACTTTGAAAACCACTTCACGTATCATATTATAGTGTACGTATTTTAAAAAATAACCATATTATTTATTTTCTTACTTCAAATTGTATCTTCCATCACTAACCTCATAGAGACCGCCGCATGAAAGGGGAGCCGCGGGCCGAATGGCAGCACTTGTTTGTGCGATTTAATTTCATTTATCAACGCATTACTTACTCAGAGAGAATTACTTATCCGGATTACTCGACTTTCTCCGCCCCCTATTTCATATGTAAATATGGTATGTATTTTGAATTTTTGAGCGTCATTTTAAAAAAAGATCATGTTGTTTTTTGACTAATAAATACATCTAGGATTGATTATTTAATAATAATTTGCCTTGCGCTTTTTCCAAAAAAATTTTAAAAATCTTCTTACATACATTTAGAAATGAGGTATTTTCAGGTTACATTCCCATGAGATAATAATTAACACATTTAATTAAAATACTAAATTATTATTTCTTTTAAATAATTATTAAAAGACTATCCTTCACCGTTATACTAACAACATCATGTCAGCATTCCCAACCCCCTGTTGGAGATTTAAATTTTATATTTAAAAAGGGGCAATAAATTTGTTTAGACTACATTTGCATTTGTATTTGCGTTTATTAAAGTGAAATAAATTTGATGTCTCTATATACGCCAGTAAGTATTCACGCCTCATATGCCCGTTGCTTCATACGTTTCAATGATTTTATTGCTATTTATGGGTTCATATAATGATTTAAGCACCTGTTGCGTTTGATTCTTGTTTTGATGTCGTTTTTTTTATTTCTTTTATCATTATTTACTTTGTACGATTTTTTTAATATATTGCAATTGAAATAAGTTAATGTTGATACGTCTGTTTAAGCTTTTATTTTTAAAAAGAAAATGAATTTTAACATTATAATATACATAAACTTAATAAATGCACGTTTATGTTGTTGTATCGTTATACCAACACATTGCATCTACATATGCATAATTATATAAGAATTTGCTTTTCTCATAAAAAAAGAACCATTTAAACTAAAATAGATATAATAGAGTTCCAACACTAATAACAATATCAAATTCAACGTCAAAACGATGTATGGAGACGTGAACGTATGTCTATATCCGTTTACTCCATATAAATCGTCATCCTGAAATTAACATACCATACTCACTTAAGATGCCGCGAGCTTCGCGTAGCGGCCACTCTAGCCTGACCCGCCTCTCTGCTTGTGAATATCCTTAGTACGTTATTAAAATATTCGGGATTTTTGGTTAAGATTTGAGAAAAATATATCTTTATTTATGTTTTTGTTTATCTTGAGAGTTTTGTTTTGTTACTATACCTACATATATTGGTTTCCAATTTAGTTGGTTTTAAATTTTTAACATATTAACTTTAGTATTTTTCTTTCTTTAATAAGAACGGAAAAACAAGTGTATTAATGAGAACGGAGTATCTTAACACTAGGTTCCCAGGTTTCCTTTGCCTATTCTGCTTTGTGCGGGTTACAGCGTGAAGTTAAAAAATGATAATAAAATAATGTAAGCAATACAGCTTTTGTATATTGTCGAATTAATTAATAAATAATATTTCACAAATGTATGTGCTATGAAAAGCGATTGACATCTATTTCTCGATCAGTTCTCGATAACTAGAACACGGTGAGAGGTGTAGGCGAGAAAATGAGAGAATGGAATACAAGTATATAGAAATGTTTTTAAACAATTGTAATACATAATATATAGTAGTGGTATAGTATAGTCAATATTAAACTAAACATTTTTTTAGATTCAGACTGTATCCCGCACATAGTAGGGTAGGAACTTGGGAACCTATTATTAAGACATTCTGTTCCCATTAAGATACTCCCGTTCCCCATTTTACGCTAAATTCTGGAGGTATAGTGCAAGCGGAACTAAACGCCGTGCTTCGCCTCGATACCACAGCGAATAAATGAAAATATTAAATATATGATTTTGTCGAATGGGAATCGAATCCACAACCTGTCGCGCTTACTGGCCTCAAACTAAACTAAGCATATTTATATTACTTTTTCCTCTATTATTAGAATTTCATAGACCTTCAATACATAGCCGATCCTCTAATGCATCAAATGAGACACGTACACTAATGGAGAGGCATATTTCACCCGCAAAGGCGCCGAAATGTACCGGCGCGTTTATCTTACTGAAATTAAGAACGAAAACATCTTAAACTGCCTATAAATTTTTATACGGACGTGAGCACGGTGTTGCCAGTGCGGTGTGTGGATTTACCTTATTTTATGTTTTATTATGTGATCTTGTTATCCTTCCAACAATTTTTTTTTCACATATTTTGCTATTTATTTTAATATAAATAGCAAAATATATAATAGAATAGTAAATTCTATTGTTGGAATATTTTACGATTATTTAATGTTTTATATAAAAATTACGAAAACTCTTGGGAGTACTTATAATGTTGACAACTGTAAGTTAAAATCTTTTGTGAAGATGGGTCTAAAGTGAATGAAACATGGAGAGTGACTTATTGCATATGACCTGTAACTCTTTATTTCTATTTCAGTAATTTAGTAAAAATGTATAAATTTAAAGAACCGAAAGTTATATACCAAATTATTCTTAAAAATATTCCTGATTAAAAATAATCATGGGTAATTTCCCTAGCGCGTAAACATTGAATGCGCAGGCGCCGCTTGTTACTTCGTCTTCCATTAGCGCGTTTGGATTTAGAACGCACCGATTGGACCACGCCGGCCATTAATCATTGGCGCCCGTTTGAAATACATTCTAGTTTAGTTCTATACTGACTTAATGCAAAGTTTCTATTGAGATGATAAATTTTATATTAAAATGAGCTTTTGACAAATCTGTGTTGTTAATATTAGATTTGATCGTATATTTTATTGTAACATCGCGGATTTGGACTTCTTTTTTAAGTTTAATATGTCAATGTACTTTTACTTTCTCTACATTATACACGAAATGAATTCGAACCTGCAACCAAATATGCTGCTGGTATTTTGTAACATAAAATTAAAATATTTTATACTCCAATTTAATGTTACTTTTATTTTATTGTACTATGTGAAACCTAATATTAATATTGTAATGTTATATAGAGACGGTGTTATTAAACTTGTTTTCTTTTTTGCAACAAATTGCACTTAACGGGATGTTGCTAATTTTCTAAGCTCTTTGATTTTTTTACATTTTTTTTTATCGAGAGACGAATAAAAAACGGAGTAATAAAACTTTTTTATCTTTTTAAAACAAAATACCAACATGGCGCCGCCAGAACGCCGGGAATTCGAATTTGGTATTACTAACCGCGTTCACCGATTGGTCACTCAGGCATAATGTGGTCAGATACAAAAAATCTTTTAGCCA
>JAEBDU010013404.1:180105-222582 GCA_016802625.1 Heliconius numata | reverse complement strand
ACTCAAGATGTATCGATAAGCCTTTTTATGGGAACAATGCCGTGTCATAATATTTTCATGTTTTATTTTAACATAAATTCTATAGGTTTTAAAACTGAGGCCGCAAAAGCCTTTTTTCCGTGACAGGGTGATTCGTAAGATTTTAATCGCGATGACCAGTTTCCCACCTATAATTTAAAGAAATTTACTTTTATCATTTCAGAATTGCCCCGTAATAATATATTTGGTGTATTTAATTTGAATGCAGACCGCTACTTTGTTTTAGTGCAGGTATTTTTTTTATGTAATTACGAATGAAGTAGTGTTTTTTGTTGTAAATAATGATTGTGTGCTATTTCATGTAAATATGTAGGTTTTTAAAATATGATAGAACTAAAAGACTTGATGACGTGATGTCTCAAAATTTGGGCGGTACATGGTTAAATATTGTCAACAATGTCTTAAGACTAGGTTTCGCGCCGTGCCGTATATATAAAGGTAAAAAAATGTTTAAAAAGTGCTAAAAATAACCACTTGGGTTAAAACTTAATAAATAAAAAATATTGAAAATGTTTGTATAAACGTATGATTTTTTACAAGTAGCAACACCCAGACTCTGCTCTGAGCTCTTCTTCGAACGGTGAATTCACCTTCCTAATTAATACAAATATTCCTTATATAATTCATACACACATTACCCAATAAGATTTGTACTAACTTCCAAAATATAGTTTCATATACATACTTACATCTCGTCATTTCATGTCAATAATATTCTAAGCTAAAAAGTCTTTCAATGTTGCCTACATTACGTATAATACAAATGCAACCTTATTAGTTATATAATAAAGTTCAGTTTTTTATAATACAATGAAATACCCTTAGAAAGACAGGCGGTTTTATAATAAGAACCTTTGAGGGTGAGCTTTTTGCTTCAGCCACTTAAGCGATTTTCGTAAATTGGTGCTATTTCATACTAAAATCACTATTATTAACTAAAGTGGTGGCTAATATCGAGCGAACATATTATGTATTTTAAAGAGAGGAAATTCTTATATCTTTGTATTGTAATAAAGTAAAATGCGTGAATTATTTTTAAAATTTACTTTTTCTTTTTATATTTATATTTTTTTTATGGAAAAAGGACAAGGCAAAGGACCCAGTGCAACACCAAAGGAGCTACAGGTGCTATTTTACTATATTTAAAGTAGTTATCAGGTGGAAAACTTAAGGAATTTGATTTGTGTATGACAGAGTGCCCAAGCAACTTAGCAGTGATTACCTACTATAGCCCTCCTCGATAAATGGACAATTATATAATTAAATTAATTAATTTTTTTTTTTTTGGTGAATCTGTAGTTCCTGAGATCGGCACATTCAACCAAACATACTTCAGATTTCCGGCCAATTTGCGATATAGATTTCATTTATATATTTCAATAAAGGTCATTATTTTATCTTAGAGTTTATTTACTGAAATAATTGATTGGCAATGGGTTATAAATATGTACATAGAAGGTTAAGAGCACCATTAGATTATAATGAAAATATAGCAGGACCACAAGGTTAAGTTATAAAATAACTGTTAGGTATATAAGACTTTTTTGAACCGACTTCTGTAAAAGGAGGAGGCTATCATTTCGATTGTATTGTTTTTTTATGTTTGTTAAGTACTTCAGAACTTTTGACAGGGTCAACCGATATTGAGGATTTTTTTATTTTTTTATTTGTCCCATTTTAATTTGGTCTAAGTCTTAAATTTACATTAAGTATATGCCCGACAAATGAACGAATATTTTTTATTGGAAAGGATACACTTTAAGGGTAGTTTGATGAAAGTTTGGTTAGGTTCTGATTATAATAAAAAAAAAATCGATTTCATTTGTTATTTTCCAAAAGTCAAATGAAAATATCACCTCGTTATGTATGGCACATAACACTTTGAATGCAAGTACAATGAGTTTTCACTTCTTCATTCTGGTGACAAGATAAAGCGCAGCGTTGAGTTCCGCCACTCCACAAAACTTGGGCGGTCTTAGCGCGAGACTTCCTCTAACTACCCTGCTTTATGAAGCATAAAAAGTAAAGCTACAAGTAAATGATTTGCAATGTACCTAAATATTATTTTTAACGAAGAAATAAATATCTATAACCATTCATGCTAAAAACTACTTTATAGATATCGGCATTAATAAAAATAAATTAATATAGCTATATTAAAAAACTGAAGTTATCAGTTCACCTAACATAACAGAGATTAGAATCGGAATTCATATTAAAAAGTTATTTTTCGCGATTGGTCCTAGTCATGAATTTGATACATCATATTTATATGCAATAAATAAAACGCTTCTCAATATTTTTGTACGGATATTAGTATAAGTATATAACGTTGTATTTATTTTGTGGAGGGCAGTTGCTTGCTTTAGGACTGTAAAGGTAAGCAGTTGTTTATATTATTAAAGTCTAGTTGGTTGGTTGGTTGGTTCTCGTAGTGTTCCCATATACTTCCTAACCAAATATATTAGAAATCAACTTTCTAAGTCCCATAGCTCATCTATTCATTGTGTCAGTCATTCAGAAGCAAATTTTTTTTCACAAAATGTATATATAGATTGGAATCTCTACATACTCTGCGGAGGCATTTGACAAAAACCTTTGTGACATTGTGGACAAAAACAGACACTCCTGTTTTCATTATGGTTTTAAGTTGAGTCCTTATTCGAGAGACAGAATGTTTCAACACTAGGTTAACAATATTATTATAAAATAACAACGATTTTGGTTTCGATTCTCACTTCGTGAAATTTGGTGAAGTCAATTATTTTCATTTCCTCGCTCTGGTAAAAATATAAAGCGCTTCTGACATGCAAAAGGGGGGGAAATATAACAAAAACGTAATATATTGGACAATACTTGTAGAGGTACGTATTTTTTTACTTTCATTGCTTGTCTGTATATTTTTTTGGTTATGCGCGTGCGCATCACACATGAAAACATAAACTATTACAATGACTACAAATATTGAACACTTAATATTAAAAATTTCAAATGAACTGTTTCATAAATGTCACATTAAGATGCTTAGATTTATGGCAGCCGTGACTTATAATTGTATTGGATTTGGTTTTGTAGTTATTAAAAATAAGTTGTTTATGAATGTTCTTGGCTCGTTGTTTATATTGGTTAGTTTCGATATAGGGTTATAAAGAAACAGGAAGAGTGAAAGAAAGTGGAAGTACATTCTATTTTTTATCTATTTTGCATAATAAAATAATTTTTCCAATGTTATACATGTTAAAGTTTAGTGGTCAAAGCATTTGGACGACTTCCAAGCAGCGAAGTTCAAATTCCGCTATGTTAAAATTAGCCCATAAGTAAAAGTTAAGAAGCAACAGAAAAGTTTTATAGATTTTTATTTTATATATTTCTATACGTTTTTCCGAAAAAAAAAATCCTAATAAAAGGTAGTTTTATAATTATTTCAATTAAATCTAGTTTCCTTTTCTTTTAGTTATATTCCTGCGATGACGTATATCTATTTAATATTGCTACTATGTACGTTCACGAATGCCCACTGGCAAAATGAAGACAGGGTCGTTGAACATGGTACTGTGCCGACTGTTCATCTCCATGCGGTACATGAGAAACATGCCCGTGAAGCGGCTGGGGATCACAGTTCTCGATCTGATGATGTAGAAGATGTTTCCGAACACAGGATGGTACCTCAAGATGTCTTAGATGCTTTACAAGAAATAAGTCGTCGAAGTCAAATGTTGCAAAGACCACCGTTGCCATTACAGATAAATTATCAGATACCACAAAAAAAATATCCTCAACGTCCAAAATTTTATGGCTTGAGCAGAAGCGTTGATGAAACAAACGCAGCGGAACGCGAAAGTAAACAAGGCGGCGGAAATGTTGTTCACGCAGTTCTCCACGACGCAGTTAGTGCTTCGAGAAGACAAGAGCTCGAAGATGAAAAAAGTTACCACCACCCACAATACGATGTTGCAGGCAGATCTGACGTAGTTTATCCGGTTACTCTTAACGATGTGAGTCGTTCTAACGTACCTGGTTATGTAGTGGGCGTCGATGGAGCAGTTGAAGGCGTACTCGACGCTGTGAGAACACCATATGTGAATGTGGGAGCCAGTGAAGCCAACCGTGAGACTGTAAGAGGTGAACTTAATGCAGCGGAAGAAGCTATCAGAGCCAGTCTATATTACTTGGATGAAGCTGATCATACCGCAAACAGGGCACCTGTTGATGTGAATAGAGTCAGTCCTGCATATGACAACCAAGAAGATAGTAGAGAAAGAACTAGTGGAAGGGGCGCGTTGCGCGGTTTGGGCGGGTTGGGTGGTTTGAGGGGCTTGGGTGGGATTAGTAGTCTGAATCAATTTGGTGGAATCGGCGGCATGGGAGGACTAGGTGGATTGAGTGGAATTCCTACATCTCCTGGAGGTATTAAATTATATAATATTCCTAAATTCCCAAACCCACCTGCAAACCAATACCCTGGTCTTTATGGTAGGTAATTGAGATAGCTGATGAATAAGCTGTCATATTATAATTATATAAAATAGACTTATTTATATTATAGTAAGTATACTGTATAATATGTTAAAATGTTTCCAATTACTTATTATATTCTTTTGTTTAACGAATTGTATATCTTACTTAACCGAAATATATTCTATTCTATTTTGAATGTTATTATTTTTACCTTATTAGTCATTGACAATTTTTTTTCAATTGTCAAATAAAATTATTAAAAATTATTATTTAAAATTCCTGAAACAAGTTAGACCACATCAATTTATGAAGTTTCGTTTGACAAAAAATGAGAACTTGCAGTACGAATAAAGAAAAAAAATCCCAAAGGTGAAATTTTTTATAAATTTTCACCTTATAATGGTAGCTCATTTCATACAAAATTAATGCATACGTCTATCTCATAAAATACAGAAGGTAAACGAAAATTAAAGTGATAAAAAATAATTCCAATTGAAAAGCATGCAGAACCAAACATCGAAACATGTTTTAAAAATATGCTTTTCATACTTCTTTAGGACCGAATTTCTATAAAATATTGTTATCATCTGTCAAATCTGACGTTTCAAACCCGCCATTGTTTTGTAACCGCCAATGGCGGCTTACTTTTTGAAAATCGAATGTTTTCTTTTTTATGCGCTATTGTCTTAGAACGATTAGTGATTCGAACTTTTTGTTTTCTTGTTGTGCTTAAAGTAAGATGTATATCATTTCCATTGTTAATATCGTATAGGTAATATAGGTTTTATTTTATATAATATATTAAAAATTTTAGAGGTACCTATTCAATATAAAAAAACAACTTCATACTTCAGTCAAATAACTGCATTGTAGTTTTTTGAAACAGCATGTTGATCCGCAGGACAAAGACAGGAAAGGCAGGCAGACAGGTGATTTTTTCGCGTTTTTGGTGATAAACTCGGCTTCTAATTTCCATCTATTTAGAAGGTACCGCATTCTGCAAAGGTTTTCAAAAAAATCTTAAAAAAAAGTGTAAACTGCGGCTTCGTCTGCGTACACTAATGGATATTGAAACTATTCATTACCTATATATGATGATTCTATATTTGTTTTGGCATAGGAAAATTTGAAGTAAATAATGAACTCATCTAATGATGCTCGTGTGAACATATTGATATGAACTGTATGATGTAATGATGCTCGTGTGAACATATTGATATGAACTGTATGATGTTGGCTCTACTTTATTCAAAATGATTATATCTTTCCAGAATCACGCTTTTTCGGAAACGGAATATACACTATATTCCGTTATCATCACTATGGCACATCTTTCCGTCCAGTAATTGCTTGCTAAAAGTCCGGTTATTGCTTGTTGAGTGGTGGAACTCAACACCGCGTTTTTTGTACCAAAATGGAGAAATGAAAATAACCTTCGGCTAGCATATTGCAGGGTAGCTGGGAGAACCTGGTGGCGGCACTCAACGCCGAACTTTGTCCGCCGGAGCTAAAGCTATAGAGATGTAGACTTTAAATTACTATTATCTTTTAAATATATTATTTTTTCTAATTTTAATTTATTAAACCTAGTAGAGCCTACTCAATACAAACACCTCACGACACGGCACCGTGACGGATCGTGATATGTTAGTAACGCGGGAGGCGTGGGAACGACACCGTGACGGATCCGACACGTGACAATTAGTGGTTTTTAATGCTGATATTGTAAAAGGATGTTTTAGAATTAAATGTGAAGAAAAAATATATATATATTCTTTATTTACATTTGTGGATAACGTAAAGGATTTCTCAAAACATCTAGGTATAGGTATTTGAATTCCATATAATAATATGTATGTATGAAAACCCTTAGTTGTTATTGTAAGGGTATAATAAAAGTAACTATAACGTTAATTGTTCATATTTTATTTGATTAGTCTTGTAGTAAAGAATATAAAAAAAACTCAAAACTAAATTTTGTCTAATTAGAAAATAAAAATAAATATATATTAAGTACTTGTAGGTGGACTCAAAATATATATGGAAAATCCCGTTTTTAACACGGAAAATCCCGTTATTCTCGCTCTCGTGGGATTTTAGGGTCCATCAATCATCAATCCATCCTTAGTGCTTTCCGCGATAAGAGTTGCCCCGCACTTTCTGTTGTACTTCCCGTTGACCTACACTTCTGCGAGGTACGGAATCCTTGGTGGGTGAGTCCGAGTCGTTCTTTTTTCTTATAATATACCTATTTTTTAAACGAAAACTAAGATATATGTTCCGCATTTATTTATTTCTGCACCTCGTTTCACGACTTGATCTCACACAATGGCCGGTAGTTGCTTTGAAACAGCCAAAATGTTTTAACGTAACACGTTAAATGGATGTTTTCACCTAATGTTTGTTTTAACTTATTCTTTATTTACTGAGGCCGTCGTGGCATAGTGGCACTGCGTTTGACTGTTAGCGTGACGGTTGCGGGTTCGATTCCCTCTCAATCGAATTTTCGAATTTCCTCGCTCTGGTAGCAAGACAAACCGCATGGTTTAGTTACACAATAAACAGGAATGTCTCGAAATTGGAAAGTATGAAACGGAGTTGAACGGAAAGTAAGGTTCCCTTTCTCTACCATACTGGGTATATGCTGGATACAGCGTGAATCTATAAAAAAATCAATAAAAATAATAAGTTTTAAACTTAATTATATTAGTTTTACTGTCCACTGGCTACGACAAAGCTTTTTATATTCTACTTAATTCTTATTAGTTTAGTTTACATTATTTAGCTATGCAGATATTTTTTTCTGTCCAAACAGAATATATTCTTATAAGAATCCAAAAATTATATTATGTGGTAGAAATATTGTTTTAAACAACAAATTGTAATGAATTTTGAATTAAGCACTAAAAAATAACAAATTTCAAGAAAAGGCAGAACAACACGTTTTTTGCTTAATAAATTAATCAAAATATAAAAAAAAAACAATCTTTTTATTCTATATTCGACCGCAACCCCTATTTCTATTCACCCTATACATAATTTCTCTAATGCACTATACCTATTTATCGATGCTGTACAACCCTTAAAATAATTAAGAAAGAAACAGAATTGTACCAAACGATTTTAATCTTTATTCTTATACAAAATAAAGAGTATATTAGTAGATATAATATTTTTTGTTAGAGTTGTTTTATAAAAACATCTTGTAATTTTCCGGGCAATGCCACATATGAAATATTCATAAGATTATTTTAAGCCCGCTTTGGTTATTATTGGAATGTGTTATGCAATGTCATCAATTGCATTATACATTTATTTTCTTCAAAAAAAGTTTTTTTTATCTTTTTTTAGAAACAATCAATTCTATAACAAATTAGATTGTTAACATTTTTTTAACATAACATAACATAAGGTCGAGATGTAACTATTAGAATATACACGCAATTGAAGAATCGTTCCAGACAATTTTCCATAGTATAATGTTATTATTTTTCACTTACAAATATGACTTGTTACATGAAACGATCACAATTGATCATATTACCCGCAACACCGTATCCGCGCGGGCGATTCACAAAAGTCAATGAATCAGTGACAGATTGCGTTAATCCTGGATTCGATTCCCCGTTCGTACATATGATTATCGGCTATTACGACCCCAGCTGACATTCAGTTTGTCTAAAAGATTACTTTTGTGGTAATATAATGTATTAATATTGTAAGTGTTAGAGGTGGAATGTACTTTTGGATTTAATTTTAAAGTTAATCTAGCGCTTAAAATATTTTATTTTATTTATTTTCAAAGCTATCATGGTAAAGTGGCCCAGTGTTGAATTATAAACGTGACGGTCGTGGATTCGATTGCCTTGTGGGCCAATCGTGGCGTAGAGGCACAAGCATGTGTTAATTTGTAAACGCCACTGGTTTTGGGATCGATTCCCATTCGGGGAAATTATTTATTTAACAATTTCATTTCTTCGCTCTGGTGTCGAGGCAAAATCAGCGTTTAGATCCGCCACGTAAACAATGTCTCCAGAATAGGGTGAAAAGTGAGGAACGGAGTTTCTTAACACTAGGTTTCCTCTTCCTGTGTGCTGGATACAGCGTGACAGTTTCACTCACAATTTAATTAAATTTGGATTTTTTATTTTATTTCATCGAGTGGAAATTGAACCCACAACCTGTTGAATTTGCAGTCGCACATATGTGCCCCTGCGCTACGATTGGCCTCAATTTTAATTTAATGTAGTAATATAATAAAACAACATAAAAAGCTTATGTAATCCAAGAAAAATCGTCCCATAAATGCCGCGAAACATCAATCTTTATCACCGGAAGTGGGAGCGGAACGATTTATCAAAAAAAAAACCGCCTAAAAGCCGCCATTACCAACATGACGGAAGTTCCCGCCAAATAATGCAATATGGCGCGTGCGGATTTTTTACGGATCGCGAATAAAATATTGTGTGGTTGTTACAAATCACTCATCTTGTAAGTGGGGATTCATATTTTTATTTGTATTTTTTGTGGTAAGCGAATAAAGAATATATTTTATTGTAATAAAGTATAAAAATTAAATATAAATGAAATATTTATTGATGAGTTTTATAAAGAAAGCACATAGAAATAGCGTATGAGTGTACAAATGTGATATTTGTGGACAGGTTCGCTCTAATAAGACAGTGCAGTGTTTTTCCGCCGCTCGGTAGCGTCACTGTCTTGAATTTAATCCCTACTTTATGCAAGATGCGAGAAACGAAAAAAATTTAGTTCAAGGAGACTTTAGCTCAGGATATGCCATAAAATACACAGAACATTCGATTTATTTTGTCAAATAATTCTTGTAGGACTTTTATATATTTTTTTCAGTGAAAGCCACCAGCACCTCCTGTGAAACACCTTATATTAATTGGGGTTTTTATTCAAAAATATTTACTAGGTCTATATTTTACATATATTTTATAGTCTTTTCTATTGATCTATCTCTTTCGTGTGCCTATACAACATGTCATTATAATTATTTCGCCATAAAAAGAAACTAAACTCAACTAATATAAACAAAAATGAAATTCTCAAACACTGAAAATCGTAATACCGCACATTAATCTAATCAACACAAAACATAGTAATGACTGTCAAAAGTCGACGCAGCGCCGACGCGTGCTGGCCGCGTGCTGGCCGCGCGCCGCCAAATGGATACCATTGTCTTCGTTTCCATCCTTTTAGAAAATAACCCTTAAAATTTCATCCAAGCCATTTTGAACTCTAAAACTGATATATAAAACCTATTTTCCTCTTAAAATATACTATAGTTATTATTTTAAATATAGTTTATAATAAATTGTAGTTGATTTTGTAATTTAAATCGTATAATTTGAAACATAGAGTTCTAAATAGAGCGAACAAATTTAGAGAAAAGTTTAACTTTTTAAATTATTATGCCTCAGTTCCTATTCGTTCTGCCTCAACAGTTTAAACTAAATGCATATTATGAACTTTATGCTGAGAATAGTAGTGTTGTTATTTGTGAAGAAGGCGATTTCTTCAATTTCTATAATAAAAGTGGCATATTGGTCGCTTTTGTATAATTATGCTTATTGTCAACTAACGCATTCGGAAGTCGGAATTGCATCCTATAATCGCGGCAATTTGCTCTTTGTTTGCTATAATGGAGGTTACGTCATCAACTATGAAGGATTTTTATTTATTTATAGATAGTAACTAGAGTTTTAGAGTTGGTTCTTTCTATTACTTACTCATAAAGTACCTATCTAATAAGTTTGTGAAGGTGTGATCTGAGATCTGGGGTTCAGTTCTCATCTAGGAATAACGAATGACTTACATATTCATCCCTTGTATATTACAAAAAATGTAAGATAAGAAGCAAAAAAAAGAATCTAAAATTAATATTCCACCGTAAAATGATAATGGTTTAACGTCTTCATCCCCATGACCTTAACCTCCCATAGGAAATGTCAAAGACAAATTAGATTACGGTTTAAATGTGAAAAAAAAATAATGAAAAAATAATATACCGCGCTAGCCAGCTGCGAAGTATAAATTTTGGGACACGTGCCGGCTATAGCGCCGCTGGGAAAAGAAACATAATATTTAGCTTTTACGCAAATAAAATAAAGTTGGGACCGAAGATGTTTATCTTGAAGGTATGAGTCCTAATGGAAATATTTTAGTGACTAATTTCTATGCTAAAAAAATAACGTTTTATTTATGGTCGAATTTGGTTGTGATATTTAGTCGTTATAGTTAAGTTAAAAGTGAGTATGTACGTATTGTATTTAACTGTTTATTTAATAATTGACTTTAGACACTCCTTTTCCGTAAAATATGTGTAATTGTCGCATGATTAAAAATAAAAAAAAACATATATTATATATTCATAAATTAAACAAGAATATTTGACTAAGTAATATATTATGTACATTATTCATATCCATATAGCAAGATAGGCTGGGAGAATCTGGGAACCTACTGTTAAAACACTCCGTTTCCATTAAGACTTTTCCGTGTATCACTTTTGGCTGCATCTTGGGTGATTGCTTCTTGAATGGTGGAACTCATCATCATGTTACGAGAGGTATTATTAAATATTTCATTCTTTTGAGTGAGAATCAATTACAACTGCACGCTTTTGTCCTTGCACCACTACGGCATCAATATGAATAGCATACATAAAAAAAACATAATATTTTTCTAAGAAAACAATAACCATAATTGCAATTACTTACTGAACGCATCAACCAACCTTAAATATTAATATACATTTGTCATCAACTTCCGAATTTACTCAAACGTATGCATAACAAAACGTGAAGGACCTAGGCACCACCCTTGCGGCACACCCCAGCGCATTACCGCCAGTTTTAATCAAAAAATCATGGGTGTGAAATCTAAACACAAGGGGACGAAACTTTCCCATATCGATAATAAAAACCGGGAATAGAGGTGAAAAAAACATGTTTTTCTATATATTAAGCGTGTACTTTTTAATCAGAAGTCAATCAAGGATGTGTCAATAATTATGGGACTGTGATTTTCGGATATGACTTCGGTGATTAGAATCCGTGGGGTTTTAATGGAAATGCACACATTGTGTGCTATTAAATAAATGTTTGTGTTTACTGCAACCACGGTTTTTGTTTGATTACTAAGATTAAATCGTAGATTATTTGTTTATATTATTAGTTAGGTAAATATTGTTGATGTGGAGGCTTAGTTTGTCAAGAATATAGATATTTTAATTAGTTCAGCTATGATTGTTTTGATATTTTTTTTAATTTTATTTTTAAAAAGTAACGAGTTGAATGAAATTTGTTATAACGTGATTATAATGAATTCCTAAGAGGAAAACGAACTACAATCGCCGCATTTACAATACACTCTTGTGTCACCGGTTCATGACCATCTCTCTTCAATTAATTATTTAGTTTTTTTTATATTCATGTTTTGAAAACTTATTCATGTTTCACGTTTGTTCTTAATTAATTAAATAATATTTATTTATACGCCATGCACATCAGGTAGACGTAGAGGTTATCCTCAAATTCAAATCTCTGTTTTAATGTATATTATATTAAAAATAGCTTTTATTTTTTTTCTTATTTTTTTCTGAATTTAAAAATTATTTTGTCTTGTTTTTTTTTATTCAGTTTGAAACTATTTTTTTTTTATAATGGAGAACATAATGAAGTGTAATATAATAAAGCGCATCGATTCAATGAGGTGCGTTAAGCTACACGCGTTACCCCATATGTCGAACAATTGCGGAATACAACCGCGAGTTTTTGATACTTGTTGGAATCATTTAAGGAATTTTGAATTTACTGATAATTATATTTTGACTATGTTTTTGATGTAATAGAAGCAAATTATGTAGAAGTATCCAAATTCTACATATTTATTATTCATAAAGATTTTTGAAAGCATTTTGAATAAAGCTAGTACCAACTCGGTAGGTAATTGTTGAGAAGAGCTAGCAAAAAACAAAAAAAACAATTGCTCTTTTCAATACAAGTGTTACAATTAAATTACAAAAATGGTTATAATTTAAACACAAGCAATTAACTTTTCATATTTCCCTTTCCCTAACTGTAGTATATGAATGAATAGTGAATGTCGCACTTCTATAACTAGGTAAGTTTTTTTAATAAATATTTCTAATAGATATTTCTAATCCACAATTATCAAATGCTCGTCCAAAAAGACACATATAAAGTATGCTACGAAGCAATGACGCTTTTTTCTGTCGTAATAAAATGTAAATCAAGTGATCTCAATCCAAGTACACACCACCCCGTTTTTTGATGGACAAGTAAAAAAAAGATTATTTTCTATAGCGCTGAATATTAATTATTATATGAATATAATTCTATAATGCAATGGTTATGCCTTTTTGCATTGTGCATTTTAATTTTAATTATTCAATAAGGTTAAATGGAGAGGGTTCAAACTATTGTTTGTATTTATATAACCTGTCAAAATTTCATGTCATGTTTATTATTTGTAACAAACAAATTTTGATTTTTGCTATACAGACAATTTTGTAAGCATGTCCTGGTTTTTTGTAGAAGGTGGTAATTATTTACATATTATAAAATCGATAAGAGACATAATCGAGGAAATGAAATACATAATTATTTAATTTTTTAATTTCCTCGCACTGGTAACGAGGTAAAGCGTGGCGTAGAGTTGCGCTACGTACACACTTTCAGGAATTTGGAGGAAAATAGCGAGCAAGTGTTTTAATGGGAACAGAGTGTCTTGACACTAGGTTCCCAGGCAGGAGGCAAGAGTGCCTAGTCTGCTACGTGCTGGATACAGCGTAAAGCTAAAAAATACTCTTTTCTCTACTTCACGCCTGTTTATCTATGCAAAAATATTATAAAGAAAGAAGTTTTAAAAAAGACAAAAACCAACTTCAAAACTATACCTATAGGTATGCATAAATATGAATAAATTAAAATAATAATTAAATTACTGCAACGTAAAGGAGATTATTAAAGAGATTAATTTAAAGTCTTTGATTTAATAGTTTTACCTGTGAATTTCGTAACATGTGTATATTTTATAATTAAAAAAAATCATTTGTTTAATCATTGTTTTCCTTAAAAAAACTCTACTTTTGCCAATGCCAATATAATAAGAGTTTTTTGCTGTATCCCACAAATTGAGATTGGGATTGAGTAGACGGAGTGAACCTAGAGTTAAGAAACTTCTATTTCCTTTATTCCCCCGAATTCTTTAGGCATTGTGTGTTGAGTGCACCTTGCTTCGTTATATTTTTTCTTCGTTTTTATAAAAATAGTAGTAATTTTAATTAAGCTTATATTTAGTATATTTAGAAGTTTTTTTTAAAAAAAACCTATGTATTATTCATTCATCCTACAAAACAAGTCACTATTATAGATAGATCATTAAATATAACGCAATTACTACATTCGCCCCTTTCAATAAAGCGTGACTGTTATTTTTAGGTCATTTATATCAATTCATTTTTCTATATTACTTGCTCTTTAGCCATCAAAAAATTTTGCAGTGGGTTCCTATGATTATGCAGTTTTTTATTTATTTTATGATTGCGTGTTTTTACAAGCTATTATTAAGACTTGCCTTTTTATTATGTGTGAGTGTATGGGAAATCTTGTAAGCTCAATTTGACCCACTTTTGAGTTACGACTTCAGTTCTGATGACAATAAAATTATAATCAATATTGTTGTTAATACCAAATGGCTGTAATGTATAATCAATATTGTTGTTAATACCAAATGGCTGCCGTAACAAAATGGCGGATTAATTTGTAAAATACAATACACTATAAAAATTTAGAAGGCTTGTTTTTTAAATTTTTTTTTTTTAATAAATGTCTACAAATATTCTAATTACATTTGTTGCAGATTTCATCATCACTCAGGGAAATGTTTTTTTTGATTTAATTTTATTATCCCGATCTGGTAGATGAATCGCAGTTTAAATTCCGCCATTTGATACGCAATATCTCGAAAATTTTCCGGAAAGTAGAGAACGGAGTGTTTTGACACTAAGTCTTATGCTTACTTTACTATATGCGAGATTCAGTGTGAAGCTAAAAAATAATATACTTTATTCATATAAACCCTCCATCATCAATCATTGTCTATTAAAGAGTAACATTTACCAACAGTACCTATTTGTGAGAAGTAATTGTGTTTTATATTTCCATACGTTTTGTCTATAATTGGTATATGTTAAATATTTCATTAGTCCTAACAAACCTAACAAACTTCAACAAGCAATCGTACATTGGATTTAGAAGAAAAACACAGACGGACGGACAGACGACATTCCAAGTGGCGACGCCTTTATCGCGGATATAAATTTTTGTTCTGTCCTCGACGGTCTTAAATACCTGTTTTAGTAGATATCTACTAAAACAGGCAATGGTCGAATTTAACGATTTAGTTTTAGAAATAATTTTGTTTTATTTATATACGTATACTTATGTGGATAATAATAATAATAATAATAAACTCTTTATTTCACACCATAATACATAGCATAAATTAACATTTACAATAGCTTAAAATAATAATAATAATAAAATGTGAAAAAGGCGGCCTTATCACTAAAAGTGATCTCTTCCAGGCAACCGAATTGTAGGAATAGATAGAGGGGTGCGGGCATAGTGCGTGGGAAAAAAAAAAAATAATAATTATGTCAATACACGAAAATTAAAAACGATATATATATATATACACACATAACATATACATAAATATATATACTAGAAATATATAAAAATAAATAAATAAATAAATAGAGTATAATACATATAATGCATAAATATAATAAATATAAATATTAGTAAATATATAATAATGATACACTACAATTGAAGATAATAGTTTTTTACTTTATATTTGAATGCTTTCATAGACTTAGACTGCCTGATAGTACGTGGTAGGGCATTCCATAGTTTCGCTGCTTGTACCGTGAACGATTCACTGTAACAACGAGTACGGCACAAAGGTATCTCCAGCTTATTATCTTTTTGGGAGCGGAGACTTAGTGTAAGACGGGAGTTGGAACCGAGAAAGGAAAAACGCTGCTTAAGGTAGGTTGGAGTTTCAGGGTGGAAGAGGATAGAGTAGAGAAGAGAAAGAGTGTGAAGATTTCGACGGTCTTTAATAGGAAGCCAGCCAAGTCTAGTACGATACTCACTGACATGATCGAACTTTTTCAGTCCGAAAATGAATCTAATAACCAGGTTTTGGAGGCGTTCCAACTTGTTAAGTAGTTGCTGCGATAAATCCAGGTAACAGGTGTCTGCATAATCTAGGATAGGTAGCAAAAGTGAGTGGGCTAGGGTTATTTTGGTTTTGATTGGCAGAATATTTTTCCATCTTTTTAACCTACCTATAGCGCAGTACAACTTGCGACTCAACTCAGAAACTTGAGGAGCCCAGGAGAGTTTGCTGTCCACCATGATACCTAGATTTTTGACAGTGCAACAGTATTCCAAGTTACAGGTGTCGAAGACTGTAGGAGGAAGGGAAGGAAAATAGATCTTGGATAGTTGTCTAGGATTGCCGAGAATGCACACTTGAGACTTTTTAGGATTTATAGATAAACCGTAAGACTTGCTCCAGGTACTAATTGTTAGCAGGTTGGAATTAATTAGACTAATAGCCCTCGCAATGTCTTGAACGTCCGTGGTTGTATAAATCTGTAAGTCATCAGCGTATAAGTGAAAAGGCAAGGATAAAAGCTTGGTGACGGAATTTATGAAGATGGAGAAAAGTAAAGGAGAAAGTACGCCACCCTGGGGAACACCAGCATTAAGGCGGCAAACAGTTGACAGTTTTTCATTTAAACGAATGTACTGCTCTCGATCATGTAGATAGGAATAAAACCATTCAGTAGCTTCTGATGAAATATTAATAGACTTTAGAACAGCTAAAAGGATTTCGAAATCTACTGTATTAAAAGCGTTAGAAAAATCTAGTAGAGCGAGAATAGTGACTTGTTGGTTATCGATTCCATATCTTATATCATCATTGACCTTATTGAGCGCAGTGACAGTGCTGTGACCAGGGCGGAAACCAGACTGGAAGGGAGAAAGGATATGATTTTTGGCAAGGAAGGAGGAGAGTTGTTTATGGACTATACGTTCTAGTATTTTGGACAGGAACGGGAGGATAGATATCGGGCGATAGTCTGTAAAGGAAGTGGGGCTAGACACTTTAGGTATAGGAACAACTATCGCCTGGCACCAGATATCAGGGAAAGTATTTGAGGAGAGGGAATAGTTGAAAATATGGCACAGGATAGGAAGTACAGTCTTCATGGTTAAAAGAATCATTTTCCGACTGATTCGATCACTGCCAATAGCATCGGACTTAATGGCAAGAACATGCTTCTTCACTTCGTCAGGAGAAATAGAAGTGAAATGAAAGGGAGAAGGACCAGAGATTGAAGGGATAGACTTAATAGTATTAATTTTAACATTTTGACTTAATAAGTTGACATTCGCGAAGTGCTTATTCATTTCGTTGATATCCGTTCTATCGCCTAACGCGGAAGTTTTTCGTGAGCGTCCAATACCCATTGAGTCAAGGAATTTCCAAATACTAGCAGAATTGCAATTTTCGATAGAATTATAAATAAAAGTGCGTTGTGCATCCCTGCAAGTTTTGTTACATCGGTTCCGTAGTATTTTGAACCTGTTAAGGTTTTCCTCAGTAGGATTTCTCTTGTACTTCGATTTAGCCGAGTTACGTTTTGGTGCAAGGTGCTTGAGTTTTATTGGTCGAAGTGGAGCGTGCAGGTCAAAAAGCTCAGTTAAAAGAGAGTTAAATATAATAATTTTTTCATTAACAGTTGGAGCATTTAATACACTCTCCCAATCTATGTTATCTAGATCTTCTAAGAAAGCTTCGTTGTTAAAATTTTTAAAGCTTCTACGCATGATTATAGTAGGTTTAATTTTGGGTGTACGAATTTTATAACTCATATATATGAGATCGTGGTATGAGAACGCTTCTGCACACAACTGACCATAAGTAGCGACTTGCTCATTCGACGAAACGATCATTAAGTCTAATTGTGACGGAGCGGTATTAGGAAAGAAGTGGGTAGCGTTAGTAGGTAGAAGATTAAGATTAGCACTTTTAATAATATTTTGTAATCGAATAGCACGCCAGTCATTTTTAATTAGACAAGTATTAAAATCTCCCATTATGATGGTGTGATCAACACCTGGAACATACTTATCTAGTAAAGTTTCAAAGGTGTCAAAATAATTTATATGAAGTGAAGGGCTGTAAAGTACACCAAGTAATAGTTTTAATGTGCCAAATAACACTTCAATAAAAATATGCTCAGAAGTATTTGAGTACAGTGTAGGAGATTTGTCGAGAATAGAAAAAGGGATGTGGCTGCGTAAGTAGATAGCAACTCCACCACCGCCTTTCCCTGTACGGTCATTACGAATAAGATGGAAGCCGGGTAAAGCATAGGATGTGGATGGTAAGGAAGGTTTTAGGAAAGTTTCGGAAACTAGGATCGCGTGTACGTTTTTGGCATCGAAGGAAGCTAGGAGATCAGGATAATGAGCGGGAACACTTTGTGCATTGATATGCACCACGTTGAAGTGCTTGGCAGAGTTCGCAAAAGTCGTGCCCAAAACAGTGCTTAGCGGCGCGGAAGTGGTATGGAAACTAGAATCTGATGATAACGATGTAGACTGACAAAATATATCATTATCGGAGGTGTCACTGTTTGAGTTAGCGTTGTTAAACATAGTGCAGTACCAAAATATAATAATCAAGTAAAAATGAATAAGATAATAAATATATATAATAAATAAAATGTGTGTATATGCAGAATGTTAATGATAATAATAAATATTTATGTCCAAATAAATAAATAAATTAGCAAAATAAATATTAGTGATAAAACTACTTATATAATATATTATATTAAAACTTAGCAAAACAATAATAAAATTAATAAGCTTGCAACGCACGCCCGCCAGCATTCACTTTTACAGAAAATTAAAAGAAAATAAAATAAACAAATAATCACTTACAATAACAAAAAAAAAGATAAAACACGATAAATACAATTAAGTCCGTAATCTACAAGTTATCGTGAAAAGAAACGTTTAAGACAGTTCCGGCCATTGACAGATTAAGTGTCAATAAGCCTGTCAAAATAACAGCAACAAGAAGTAAACATTACAACATTTAATATTACGTTTTAAAATTGTGGGTAAATTATATATTTTAGTGGATATATTAATGATTTAAGTTGTGGGTAAATTGTACATTTTAGTGAATATATTAGTGATTTATAGGACACTAGCTCATAAGTTATTAGATATAAGGTTAAAAGTATTCTATCAACATTAATTGAACAAACAAATGCATTAAGGAAGTTGTTTACTTCTTCGAGTTTACGATCCTCTTCATTCGTGTAACCTGAGGAACTGGCTTTGTCTTAGGATCACCAGCACTTGAGCTCGCCATAGGTGCTTTAAGAGGTTGAGCCCCAGCCGCGTCGTGGATATTGTCTAGCTCACTGCATGTGGAAATAGTATGGCGCTTCCCATCTGGCCCAATGACAATGATGTAGCCCTCCTTGGTCCAACATTTATTTATGCCAAAACGTTTTCGGGCTGCCATGAAAGTCTCGTGCCTGGATTTAGTGAGGAATTCCGATAAAGTGATGCCTGTATTTTTCAAATTGGTTTTAGCATACCATATTTGATTGTAGGATACATTGTGGATTGTAGGTAGGTATACCTTTGTTTATCATTCACGCGTCCCCTGCGTGTTAAATGGGGACAGAGAGGGTTTTATGATTCATCACTCTGGGTTTCAGTTTGTTTTTATTATTTTTTTTATTTTTAATGTGTTTTTTTAGTTTTGCTTCACATTGTATTCTGTAAACAGCAGGATAGGTAGAGGGAACCTGTAGTTAAAACACTCTATTTTCCTATTTCCGCCGAATTTTAGAGGCTTTGCGTTTTGAGTGGCAGAACTCAACGCCGCGCTTGTTACCTAAATTCGATTTTTTACGTGTTTTAATCTTATACCTTTGTTACCAATTCCCTTCCAGAATTACAGAATCACCAGGAATCTGTATCAAAATAATATCTAAGTGCTTTTATGTCGTGAGTTGGTACAAATATCCATTTCTTCATGGATTCTTTAAAAGCATAATTAAGGACTTTAATTTACTAAGAAATGGATTTCTCTTATTATGGATGAGTCAGTGCAAATAACACTCTGCTTGATGATGATGATGTCGTGGAAGAGTGTGGACAGGATTATTTATAACAAAACAAAAGCTTCACCTGCAAATTGTAATATAAGTGTTGGGATCCAGAAGACCAATTAAACTTTCAAAAGATTGTTCTACACTTTCCACAAAATATTCAAGACAAGAGAGCATTGAGTGGCGAAACTCAACGCCGCCTTACCTCTATAAGAGCGGGAAAACAAGAATAATTTAGATACAATCAGTTCCATGGGTGAGAACTGAACCCACACCACTACCACCGCGAAAACAATAATATAATGTATAAAAATACTTTATTAACATAAAAACTGTGCATTCTAACCAATAATTGTAAAAGGATTATAGAAATAAAGTAATTCCCGATAAAACGTTTCGCCATATGGCTTCGTACAATGCTTTTACGCGTTCTGTTGACATACAAATTATTGTATCAGATATGTTATCCGGATAGATACTGTGGATCTCGAGAGCTTTTTATGATTAGGGGGGATAAAACGATGGTACCTATTAATATTATACTATAGTATCTTGACGTGACTTTTGTTGGGCTTTTCTTACAATTTCCCGTTTCAGTTTAACCGTTTTCCCCGCGTATAGCTGGATAGGCAGTGTGAATTAGGTGGTATGATACTTTAATTTTTTTAGCTTCATGTTGTATCGCAGAGAGAACCTGAAAACTCAGTGTTAAGACACCGAATTCTTAAAGCGTGTTGATTGGCTTTACCTTGTTACCAAAGGGAAGAAATGAGAAGAACCAAAAATGGGAATAACATATCGCGTTTACCCAAACAAGATGGTTGTGCCCGTGTGCCACGACTAGCTTCTGTTATTGATTAGGATTATGGGAGAGATCCTTTAAGTGAAGGTTATTTCCGCAGCTTCACATTTTTATCACGAATATAGCACGATAGGTAAAGGAAATATTGGGACACTCCGTTCCCCGTTCCCCGGTATTCTCTCTCTATCTATATCTATGTAATGCAATGAAATTATTTTAAATATTTAATGAGGCCGTCTTGGTGTAGAGGCACGAGTTTAAATCTGAGTTTAAACGCAACGGTCTTGAGATTCTCTTTCCGGGGAATTTATTATTTTCATTTTCTCGCTCTGGTGACAAGTTACAAGACCAAGATCTACCGTGGCGTTGAATTCCTGTTCCTACCACGCAATTTCTCGAAAATTTGGTGAAAGTGTGTGAATAGTGTCTTAACACTAGATTTCATTTGTCTATATTGCTGTACGCGGGATACAGCGTGAAGCTAAAATTAAATATCTCATGGAAATGCGTGAGAACGTATAACAAATTTAGAACAAGGGCTTCTGTATGTCGAGTGGGACTTATCTGTAACAGACGCTATGTTACGTAATGTTTAATACTCATTTATTTTTTATGAAACTACTGTTTGATTAAATATTCTATACCCATTCACCAGACTTGACTGTACACGTGACGGTTATGGGTTCGAATCCCATTCGAGGGCATGAATAATTTTCATTTCCAAATAATAAGATAAAGTGCGGTGTTGAATTCCGAAATTCAATACGCAATATGTCTAAAATTGGACGCTGCGTTGAGAATTTAGTCTTTCGACACAAAGTTCTATGCGGTATACCTAGAACCACCTCTAGAATTTGAGGAAAAGTGGAGAACGGAAGTGTCTTAATGGGAACAGAGTCCTAGCACTAGTTTCACAGGTTCCCTCTGCCTATTCTGCTATGTCCAAGATACAGCGTGAAGCTATAAAAAATAGTATTATTTTTGTTCCCAAATAGGTATCAAATCCACAACCATAGCTTTTTCAGTCAAATACTCTCCCACTGCGCTACAATGCACCAGTAAGTTCATTATTTAAAATGCATAGTAGCTAATAACAGATTAGAGGCTTATAAAAAAATCTATAGAAGAAAAAAAGAAAAAAGTGCTATACGGATTTCTTAGTGCGTGATGACAGGATTACCTGCCACCGGTGTTCTCTTACAGTCTCAAGGCCTGGACGCGTTTATGTAAACAAAAACTAATATATATACTAAACTTCTAAAAATAAGTCTTCGCCTTTAATTATGCTTGCATGGATTTTTAGATGCAAAATGAAAACTATTTTTTTTGTTCTCGTAAAAATTTCAGGTTAACCTTTCTTAATGTTATTACACATGCCAAATTTCCACTTTATAAGTTCAAGAATTTTGACTGCGTGATCTGTCGCTTTCAGTAACGCATGATTTTCTTTCGTAGGATTGATATATCAATTAAATTCCACCAACCAACAAAGAAAATGTTGAAAATTCAGCGGAGAATGGCGAACAAAGTGCCTCAACACTTCCACAGGTTCCCATTACCTACCCTGCTATATGAAGTATACAGCTATAAAAAGTTACAATAATTAAAACGAATAAGCCCAAAAAGTGCATTCGCCTCACATTTTAAATAAAATTTCTCGAAAATAACAAAAACTTAGCCCGGATTTCACGGTGCGTGGTTATAGGATTAAACGTAAATCCAAGGTGTCTCGTTGCGTTGCTCTTTTGTCAGCTCGTACCAAAAGAACAGTGTTTTGGATAGATAATAAAATCTTCTTTATGTATAAGTACTTTAAATGTGCAATTTTTTTTAATTTACTCTTTTGTGGTCCAAGGTCCAAAACATATTAATGACTTCATGCATACTGACTGTAAACGCAACGATTGTGGATTCGATTCCCATTTGGGGAATGAGGTATTTTTTATTTTGTTAGCTTCACAGTGTATCCCGCTCACAGATGGAGTGTCTTAACACTAGTAACACTAGTTAAGACACTCCCTCTACATTAATGCCCTTCTGTTCCCCACTTTTTGCTCAATTCTGGAGGCACTGCAAGCTGGGCTAGTTTCAATATAAAATTACGTCACATTCACCCACTAACACTTATTTAGTTCAATAAAAACCTGCTCCTTCACGCATCGGCGACCTCCGATCCTATTCTCGTCACGTGTATAATAAGACCCCTAATACCAGATTAGCACATTCCACTACGGACGAGATTAAATGATTCTTTCTTCCCTTTCTATATAAAATTAGGGCCAACGCTGCCTAAATAATTTACTGTGACTAAGGCAATACTTGTTTTTTATTACTTCACGTAGAGAGAACCTAGTGTTAAGACACTTCCACCATTTTTTCCACTTCCCTCTTGTTTTTAAAGACATTGTGAGTTGAGTGGCGTAATTCAATACCGTGCCTTGTCTTCTTACAAGAGAAAATAAATTAAAATAATTCATTCTTCTAATTGGATAACTGTTAGTCACTCAGTGACGTTTTATTAGCATAAATATTCGTTTAGATATTAAATTTAATAAAGTGTATTTATATTCAATTAAATAAATATTATATAAAAGTTATTTGCGTAAAAGCCCTGAAAATTCAGCAGAAAGTAAAATACCAGGGTATTATATTAAGGGTAAAATGTCTTAATGGGAAAAGAGTGTCGTAGCACTAGATTCCTAGGATTTCTCTGCCTACCCTGCTATATGCGGGGTATAGCATAAAGCTCTAAAAGCAAGTCTAGACTCCTGGTAAGAGCTTTTGCATCTCTTATACATTGCGGGTCTATCAAAGAGAACTCGGTGATAAATCTCTCCATTTTACGTTTAAAATATTAATTTGCCACCATTTTTCTTTGTCACATTACATAGAGTAAGGAAAACATTCCACAAAAGAATATAAGCATCAAATGAACAAGATACTCAGTTAATCCTATCACACACGGTGACAGTAAGTTTCATCGCCCATTGTCATATTTTTTGTAGGAGATACCCCCCACAAAAAATCCTAAGGAATAACTATTATGGTTATATCATCGTTAAAACAGTATTAACTACTGTGCTGTAAGTCGTAGATACGAATATAAATATTCTGATGACAAGGCAAAGCGTGGCATTGGGTTGCGCCACTCAACACGTAATGCCTCGAGGATTCGGCGGAGAGTGCGGAATAGAAGTGGCTTAAAGGGTACGGAATGTCTTAATACTAGGTTCTCAGGTTCCCTCTGATCACTCTGCTTTCGATTCGTGCGATTGTAAACGCGGGTTTTGGGTTCGATTTCCATTAAAGGAAAAAAAAATTAAAATTTTCATTTCCTCGCTCTACTAACGAGGCAAAGTGTGGCGTTGAGTTCCACTCAACACGCAATGCCTCCAAAATTCGTCGGAAAGTGGGGAACGGATATGTCTTAATAGGAACTTAGTACCTTAACACAAGGTTCCCAAAGGTACTGCCTACCCTACAATGAGCGGGCTACAATATGAAACTACTTAATAAAAAAAGATGAGATTATCAACCAAAATTCTATCATGTCCAAATATCTAATATATTATAAAAGCAAAGTAGCGGCGTCAAGTGATGTGTTAAATGCGATCTATTAACAAAAGAGACGAATAATCTTCTTATTTTTAGCTCTACCTACCTGAGATTGTGGTGACAATTTTACTTACTTATATTATATACGATACTAATTTTTAACTGCGGCTTCGCCCGCGTGATCAAAATGAAATGTCTAAGAGTTGTGTATGTCATATGACACAGTCTAAGTGCCCGAGAAACCTAACTCAAACCGCAGACATAGTAGAAACAGTTACTTACAATAAACGATTAACGTAATATCATACCTACCTATAGCCTATACAGATTATATATAGCCTTCCTCCACAAATGGACTAGACAGCACAAAAACGGCTTTCCAATTCCAATTAGTATTTCCAGAGATTAGCGCGCTTAACCATACTAGCAGGAATACTGTTAAGTTTGAATTTTAGATTTGTTTGAATTTTAGTCAAATGAAATAACATCATTCTCCCAAACGGGAGTCGAACCCATAACCGGCCTCTATATGAGGGTACACCTATATGTTTCCATTCCTCTCATCCCATTCTCTATGACACAGCCGTGTACGTATAAGCCTACATTGTGGCGGTGAAAGGTCTAAGTGACAGCGCAATTTTCACGTTTTGTCACACATTTTGTACTCGGCTCTTTTCAATAGTCCAATGAATGCCTTTTTTCTATTCAGCAAGCTGTTGTTGTTTGTCACGTCGTAATGGTTTCGGAGATATCTTTACGAAAAAATCTATTAAGTATTATGTTTTTATTAACGGGACGGGTCTGGGTTCGATTTCTACTTAAGGAAACGGTACCGCCACTCAACACTCTATGCCTCCAGAATTCGGTGAAAAGTGGGAAACAGAAGTGTCTTAATGGGAGCGAAGTGTCTTAACTCTCAGTTCCCTCCCATTTCCAGGTTCCCGCTGGCAGGATAGCAGGATACAGTGTGAAGCTAAAATGCCTTTTTTCTATTCAGCAATCTGTTGTTGTTTGTCACGTCGTAATGGTTTCGGAGATATCTTTATGAAAAAATCTATTAAATACTATGTTTTTATTAAAAACGTGACGGTTCTGGGTTCGATTTCTACTTGGGAAATGAGTTATATATATTATCTCTACTATTTTATGTAGAGTGCCGCACTCAACTCTATGCCAACAGAATTCGGCGGAAATTGGGAAACAGAAGTGTCTTAATGGGAGCGGAGTGTCTTAACACTACGTTCCCTCCCATTTTCAGGTTCGCTCTGGCAGTAGCAGGATACAGCGTGAAGCTAAAAAAGCCACTTAGAAACAGTACGTACCTACTGCATCAGCAATGTAAACATAAAATCGTGATAAAGACATACGAAGTTAGAACGTTAATTAACAAGCACATCACGTTTGCTCGTGTTTAAACGATTGCATTAGATGTTGGACCGCGTCACCTAGATACGTTATAGCTCAGTGGTTAAATAAACAACGTATAGTATAGGTTAGGTTTTTTTATAGTGGAGAATGGAGTGTATCAACATTCAGTTCCCTGCCTACCCTATTATAGAAACTTACCTATGTGGAATAAGTTAAAGTTACTTCTAGCACTTAGGGCTTGTAATGAAGTCACGACTCAAATGACTAAGGCAGGTTTCATACTATTGTTCCGTTCCTCAATCAATCTTGTATGTAAATATAATATGAAATTGAACCGAAAACTAATAGTAACCGGGACTATAGTATGAATTATCCTTAATATGACTTTCAGATGTTTCCATTTAATTGGGGTACACGAGGCAAGCCGAGGTTAAAATATTAAGTTACATTTATTACATTATTTATTATTATTAGTTAGATATTTAATTCTTCAAAACATTCAAATATTTTAATTTCGTAATTACTATAAATTTATCATATATTTATAATATCTAAACATAAACATTTAAACTCGTCGAAATAACCTTATTGTTTGTGTTCACACGAAATCAACGGGAAGACAACAAATGAACAGACAAACTGACTGATGTCTAATAATACTGTAAATATCGCTTTTGTTTCACGTCATAGCTCTAATCAAATTCATGCATGAACTTGTTTTCGTCTATATTAGTTTATTAACTCTTGTTATATAGTTTTTTTTAGCTTCATACTTTATTTACCGCATAGCTATCGCACGGTGTTGAGTGGCGCAATTCAACGCCGCGCTTAGTCTTGTACCAGAGCGAAGAAATGAAAATAATTCATTCCTCCGGATAGGGATCGAACCCACTACTACTGTGCTGCTGTATCTACAATCTATATCCATTATAGTTGTCAGGCAAACAAGCACAATTAATAATCATTCTTCCTTACAAGTTTCACCAAAATCGGTCAAGACGTTATTTATTGCTATAGTCATATATCTTTGAGCGAAACAAAAGAATGACCGGAAACAACCGGCCGGAAGGAGGGACTGGCTCGGAAGTCGGGCTGAATATTGATTGTGGTTAATTAATTTTTACAAAGAGACTTACTTGGACGAAGTGAAAATATTTTTTTTCCTTTTAATTTTTTTTCTTCACGCTTTATCCCGTTTTTATGTAAATAGGGTAAACAGGGGGAAACTGGCATTACGTTACTCCTTTTCCCACTTTCTGCTCTATTTTCGAGTGCGTTGAGTGGCGAAAATCAATCAACTTTGTCTTGCTACCAAAGCGAGTAAATGAAAATAATTCATTCCCCCGAGTGGGTATCGAACCCACAACCGCCTCTATGCCACAACGGCGACAATTTCCTTTATTTTGTTGCATTTTTATTTAATTAAGTTAATAGCAGATACAAAATATAATACTTGTGTAAGTACATACCTAGTTTAAATGTGGTAATAAAAAATAATTTTAAAAAATATTGAGTGGGACAGTGTCAGGCTAATATAAAATAAAATAAAGACATAAACTATTATAACGGACCTTCACTAGATCTACTCAAGTTTTCATTGCTATACCCATTTATTTTAAAAACCTCTTTAACATCACTTGCATAATATATGCTTATATTTAAACGCATCTGTCTGTCCAGTTTTTGCACAAATACATATTGTAACTTTAAATAAAACTGGGGCGACAGCTAGTTTTATAAAGATATCAATATCACTCAACCATTAAAACACGTCTACACTTTGTTCTTAAGTACTTTAGTAAAAATCTCTATCGAAAAGCCCAACATCTGCGATCTTTGAAGACTTATTTCACTTCCTTCCTTAAATTCCCGCCAAACGAATATAGGCTGTATGGCTATATACGGAAGGATGCTTAAAATACATTTATTATCTGTGCAGATGTTACGATAACTTTATTATCTGTGTGTTATTTTATCTGTCTAATGACGTGGCGGGAACATTTGGCGCCTATTTTTTTAACGTTTTCGCAAAACCTCACACATAGCTGATAAGTGAGGATGTAATTAGAAGAAGATTGATGAGTGTTTAGTTTAAAATAGATTCTATTTGTGCAATTTGTGCATTGACCGTGTAATAATTATATATTTAGCCTACCCTGCTGTGTGCGGGATACAGCGTGAAGCTGATTTATTTATTTTTTATATATTTTTTCCCACTTTCCGTAATCTTTCCAGAAATCCTTCAGTGCACATAGTTGTTGGATGTGTGTAAAGTTTTAGTTATATTATCTTTTCGGCTCTACTGTGCAGAACTGCCTGCTGAGCCGGTGGGAGCTTTATGTTCATTCGATGATTCAGAGAGAGAGAGAGAGAGTGAGAGAGTTCAAAAATGTATTTGACTAAATAATATTTTGAATTTACGAATTTAAATTCAAAATAGTATTTGTAATCGTAGTCAAATTTTCTATACAGATATGTCTAACTATATTAAATCTTATTCTTACTTAGGTACTGTAGATAACTTGCAGTTAAAAAATTCTTCCTCTAAATGCATAAAATATGCCTTCTTATTAGAAAATATTCTACTCTTGTTAGGCAAGTACCTAACCTAACCTAACCTACCTATTAATGAAACCAAATAAGAAAAACCTATAATTAACCTTCTTATATAACTCTTAGAAGCAAAAATCATTTGAAAATATGTATTTAAATTTGAAAGCCTACCTATGTCAAGCTTAGATATAAAAGGATGGAGGATTACTTGAACACGTTGCCTAAAATCCAAGTAAGTTTATAAATATGTATATTGTTTTATCTTTACAAAACTTTTATTTGGCAATAGGAGAAAAACTTTAAAAAATTGTTGGCCCAAGAAACATAAATTGCATAATTTCTACAATAATATTATTCAAGTTGCAAGCCAAATTAGTAATTAGTAAATCATTATCGAAAGCTTCTGCAGTTCACGTAGACAGAGTAATCAATTTTATGTTTCATTTTTACAAAATATCAGTTTGCTATGGGGTTTAATCTTTGTCTAATTATCGTCTAAAAGCTTTTAAGCTTAAATCAATGACAAGTCTTACACTACTTTCACTCACAAAAATGTAAAAATTTTGCTTAATATAATATTTTTCATGACTAAAATATAGTTAAATAAATTTTATATTTTAATGATAAAGATAAAAAATACAGATTACCTAACGTATGCTCAATCACAACTTATCCACACCGTATCTAATTACAATAATCGAAAACACTAAAATAAAAAAAAAATGTATAAATGACTTACTTTAAATAGCATTTTAGATAAATAAACAAATGTACAATTACAAAACATTTATCCGCTGAACACGAAACGAGTTTTAAAAAAAAAGATATATTAACACGACTAGATTAAACGAAAAAAGCGGCCGCGGATCAAAATCATAAATCATGCTCATTATATTAGAACAGGATTATTTTTTACCGAAGAAAATGTTCAAAAAAGCATCAAAAGGCTATAAGGGGGCGCCATTTTGTGAGGGTACTGTCATTTAGGGCGGGAAAATGGGAAGCTCTCGACCAATCAGGGCAGCTCATTTCAAAAGGCGTTCTAAAATTTGGCCAATAGCAAGAGAGGACGGTCTGCGCACGCGTAGTAGAGTCGATCCATAGAGTTATAGATATAATACGGCAGTGTGGGCTTGGCCTCTGCCGTGACGGGATGTGTATTAAAGACGTAAAAATAAAAAAATAATGCCGAAGTGCCTAATGACCTAGTGTTTTTAGTGTTGTGTTAATTTTTTTTAATTAACTCTTAGTACACGTTTTGATTGAACTTAGCTATACCTACTACTATTATATGAAATTATTTAAAAAATCTCGAGACAATTTAACAAACAAAAAAAAAACGAGTAAGTCCTAGCGAAAATTGTTGTTTTTTTTATTTCAAATTTAACTAACCCTTAAATTAAACTGGGGGGGTAAAATTGTTCCACATAGTGAAATTATTAGAGATATAATTTTGGCGTGACATAGCGTGATATATCAGGGGAGTTCTATCTGAACCAGTGATGGTGATGGCCAGCGGCGGTGGCGGACTGGTGCAGTCCCCGCCGGACATGTTGCACCATCATAACATCATGGACACGTCGTCGCACGTCGAGATGATGCCCAGTAAGTGTTTTATATTGAAATTATATTATTAATAATTATTATTAGATATACCTATATTTTATTTTTGTATTAATAATTATAAACAAACCTATGTACTAATATTTTTTTTAATAACATTATAAGTAGATATTGTTTTACTGCAACCAGTAACAGTGTAATGTTACATACATATAGGTACCTATGCAATGTCCACTTAATTTGAATAGTATGCATTTAAAACATTTTTTATAAATTTGATACTTCGCTGCTATAAATACTATAATTTTAAATTACACAGAACGAAGAATAGCCTAAAAATTATCCATATTTTTAAAATATTTTTTACAAAAATTGAAAGTGACTTACAGTTGAGTAATAGTGACTAAATAATTTTATTCAAAGTGTTTATGTAAACAGGAACTATGGTACAGAGATTAAAGTTTACTAAACATAAACTCAATATCTACTGTTATGAAATTCACATATTTAAACCTGTTTCTTAAATAACACATCCTTATATTATCCTTATTTTGTTTTTAAATTTAAATATCACTTACCTATACTAATTGTTTTATTTTGAATGTGTATTCAAGTTATTTTATTTAAACTAAGAAATATCCGAAAAAAATAAAAAAACCTTTTCAGTTTATCAAATAAAAAATAGTCTGAATAATATAATAGTTTACAATTGTGTATGTAAATACTTACCTAACTTTTTAAATTTTATTTCTTTTTTTAGTTCGAATTATCTTGTAGGTACGTACCTACTTAAAATATTTAATTCTTTTCCTTAACTTCTATACCTTAAAATATCTAAAACAAAAATAAACTAATAATACAAACATTGCAGCCAAAATTTAACCAATAAATGTAAAAGAAAGGGGATGATCTGATTGATTTATAAATATAAATGGTGGGGTGGGATAGACCCGTTCCGCTAATGCAAGTGAAACCGGCCATTAGAGGGTTACTAGATTTATGGTGTTGTTAGAGAGATCATTGTGATTACTACTTGGATTTTTGGGAATATATGAAATGTATGTTGTTCTTATAGAGTCTGAGTTCCTACTAGTAGTACTATTAAAATGTAGCAAAATTACATTTATTAAATTTCAAAACTGTGTGACGCTGTCGTGGAATATTGGGACACCATCTTTCTGTCAATTATTTGATTTATAATAATTCCCCCGAAAAATCCAAAAACCCCAAAAAATAAAAATAAATTAATTTAAACCAACATCCAATACCTAAATTTTGGAAACTGGGCGTGCGTGAATGGAATAGGTATCTTAACACTACGTTCTGACGGCCTACCCCTTTATGGGCGAGAGAAAAGCGTAAAGCTATCTTAATTTTTTTCGTTTTTCAAATAACATTGTATCAAATCGTATCACCAGTCTACTGTCTCTATTTAAATTAAATAGCGAAAAAGCATGGCCATATAAAAATATATTTTCTTAAGCTGACATAATAATAATTACAAGTATATGAATATATGATAAAAGCTATTAGTTAGTATATTTTTATGAAATTCATAAAGAATTACACATAAGTATACAAATGCAACACAATATTAAGTTACAAGGTAAAAGAGAAAAATGCAGAAAGATAAACAAACACACACCTTTTAGCGAGGTTTATTGTGCCCACTAAGTAGCACTGCAAACAGTTTAAGTTATTTTTAGTTCCATACCTACTTCTGTATAGCTGGTATATCCATACGGCATTACACGGTTAATTTTTACTATATCTACTTGTGAATATCTGAACGTTGCATATGCAGAAATATGCTTAAAATCTATATGTAATCTATCTATCTATCTATATTTACTATTCATACTAATGAGACCGTCGTGGCCTGGTGGCAGAAGGTTTATAACTATAAGCGCGATGGTAGTGGGTTCGTTTTGCCACTCGGAGGAATGAAATATTAATATTTTTATTTCCTTTTCATGCTCTGGTAAAATGCGGCTGTGTTCCGCCACTCAACAGGTAATGCTTTGTGAATTAGGCGGAATAAATGGGGGGAAGGAAATATATTAATGGGATCGTAGTGTCTTAATACTGGGTTCAAAGGTTGCCTCTACAACATATATGCTAGGATTTCTTAAAATTCAGACAATTTTTCAGGATTTTAATACACTAACCTTTGTAATAGTAAAATAATTCTTCCGAATGGGAATCGTACCCTCGATATCATGTTATCGTGCCGTTGGGCCACGACTGCCTAAAATTCACAAACATACAAAAACCCAAGGATAATAAACAGGGATGAGACCACCTTGCAAGTTTTACAACGCAAAGCCGGTAGCGTTCACACCTATATTCTAAACTGTTCGCCACTGGTGCCGACACGGCAACTGCGAAACTAAAAGATAAATATTATTTTATATTGCCTAGCTTATTTAATATTGAAAGCCTGTGTATGCATTTCCTGCATTTTACTAGGTAAGTATCTACTAATAATAAAATCCTTAGTAGAATAAAGTACAGAGTGTGACTGTATATGTGGTTGTGGGTTCGTTTTCACTTAGGAGAGTGAATTATTTTCATTTCTTGGCTCCGGATGGTTCCGCCACTATATGAAAAATTGGGCAAAAAGTGTGAAAGGAGTGTGTTAGCACTAGGTTCCCTCTGCCCACACTGATATATGCGGGATACAGTGTGAAGCGGCTACTGTGCCTACATTTATGTAAATGATTTTTTCTAATCATCAGACATGAAGCCCTCGACTATCAGTTTTTATTTCTTTACATTGTTTATTTAAAACGTTCGCTACCTAATCATTCGTTCTTTTATGAACCGAAACGTAATGTTAAAACACAAATATTAGTATTATAGTATTCTCATAATGATATATTTGTATTTTCTTTCCCGAATTATACTTAGAGCTAAATACTTCTTCTTTTTACATTAACTAAACAGAATATTTTTTTTTTGTTTTTTTAATTTTTTTTTATTTGTTTATTTAGATCCACCAGTGGTAGTGGTGGAGTGTCTACCTATCCTACACTCAGAGAACGGCACGGATTCGAATCCCGCGCTCGTTCTTTCAAATTTTTATATCTTTTCTAAAACATTTTTCTATTCTTAATGTCCTATACCTAATACTTTAAAATGATAAAAATCATTTAATATTTTCCACATAAAACACAATTCTTTATGATAAATATGTAAATAATAAAAACAAAAAACATTTTTTAAAATAATGTGTCGAGCCCTATGGCAAGCACGTCGGCATCTATGATCACCACATTACCAATTTACGCTTTTACAGCCGGATATTACTTTTTAGGCCGATTCAAATAAAGGGCTTTATAGCTACTTGTAGGTATGTTTTTTCAACATTTTGATTTAATACTTTATTATTTAATATGCCTATATTTAAATTCCGATTTATTCAGATTTAAGAAGAATTCAGATTTATTAATAATGCAAATTTAAATAAATTATAGCCTGATTTTGTGGGTCCGTGGGGATGATGAATAGAGGCGATTAAAGGCAAATAAATTATAATTTAAATCATTTCATAGAACGTTCAAATGAGAATATAAAGGTAAATTAAATAATTGATGACGTGAATCCATGAGCAGACCAAAATATTTTCAAGATGTTCAGTAAGTTACATAGTTAGGTGAAAAGTTATTAAATTTTAAAAATATTTTCTTATAAACAACAGATTTCAATGTTCCCTATTAAAAAAACAATGAGATTTTCTTAAAAACCTTAAAGATGTTACCATCATACACGGGTAGGACTAGAGAATTTAGTATTAAGGCAATTAGTTCCTCATTTTCCGTATAATTCTGGAGACATTGCGGGTAGTGGCGGAATTCAACACCACGCTTTGCTTACCAAAGCGGAAAAAGCCTCTACCTACAGATGAGAGAAACCAACGAAAAACTGAACTGTCCCCTTTTTTTCTCTTGTTTTCTCATTGTTCCCTTTATTACTATTTTCACCTGTACTTGTATCTTCAAATGTTATCAGAATTCAACATAGCTGGTTGTTATTTAAATAGTTTCACCTTGTAGCTCCATTATAGTGGGTATAGTATCGAGGGGGGCTAATGCGGACATGTGTTAGAAGATAGCTTATCACATAGTCAATTACGGTAGCTGTAGGTTGTTCGCAAATCATTTTATCTGTGCCACCTGTATATACTCATCAACATATGTTTAATTTAGTTTGTTTAGAACATTATTATAGAAATGTCAGCTTAGTTATCTAAAGTTGCTTAAAATGGAAAATATAAAGGACAAAATCGTTATGGTGATAATATTAGTATTTCAATGGTTATTATTCATTGGCCTCAAATATGCCAATTATCATTAAATTAGTAAAGGTGCGTAATACAAATATTTTTTTAAAATAAAAATCATCTCTATTTTTATATTTATTTAATTATCTAGTAAGTACACAATACCTACCTAATGTTGTAAATACATATTTTACATATTTTGAAGAATATTTTGGGAGGACTTGGACCAATATCAGTGGAATACCATTTTGAAGTATTTTAATTGATTCATTCAAATAAAAAAAAATTAAAACAAGCCTTCTAGATTTTTTATTCCTAATTTATTGTTTTTTTCAAATCAAGCCCTATCATTTGATACCCATAATAAGTGGGTTGTGCAAAAATTTGTAATCCACCATTTTGTTACGGCGACCATTTTGGATTGAGAACAATATTGATTATATATAATTTCACTGTCATCAGAACTGAAGTCGTAATTCAAAATTTCATCTCAATCAGACACTGGTAAGTGGGTCAATTTGACCTAGATTTCACATCCACTAACACATAATAACATGGCAAGTCAAATAAAAGCTTCTAAAATAATCGTAGAAACATATTTTTTTTATTATTTCGTTATAGCTTCCCGCTATATACCACACATAGCAGGGTAAACAGAGGGAATCTGAGAACTTAGTGTTAAGACACTGTTTCCTGTAAGACACTTCCGTATCCCCCACTTTCCGCCTAATTCTGGAGGCATTGCGTGTTGAGTGGCCGAATTTAACCTTGTTACCGTTGCGTTCTACCAAAACGAGAAAATGAGAATATTAAGTATTTAATTTCCTCGAGTAGGAATTGAACGTACCTACAACCTGTACGCAAAATTAAATTAACGTACGAATTCAAAATTAAATAGATAGGTACAAGAAAGAGATTTCATTTACCTATAAGAAAAATCTTTATATACAAATGAATTCTAACTAAGTAGGTAACCTATACGATTTTAATAAGAAAAATAAACTCGTCGTCGTCTCTCTATTCCGGCCTAGAAGCCTATTTAGCATAACATCGACTTTTTATCTGTCCCACATAAATTTTTATGTAATTTACCGAAAAAAATGACAAAACTGACAGCTTATCGGCTAACAAATATAATTTGTGTTAGAATTTATTCATTTCACTCATTAACGTTAGATTTGACTTAAAATTTAGTTAATCGGACTGATTGGCTACTGTATGAAAATTTATATTTAACGATTAATTAGTAGTTCCGGCGGAAATAGCATTTTTCCATGTATTTTTAACCAACTTTAATCAAAAATGGGTTAACGGTTTAACGTGTATGTATGTGGTTTTGTTGTAATTGGACAATATTTGAGTGTGACGATCTATTTAGGATTTTAAGCATGTGTTCTAAATTTAATAAGAGTACGTATGTCAGTCCACAAATTTCTCGAAAATTCGTGGCGCAAAGGTAAAGTCGAGTTCCGCCACTCCATACCCCGAGAATTTGGCGAAAAATATGAAACAATGAGTGTCTTAATACTAGGTTCCCTCTGCCTACTCCACTGAGTAAAGTTAAAAGTACCAACACCGAGCTTTGTAAAATCAGGAAAATTGTAACACAATGTATTTGAACTAGCAACCATGGCTTACAGTGAACACAGTGAATGTCTACTGCACCATGGTGATCTTTAGTTAATTAAATAACTAATCACCGTGAAAAACAAACAAATTAATCGTAAATACCTACAAAATACTTAGGTATAAAATACAAAAAATATTACTTTAATAAAACGCAGCTGTGCGCTACTACTATAAAAACCTGTTTTACTTCATATACATTATATGCCTGGCATATAATAAATAATGAATGTTAACATGTAGTGTTGTTTTTCTCTATAAAAAAAATTCCGAGAGAAACGAGTGTTACAAAATGCGCCATTGAGCTACGCAACGCCTCTACAATAGGGCTAAAAGTGGATAACTGAGTGTTCTGACACTGGGTTTCCTCAATCTACTATGTTATATACGTGATACTGCGTGAAGCTAAAAAAGTAGTGTTAAGATGTAATTTTTATTGCTTTTAGGCGCAAAGAACGTAAATGTAACCCAACGCTGCACTTTATTCGACTAGACTAAAAATATATGGGTACGAGAGTTTCCATGATTTGGAAATGAACCCACAATTATCATAAGTACCTACCTACATATTATTAGCAGACAAGAATTTCTGTTTTTTCTTAATTTAATTTATTCTCAATTAATAGGATTAAATTCTTTACAATATTTTAAAATAGTTTTAGACTATAAAATTGTATAAAACAACTTTCCTCCAAAAGACCACCGACGACCGACGATCTAATAATATTAACTAAATAATAGCTTCATTGAGTATCAAAGGGACATTAAGACTTTTTATTTAGATTGACTCCCACGCACTATATGGTACCTACATGCAGACAGATATACGATTTATTATACATATATTTTCTGTTAAAAACGGCAGAAAAAGTTACAAAACTTTAGTGACCAATTACTCTACTCTATGTATAGAGAGAGAGACATGTATGTGACATAAGTGACGTCAATATTCCATAAATAATATCAAGATTTGCGTGGTTGGCAGGTGGGAATCTCTCATCTTACTACTTGGCTGGTACAAAAATGCTTGTAAACGCTTAAATAACTAAATTTCAACCGTCTCATTGCCGGATATATACCCGAACCCGATATATATCTGCAGTAAATTTAGTTGAGGCTATTGTGATGCTGCGGAACACGGACGATAAACGTAAATGAGTTCGATTCCCACTCAGAGAATTTTTGTTTTATATCCTCGCTCTGGTAACAAACCAGCAACTCTGGCAACAGAAAGTTGAGCAGGTACTGCCACTCAACACGCACTTTCTCCAAATATGGACGGAAAGTGGGGAACGGAGTGTCTTAACACTAGGTTAATCTGCTTGTCCTAAAATATGCGGGATATAGCGTGGGAGAAAATAAAAAAAGTTAATCAATTAAACTGATTAAGTGCCTATATTAGTTTAATTCTTAAACATCAATTCTCAAAGTAACATTACTTAAGCGGTCGACTGTACCCACCGGAACTACTCAGATCGTTATCGGATTTCAAAATCATTTGGACACGAGGCGCCCAAGATTTTGATCTAATTAAGTGAGAAATTATTGACTTTTTTTTATTGAGCATTTTACTTTAAGTTGCCGACGGAAGACTAATTTGGTAGCCTAATATTAATTGTTATAATAAATCAATGTATAAATACAAAATGCAGCTTCACGCTGTATACCGTACATAGTAGCATAGCCTAGTGTTAAGACACTCCGTTCTTCACTTTCTAAGTCGACGTCACGGAGTAATGGAAATAATTTTGACATTAACATTCCTCCGAGTGTTGAAGCTATTAAGGACTGTATTTAAATAGTTAATAATTCATTAAAATATTTTACGCTTTTTTTAACAAATAATTTTGCAAATTTCTCATAAGTTTGACAGATAATTTGAGAGGGTATCCAGTGTCAAGACATTTCGTTCTCCCAATGTCTCGATATTGCTGTGTGAAGCTTTGCTCGTTGAGTGTTCGAACTATAAAATAAACATAATCTATCCCCCGAATGGAAATAGAACCCACAAACTTAATTTATTTTCAATATTATACTGTAAAAACACTCTCGCAATTATTTTCGAAAACACAACATATTGAGAACCTAAGATTTTCAAGTAAATACTTTTGCCTTCCCTACAAAGCTAAAGCTACATACTGTTGAAGATAGCGGCCTGATCAAACACTCGAGAGCATGCACCGCTGATGAAAACGAAAGGGAATTGCAGCCGGTAATCTATTTATAGATATATGGAGATAACTTGAATAATTTTAGTAGGTATGTGGGTCTTACACATCAAGTGCGTAAGTCAACGCCGTGCTTTTTTTCAAATTTATATGCCGTAACTTAGACATCTATGATTTTCATTATTTGACTTTGACCTAGTGGTAAAGTCGCCTGTGTACTACTTAGTATTAAGACACTTTTTTATTTCTTTCTCCATTTTATTCAAATTTGGGCTTAGTAACTTATTATTTTTATTTATATAGTATTTTTGCGCTTTTTTGTTTATTCTACATACTAAAGAAAGTAAAAATGGTGAAGCTCTAAAATGTCTACACAAGAATTGAACCTTTACGTTTACGCCAAGAAACGTCCACCCACCCTAAATATCATCTAGTTACCAACCCAAACTATATTTAAATTAAGCAAAAATCCAAAACCGACTTTAAATATAAAAGTTCCTTTATCTGCTACGTAAATTGTGTCAATTATGTCGATGCATTTTTGCCTTCGGGTGAAATAAGTATAAAAAAAAACCTTTACCCCGCCTCGCTACCTTGGCGCCGTTGCGAGATAAGGAAAGGCCCCTTTTTTCTTATGTCTTTTATGGGACGATAATAATAGTTTTTTTTAACCCGTTCGCTCCTCGATCTAATATAACGTGAGGATTGGCGATTCATTTGGTTGGTAGTTTTGGTTCCAATTTTTGTATGTATAATAGGTTCCCGCATGTAGGAGGGTAGGCAGAGGGAGCTTAGTACTAAGATATTGCTATTTACCTGGCAATATTCAACAGTGCACTTTGTATTGTTATCAGAGCGCAGAAATAAAAATTATAATGTTTCTATAAATAAAAATAAGCAAGTTCGTAATTTGTGATTTGGACATATAAATCATCCATATTTATCATTCTTGTAATGTCCCATTGTTAGGCAAAGACCTCTCTCCAATTCTACTCTTGCTTATTTCGAGGCGAGTAATTGTCTAGATCTGTCTACCGTCTCCAATTCGGTCTGCTAATTTACCTCTTAGAGTTTGTAGTCTAATCAGTAGATATTTTCGTCTATGACTCCCTAGTATACAAGTAGGTATATACCTATCAAGACCCAAAAATATGTTTTGTTCTAAATACCTAATTTTGGGATCTCTTGAGCATATTTAAAAATATTCAAAATATACTTTAGGCTTCTAAAGGAATTATATTAAAAACAAAAATTTACAAACAATCAATTTTGTATGTACCTACCTAGTTAATATATTATACCTATTAAAAATCATAAATATTACGACACACCGTGTAAAATGTTAAAGACTATTAAGAAATAGCATGAAATTTATCTTCATCCTTACTTTTTTTTACATAAACACCCACATTACCAAATTTCTAACGATTCAATCATAATTTGCCACAAACAACGCCCACTTTGACGGCTGTCAAATTCAACTGACATCTTCTTTCGTTTTTACGTTTATTTTGACAATACTTTTTTTTTCTAGCATCGGTCAGGCACGCACATTTTTTTGTAGTGACGTATACAGCCAAAATATTGTTAGCGAAGATATTTTGCGAACTGATAACACCGGCGCCTTGAGGATTGGGCTCCTTAATCTCTTTAAAATATGCGTCATGTGCTTTCTTTTGTTTTTTTTTATAGAAATTCTTACGTTTACTCACGTTTTATGTGACATTTGTCATTGTGTTTTTTTGTAAATAAAATCGATATTTTCAGTATTTGTAATAGGAAGTAGATAATATTATTAATGTTAAAGATATGGATAAGACAGTAAAGAAGTATATACTTTTACCTATTTTTGAATACATAAAGCCTTGTGTTTCTTTATATTGACGTTTTTACTTCGTTTTCACTCGACAGTCAAAAATAAACAGTTTAGTAATAAAATATACCTAAGCAACAAATTTTTGGATTCCACTCTAAATTATTTGAGATTAAAATACTAAATTCTCAAATTTTTGCCAAAAATGAATTTTCAATACACTTAAAACTAAGGACCTTTATCGCTTACTTAAGCTACTTTTTGTTTGTAACCTGAGGCCTCTAAGACAAAAGGAAAGTATGGTGACAATTATTAGAATACCCATAAAATTATCAAAAATATACCCTATTTTACTTAATTAGGGTTGATTTTTCAATAATTACATAATAATATAAAAAAGAACTAGGCGCCACACTTTTGTCGCCTCCGATATCCGGTATGAAAGAGAATCTTGTGTTTTTTTTTCTCATTTTTTTTTCGACACAGTAGGTCAGTGACCACGCCAGTGGTCTATATACCCTAATGATTTATAGGGCTGACGGTGGCGACAGTCCAGACCAGTTTTTTACAAGTTACATGTGTTGAAACTCCTTTAAAATTCTTAAGGATTTATTTTATTGAAGATTTTTAATGCCATCGTGGCGCAGTCGGGAAGCGTATCTGTATACATAATGGTTGGGGGTTTGTTATTATTAACAACAAAAATCTTGGCTTTATAATTTAAGACAAAATTTTTATTGTGAAATACTTTGTTCCTTAAGTGACCTAAGGCACATTCAAAGAATAAATTATTTACATTTCCTCGCTATAGTAAAAAGACAAAGCGCGGCTTTTAGTTTTTTCACTCAACATGCAACGTCTCAAAAATTGAGAGGTGCGTGGGCAATGGAATGTCTTAATAATAGGTTCCCCGTTTCCCCTGCGTTCCCTAATATACCTATGCGAGATACTGCGTGAAGCTAAAAAAATATCTAAGTTGAATCTAAAGTTGAACCTATACATACACTTTTTAAGTTGAGTTAAGGAAGTGAGTGGAGAACAGAGTAGAACACGTAGAATGGTCAGAAAGAAATCCAAAAAAGAAACCAATTTTGGCCAACAATCAAAATTCAAAGGTCAAGGAATCCGATAAGCAAACTAAATATTTAAAACGGTGTCAGAACAATTTCATCGTAACTCTATATAGTAAATACCGCGGCGTTGTCCACAAATATTGCCCATTAATCTACTAATATTTATTGTTTGTTTTGTACGAATTTTCTCACGAAGCTCTGGTTGTGGGTACTTACTCGTACGTATATTGGGACGGTCCCATTCTTTTAATATACATAGGTGTTTATAATGAATAGGCGTTCGAGCGTGTTGAGAAAAATTTATGTTCTTATACAAATAAATTTATTATATCTTGGGTTTTGCGTCATAGAAGGCAGGCGTTAAGTGACGTATCACTATTTCTTTTTTGTGTTTCGTTAATATATATTTTTTAATTCCCGCTGTATCCCACATATAGCAGAGTAGGCGGAAGAAAACTGATGAAATGATTAAATGTTTATTATTGTTAGTAAGTATATTATCTAAATACCCTTTAATAAGTTACCGTCAAAGTGTCAGACAAGGCACAGACCGAACTACTGGACTTAGAAAAGTGGAATTTTGACATTAAGTTCCCATGTTCCCTCTGGCTACCCTGCTATGCGCGTGATACAGCGTGAAGCTGAAAAAAGGTAGATTAAAGAATGGAAAGAACAGAGAGAGAATTTTTCGAATTCCTTGGGGAACGGAAAAAAACTGTATTTTCCATTTTACATCTTAAACGCAAGCAAAGTTACGGGTGACGACTTGTATATATTAAGTATTATCCTATCCTATATCTTATAAAACAAAGTCGCTTTTTGTGTCTGTCTGAACTTTCTAACTCTTCTTCTTCTAAACCACCCAACGGATTTTGATGCGGTTTTCACCATTAGGTCGAGTATTTCTCAGGGAAGGTTTATATATAGTTTATTATTTGTACATTCTTATGTAAGTTAACATAAATAAGATAAATGTGTATAAAGTCCCACCCGTTGATACACTTTCGCGCATGCGCTGCTTTAATGGTAAGTACTACATGAAAATAATGTACTGGAGCATTGTTCCTCTTAATAAGATCTAAAAAAAAGTCCGCGAGAGCATATTCGTATCTTTTAAGAATAACGTGTAGTGATCATATTTCTCTCTAAAAATAATAATTTCAATATATTTTTTATTGTGAGCGATATTTTTCCATTATGGTATTAATCCTTATCCTTTAAAATACTTTATTAAATTTCTACGTTAAACGAAGATAAAATTTGCTTTTTACACTATTTCAAAATTGCGAATAGTTTTAGAGAAAAACACATTTAATCATTGACACATCACGCCGTTTACACATCAACTGTATCGAGTCAAGTTTCACTTATCCCTTACTCTCGGCATATAAATAAGAATATTAGTTACGTTGGCCATTTAATGTAGATCAGAACTGTCTTTTACTGTTTTTCATTTTAACAAGTACTTTAGAAGTTACAATATCAAAAAATCCTTGCTGCGAAACGGCTCGCCCGCACGCTTCGGTGGTTCAGTGGTAGAATGCTCGCCTGCCACGCGGGCGGCCCGTGTTCGATTCCCGGCCGATGCATTCTATTTAATTTTCCTCACAGACAGCCACGTAGTGCTTGCTTTTCATCAGGGACAGAATACCCTCTTGAGCATTAACCACAAACTCGAAAAAAGAACCCGCCTACCTCTATAGCAACGAAGATTTAGATGCGTTTGCACGTATTGGATAATTGGAGTTGAATGTATTATTTCAGCGCGATATATTTGGTTTCATATTTTTTGTAGTAGTTATTAGTAGGTAGGCTTTTGTTTATAATTTCTTCCGTTTAATAATTGTCATTTAACCATCTAAAAATAGTCATTTATATATATTTTAATAAGTACTTGAAAAGA
>JAEBDU010013404.1:55372-180005 GCA_016802625.1 Heliconius numata | reverse complement strand
CTGTAGTAGTTATTAGTAGGTAGGCTTTTGTTTATAATTTCTTCCGTTTAATAATTGTCATTTAACCATCTAAAAATAGTCATTTATATATATTTTAATAAGTACTTGAAAAGATTAGTAGCACAGATTTAAAATTACGGTACCTACTAAAAAATCCTTGCTGTGTAAAACGATTGGCAAATCCTTATTGAAACTACGAAAATTCGGGTTGCATTAGGGTTTAATTAATTTTCACATTATCTTAAGTGCTTTGCAAACATACATTATATAAATAATCCAGTAGTAAAAGCGGGCGAAGCCGCAAGGGGGTCGCTAGTATATAATAAATAATTAATCGTCATGCATCTTTGCGTTTTACCATTTTACTGTGAAATCACTGGCGCCAGAATGATTCATTATTTTTAATAACAGATTCAGTCATGAGAGGCCAGCCGTGGCATAGAGGCACAAGCGTGTGACTGTAAAAGAAACAGAGAGAGGATGTAGGTTCGATTCCCACTCGAGAAAATGACGCCACGTAAGGAGGCAAAGCGTGCAAAGCAAAGTTCCAGCAAATAGCAGACTAAACAGTGTGTACCTAGTATAAAACACTCCGTTCTTCACATTCCGTTCATTAGCGGAGACATTACAAATATTAAATTATTATATTTAATTTTTGTTAAATTAATTTAAAATACTGGCGTAGTGTATCATACAGATAATATACAGGAGTCGACTGTCATGTCAAAGTGACAGCTTACTTTTTTTTCTCCAATAAAGGCTTATAACTTATACAGCCTATGATTTTTTTCGTCTCTCCTTAGCATTGTCATAAATCCTTTACAGTAGCTCGGATCTGTCGATTTCTTTGTTACTTTTCAATATTTTCGTTTAAGTTTGTTGTACAGTGAGTATAAAGCTTTAGCTTCGTTGATGTCTTCTGTATAAAGTAAAAATATTTAATATTTTTCTAAAAATTTTATAATTTTGTAATTCATCGAATATTTTTTTAGATTAAAGTAATATTATATTTATTTTACTTACAATCATAAATATTGCGTGTTTAGATTTTAAAAATTACACTTTTCATAAGATAGAATAATAATAATTATACTGTTTAAGTTTACAAGCTTAAAAGTAGAATAAGCACATAAAAGTTATATTCATAAAAATCAGCTTTATACTGTATCCAGCATACAGCAGAGTAGGCAGTGGGAACCTAGTGTTAAGACTTCGGAACTCTACGCCGCTATTTCACTCGACACCAGAGCGAAGAAATGAAAATAAAAATTTAAATAAATATTTTATTTACTCGAGTGGGAATCGAACCTACGACGCGTTTACAGTCACACTTTGTGCCCATGCGCCACAACTGGCCTGTGGTATATTCATATACATATGTAATATACACCTTAACGTATAATTATTTATTTCTATAAAAATATCTGTGTCTCAGTGTATATCAAACCTAACGGTAAGCTGCTCAGAATACATAATCCGACATATAAAGTATTCAAATTGAAATACACTAAACATAAACAGCAGTATGACCTTTATATCATTTTACGTAAATACGAGCCTCCAGCTTCGTTTGTGCTATTTATTTTTAGATGAAATATATTTTTATTTAAAAAATAAATGAGGACGTCGTGGCACAAGTGTGTGACTGTGAACGCTACGTTGTGGGTTCGATTTCCACTCGGGGGAATGAAATGTTTAATATTTTACGCTCAGATAACAAAACAAAGCACGTCGTTGAGTTCCGCCTCCATTCAATTTACGGCGCGGAGTAGAATTCCATATTTTTGATTTATCTGCACTTTTATCCGATTTAAAAAATTAGGTTATCATTTCGACATGTACCTACGTCAGCTTAACATATATTTTTAATAAAATGATGATAGTATGATGATGATGATAGTGATGACGATGAGAGACTTAGGCCTCGAAGCACATGTGTATAATTTCATAAGCTTTTGTGTGTTTCGACGTTATCCACAAATTTAGACAAAGTTATATCAAAATCAATTTAAGAAAATATTTAAAATATTTTTTTTATTTATATTTCAATGATAAACCTTCGTTATGAAAAGCCTAATTAATAAGTACAGTAGCATACACTTTTTTGTTACTGTCAAAATAGCTTATTAGTTATTGAGTGAGACCAAAGAGAGGATTAGTGTCGCATTAGAAAGAATACCTTTAACCATAATATATATAGAAACGAACACAGGTTCGATTATCGCTTCAATTAAGTCTGTAATATTGCTTTAAGAAACTTTTTGAACTATTTAAAGATAATAATAATAATACAAAAAAATCTTTGTATATGTAATGTAAGCATTTATTCATATCACAAAGAATTTTTGACTAAAAAACTATATATATATTTGTCGTATAGCTTAGTGTAGAGCAAAATTCAAAAAATTGCATTCATAATTTAAATATAAATTTGGTTCATACAAAATTTGAACCTACGACCTTCACGTGTAAAACAATAAAAAAATCCGTACCTTAGCTACCAATACATTTTATTTGACATAAACGAACGAACAGACAGCTTTCATAATGTTTACTTTTCTATGTATATAGATGTAGGTCAATACCTATCGCCATCTGCCTTCTATATTTGCATAGAGACGACGACAAGGACTAATAGGTGGCTATTCCTTAGATAATATGAAATATCTAGATTCTAAAGGTGTATTGAGTTTTTAAAATTTTATGAAATGTGCTTAATTAATTATATTTCTTGCTAAAAGTGCATAATTATAGTCCTATAGTTAGTAGTAGGCAAAAAGAAAAAATATTCCGTTGACAGGCACGATAATTTGTCGTCATACTATAAATGGTACGGTTGTAGGTTCGATTCCCACTTGGGGAAATTATTTATTTTCATTTCATCTCTAGTAGCAAAACAAAGCAAAACGTTGATTTTCATCACTCACCTCATTCAACTCACTCAATGTCTCGAAAATTAGGGAACCGAATGTCTCAACACTGGGTTACCCTGCTATATTAGAGAAATAGCATGAAGCTAAATAAAGACTAGAATAGAGATAAGACAAATTAAATAACATATCCGGATACGAACTTAATACCGTCTCGGTCGTCATGCCTTCACAATGAGTCACCGTGAGAATGAAAAGCTACAAGTCATTAGGCTTTATCATATTAATAATATCTGTATTAAACACGCTAGTCGCTACCGGACTCTTGGGTGAACACTAAAGTAGCGGGAAAGCGATTTTAATTTTCTAAATAATGTTTTTTTTTGTAGTATTTTCTTAATATTGATGGTAGAGACCAAATGTTGTGTATAATTGTTTCTTATAAGTAGGTATATGAAGGTGCTTTATCAGTCAGTATATGAAGGAGTAATTTAACGCCAAGTGTTTTGCCTATTTCGCTAAATACAGAAATTAATACAGTGATAATGAATTCATAATTAAATAAAATTCTACTATTTTGCGTCACAAGAATATGTATATTTGGACTTCACGGAACCTAATGTCAAGACACTCCACTCACCACCAAGTTTCACAGAAAATGAATATTATAAAATAAATTCAATTACGGGAACTAAAAAAAAGAAACAAGGTAACTATCTATAGTATCGAACATAATAAAAAGTGTTTAGTTTACTTTATCCAAATAAAATTACATTTAGAGAAATTTAACATGAAACATAACTTTCAAGATAAATTTAGACAATTGGTGACATTACGTATGTTTTACATTTATTTCCGAAATCGAAACGTTCATTTAAGCTTTTATCATTGTAAGTTAAGAGTTTTACAAGCAATTTTAGATTGAAATTTTATTACTGAAGATAAAGTAGGTACATATAAATAAATGAAATAAAGATACCATTTTTTTTAAGTCACATATAAAGCATAATCGATATTTGATTTTTTTTGGCCATAGAGTGCTGCACTGAGGTGCGATGAACATGGGTTCCAATGATTATATATTTTTATTCATATCTCAGTTCTGGTAACACAATACGCCGTGTTTTAAACCGCCACTCATACGCCACGCATATAGGCAGAGGGAAGCTAGTGTTAAGACTTACTTTCAAGTGATTTTTTTAAGCATTGCGAGTGAAGAACAGAAAATATTAATAAATAATTATTCATTCCCCTGAGTGGGAATCGAACCCACAACCGTCGCGTTTACAGTCACACGCTTGTGCCCATTCGCCACGACGGCCTCAAATTCAGGTGAATAACAGAGAACGGAGTGTCTTAATTATAGGTTCTAACTGACTACCTTTTCAAATGCTGGAGATGTAAAGATGGGTTAATTTTTTTATCTTTCTTGAATAAAATTACAGATAAATGCTAATTCAAAATGATTAGGAATAAAAATTCATAGAGATAAAATGTTAAATAGGATTACGTATCTATATTTAATACATACCCGTATGTAAAACACACTGAATAGGTTAGCAATATCACATTAGCTACTGAGATTCAGCTTCTAAAATGTAAGATAAGGACTACTGTAGCTTCACGCTTGTATCCTGCACACATGTTAAGAAACAAAGTGTTAGAATACATCCTTACGACTCCATTTTAGAGGCATTGAATGTTGGATGGCGGGACTCAACGCCGCGTTTTGTCCTTATACCAGAGCTTCTTAAATATGATAATTTAAAACTATATAATTTGAAAAATTGTTTTATATATCTAAATATTCGTCCAAGTAGAATTCACACGACCATCGAGGGCAGTCACGCATATAGTCGTGCCTAGTATAATTGCCACGATGCCGCCAATATTAATTTATTAATAGCTAGCAACCCGCACGCGGCTTCAACCGCTTGATCTACATAATTATTAATAACTAATCTGCATTACTTTTGTTTTCTAATAATAATATCACTTCAAAATTATATTTATACTTATATTGAAAAGTACACTTTCAGGTAATTCTATGAAACAGCAATTTTTATAGCAAATTTGTCGAACAATGTTCTTTAAAATGGTATACCTAACTTCATTCATTAAATTCATTATTAAAAATATTTTTAAAAAAATAAATAATACACACTTTTAATGGCCCAACACCAAGGTCGATAGAACGAGATAAAATCTCAATTTGATGTCTAAATTCACATATCGAACGCCATCTTGAAATATTATTGAAAAAAAAAAAGAAACATGGCGTCCGAGTGTCAAATGATGGAAGATATCGAGCCTTTGCCGTTCCTAGTGTTACGCTTTATTAGATCTGTTTAAATTTTAAATATAGTTTACAAATTAAAATTCCTTAGTCCATTGGGCTGTAACGAGTAAAAACAGGAAAAATAGGTAAATAATAGTTCATTATTATTTTATGGATGTATAACGTTCAGTCGTAGTAAAAAAAAGTATTAATTACGATTAAATATCTTCACGGTGTAATAGACAGGCAAATAGAGCGGAGTGGGTCATCGCTCTCAGTTGAGTGTTGGGTAGTTACTTCAAACCCTTGCCTTTTCATACTGAATATATTAATAAATATTTTAAATATGGCATTTTGTGAACTATTTTGCCTATCTTTTAATACATTAAGAAACCACTGCATATGTTATTTTTATTCAATTTTTTTTTGCTATTTATTATTATTTTTATTTGTTATATATTATTATTCTTCTTTTTTAGTATTGTAGCTTCATGCTATATCCCATTCAGACACTTTCTTCCCATTAATGCACTTGCCCTCCACAAATTTCGCCGAAATCTGAAAGCCTTGTGAGTTGAGTGGCGGGAACTCAACGCCGCGCTTTATCTCGCCGCCAGAGCGAAGAAATTAAAATATTAATTATTTCATTTCCTCGAGTGGGAATCGAACTTACAACCTTCACGCTTACATCACACCCTCATGCCCGTGAACCACGACGGCCTTAGTTATTTTTCTTAAGAATAAAGCGCAATCTAATCATTACCTTTGCAATTACTTACTAAAATTCCAATGAGAAAAAGTGGCTGAACAAAAAAACGTGAGGTTTTTTATAATATATCGATACGTAAACACGGAACGCGGCGTCCTTTGGCGGTGCGGGTGAGGCGGGCAAACTCTGAACTTCAACTTGAAGATCGGTAAAAAGGGATTTTAGATATATTTATTTTGTGGTAAGGCTTTTTTGACTGTTTAGGGTTGAGCCTTCGTAGATACTTTTTTATTTAATTTCTGAACTAATCAGTTTTTCTGTTTTAGAAAACGTATAACGCTCGCCACGTTAAAATGTTTATAAATACTTACATTTTTAAAAAGTATTTGGTTTTTGTAAGTGTGTAATAATATATACCTACATTAAAAATTATAAAATTATTTTTATAACTTTTCATTTAAAAATCGTTCTTAGTTTTATTGTCATAAAGGGCGAAATTAATGTAAGTAGTATGCACAAAATAGCATTATTTTAGTTTTTAAAATAATGATTGAAATAGATAATAATGAAAGTGAAATGCTGGGTCCTAATTTCATATCGAGGCAAAATTTGTAGTGGATTTAGAGTAGGTAAGTTAAAGTTCAAGGCAACTGCTAAAAATATGAAATTCAGGTAAAATACTATATATATCAGGCCAAACGCAGGGCCAAACGCGGCGTTGAGTACCGCCACTCAAACAGAATGTCTGCAGAACTATCATATATCATCTTACTTTTACATGGTAATATATCCTGCTTATTTTATACATATATTTTACGCTTTATGTCGCACGTAGCAGGGAAGGCAGACAGAACTTAGTGTTAAGACACTCCGTTGACCATATCCATATCTTGCTGCAATATTTTTTTTATGTATTTACATGACATTGGCTGGCATCAATGCTAAACTAGCAAATAATCAATTAAAATTGCTTATCTATAATGACTCAATGACTTCAACGAGAAATTTAAGAAAAAACAGATTATATTTTTCATACATAAGTTGTATAAAGTAGATATTATGTGGCCTAGTTGTACAAATATTTGTCGTATTAACATAAATGTGTTTTAGTATTTCTTAGACGAAATACCTACAGTGTTGAGTTCCGCAACCTAGAATGTATTTAAAATGAGGAACACTTAACACTAGGTTCCCTCTGCCTACCCTGCTTTATGCGGAAGGTTAGCTAAATAAAGTACCTACATACTTAATTTCTAACGTGTTAATATCTAACATACATCTCTCTCACAATAAGGTATTTTTCGACCAAACCCTATTTCTTTATTTGTTTTAACTATTATAGACATTTGTAGGATCTCCATAAATATGTAAAGTTGGTTAGTGATTTACTTTTAAATAGTGTTGTAGAAAAAATGGGGTTTTTTTAAGAAAATGAAATCTAAAAACAAATTTCAATCAGGGTAATATTTTTATTATTATAATTTTATAAATCTGATAGTGCAATTAAAAAAAACGAATTATTTATTATAATAAATTAATATTTATATGATAATTATAAATGCTTATTAAATTCATTGTAATTGTTTTTCTTGAAGTTAATAACATTAAATAATAAGAAGAAAAAAACAATCATTTGACTTTATTAGATACTGGACTAGGAACTAAGGACTAGGGGCTAAATCATCAGTGAACTAGTAATACGTACCTACTCACAAATGCTTATTAAGCGTAAACTAAAATTAAAGTGCTTAAATGAATGCCAAAAAAAGATGATCTTATTAAATTTATTATAACAAGCTTTTAAAAAAAATATAAATAGAAAATATTTTTATCCCATTCTGATAAATCCCAATGGCTTCCCTACTCTGAGCGTCCTTTAACCGATGCCGCGGTAGTAGTCGCTAATTTAAAACGTCCTTTTTAAACAGTGTTATATCAACACGCGTGTCAATACGGGTCACATTCCCATCCTTCAGAACTACCTATTCAATGAGATGTAAAGGTAATTTAATTTCATTATTCATACAATTTTCACCTTAAATGCAGTGTAAATTTAAATCTTAACTGTTTGTTAAGTCATTATACTGTAGTTTTCACTGTTTTATTAGATTTTGAATATTGAGACGTTTGAAGATTTATATTGTAAATAAGTTTATAGTAAATAAGTTTTTTACCCTTTAGCAAGGTAGGCAGAGGGAACCTTATGTGACTCCGTCCACTAGAATGAAAAAAAAATATAACACACAATTGGTGATTGAATCTGTAACTGCAACCATCGCGCTTATAGCATCACGACGGCCTTAACAATTGTATTTACTTTATCTATGTTTATTGAATATCATTGAGAACCACCTAAAATATCATAAAATATACAAAATCTCCAAAGGAAAAGAAGAATTCGTAATCTTAGGTAGTAGGTACGTATAACTTTTGATGAGCACTTCATAAAAATCAAGCTTGAAGTTCTAGAAAGCTGAACGATAGCTTTGCAAGTAATAAATTAAAAAAAGTTTGTGTGGTTTGGGGTGGTGACTGGGATCACACGAAAAAAAATAATGATAGGAATGATTTGTTCTACACTTTTTTAAATTTTTTACGCTGTATTCCGCACATAGCAGGGTAGGCAGAGGGAACCTGGGAGTCTAATGTTAAGACACTTCCTCTCCCCATTTTCTGTGCAATGACGCGCTATGCCTTGTTCTATACTCTACCTTTATAATGTATAAAATTAATTCATTACTGAGTGACAAGCAACGTACCTACAGACGAAACTATTGAAATTAGAAAGTAAATTCGTCGGTAGATTCGTCAGTGTAGGGGAGAACTAAGAGAGGACATACGTACATACCTACAGGCTCTACCCTTTGCAAGGTGGCTAGAGCGGACGGAGTGCATACCTATTTTCCCTCGTCCACTGACATCAACCTCTTCATACATGTCCTCCGGGAGTCCTAATGCTTTTCATGCCTTTGCTCCCACTCAAACTAACGGAGGATTTTTCGATATTTCTATGAAAACGGAAAAAAACTAGATTTTCTATTTTACATCTCAAAGTCCAAATAAAGAATATTGCAGTCGACGAGGCAAGAACTTTAAATTTCATCCAGATATAGATAAAATTTCTATATAAGAAACCTTTTCCTTTATTACTTTGACAAAACGCGGAGTTGTGTTCCGCCAGCCAACATGCGATGAGAGTGGAGTGTTTTAACACTAACTTCTTCCTGCCATGCTAATGTGAAAGAAAGAAAAAAGAATTAATTTATATAAGCCTTGTTCTCAAGAACAAGTACAGTATCCCGATGGTAATCGCGGAGATACGCGGCGGCTTTGTTGTGCCGCCTACTTTGATTATTGGTGTTAGGGTTGGCACACGTTTGATTATACAATATTAATAATATATTTATTGAAAAAATTGTAGTTTTGTAGATAGATTATATTACAGAAAGCTTAATTTAACATGTTCTTTAACAGTGGCAAAGTTACTGATATCTAATTAAATTAAATTATTATGTACTTTTAGATTCGCACTGTATAAGCATATTATGGCAGGACAAAAGGAAACTAACCAAAAGAGAAAAATAAAAATGGTTGTTTCTCCGGAGAGAGATCGAACTCACAACCGATAATAACATTACAGTAATATTCTGTAACGTCGTTATATGATTTTGTCATACTATTCCGTCTTTCGCTTGTCCATTTTTACAAATATGATATACGAGATGACTTATACTGCATCTTTACAATTTAATTAATTGAATTATAGTAAATAATAATTTAACTAAATGACAAATTGTACAAAACTCCAATAAAATATTCTAGTTTAAGTCCGTTTCGTTTATTCTACAATTAATTAAGTTAATCCCAAAAGTTATAATATTTTCAAAATGTTGTACAACCCTAATCCGCATAGTCGGCTCATTATTGACACAATAAATTCTAACGCACGCGTTTTTAAAACCAGCTTCACACAAACACCTACGATGTGTGCATTTATACACATACAGACACACGTATAAATACACAACATTTCTAAGTGTGCGTGCACACAGCAAACGTATAATATGTATACGCATGGGTGTGTGCCTGTGTGTGTGAGATAAAGACAATTAATGTACAGCCTCTGCCAAGTGTTAGATATATTATTATTGTATCTGTGATTTTCGTAATTACCTGTATTAAATGACCGTTACTACTGAACGGCAGGGTGTTTATCTACTGAGGTAGGTGCGTGTTCGATATCTATATATAGATAAGTATGATCATAATATTATGTCACATGTGAGACGGTAGTAGTTAAGGGGCACAAGTACGACTGTAAGCGCTACGGTTGTTAGTTCGATTTCCACTAGGAGAAATGAAGTATTTAACGACGCCGCGCTTAGCCTTGTTAAGCCACTAGTAGCGAAAAGTGGGGAACGGAAGTATCTTAACACTAGGAACCTGGTACTTTCTGCCTACTACTGCTTACACTGCGAAGCTAAAAAAGAGAGTATGAATAAAAATAAAAAATAATAAATTACAATGTTGAAAACCCTATACATAATAGAATAAACAAAGCAAATAAATAAGTACTACAGGTATAGTTATCTTATATTTTTTCCTTTGTTACGTTCAGTTGTTCTCAATTATCATATTTATAAATAAATAGGTACCTATTTTTTAAGTAATTGGTATATTTTTGGACCATCTAAATATATCTCACATCTGGCTAAAATAGTTAACGTCAAAAAAACAAAAAAAGTTTTAACCAGATACGTTTAGTACGAAAAAGGTGTTAAAAAGACACATAATTAGTAGGTATGTACGAAGAAAAATAGAAGCTACATAGGTATGTTTTTCTAATAAAGACAGTTAGATGACGTGTGTAAATGCAAATACCTAAGTAGCTTCACGCAGTATCCCGCAGATAGCAAAGTAGGCAGAGGGAACCTAGTGTTGAGACACTCCGGTCCACACGTAATACCCAATTTTCGAGGCACGTTTAGTGGTGGAACTCAACGCCGCTCTTTGTCTTGTTACTCAAACCAGGAAATGAAAACAAATATAGTAAAGTATAAATAAATAGGTATTTACTAAGCTGTAAGATCTTATCAAAGTATTTCTTTAATTTTTAGAGGTTCACCTATATCACTGCGGAACTCAACGCCGCACGTCATCTACTAAAAAGGGGAAATGAAAATAATTTCTTAACCCGAGTAGGAATCGAATACACTACCCACCGCCCAATGACGGCCACAATATTGGGCTCATACACTGTTAAACTAATAGGTTACTTACATTGTATCATTTAATTACAATAATTACTATTAAAATCCTATTTTACGATAGACCTTAAATAGTGTTGTCATAAATAAAGCTACTGAAGCATAAAACAATAAAATTTAAATCATTAAATTTTTTATATATTAATTAAAGTAGTTAAAAGTTTTTTTTTTATATAATTAAGCGGCGAAACCAAAGTCGTTTCGGTTTAATTAATTAATAAATTTAAAACTTAATTTATGTATGTTTGTTTTGATTTTGTATTAGAATTTCATTTGAAATATGGCGCCGTGCCTTTTTTAGTTTCTTGTGTAGGTGGTTAATAATAATTAATATGTATAGGTATATACTAAATTTCATTTTATTTGTAACTACTTAAGATAGCCAACGTGAAGTAGTGAGATCGATTCCTATTCGGGATTATAATTATTTTTAATTTATTTACATATCGCTCTTGTAATAAGTAAAAAGCATTGGACAAATCGAGGCGTTGAGTTCTGTCACTCTCGCCGTGACTCGAATTGGGGCGGAAGCTCTTGACCTTAGGTATACCCAGTTTACCCAGATACCTATATGTTGCAAAGGCGTAAAGCTGATCGATCATAGGCGTTGGAGTTAGGGTGTCCAGGAGGGAATTCCACCCAAAGAAAATCAAATCAAAAAATGAAGTCTGAAAAATAAATAAAACTAATCTATACACAAAAAACTGTAAATAAGTTTTAAAATATTAACATGTAGACAGATATGACCGACATCGTACTTCTAATTAGACGTGGGTATTCGGGCGTGGTAACTATAAGAAATGTTATCTTACTCTTGACGTGAAGCTTGGAGCAGTGCCGTGGACTTGTGACCACATCTGTAGGCTTAAGAGATCCCTTTACAGTACTAACACTCGCCTTTCACTGCTCCAGCCCAGTATAATTGCAAATAGGTCTTAACCACATTTGTAATTGAAGTAGTCGAGGTTGGCCAACGGTGGAGCACGAGTAGTGCTCCGAGCCGTGGTAGAGCCTCGACTGAGCGTACGTCCGTGCGGTTGGTTTTATGTGATTGTCATCGATCGGTGCCACGTCAGAGTGACAGGCAACGCCATCTGGTTTTGACAACTGGTAACTTAAATAATCTGCTTCCCTGATAAACATAAATAACGGTAATTACCACTATGTAAGCGAGCACAGAGGTATATTAAACTTTCTTTACCTTAGCTAAAACAATCGGAGCGTACAGAAGCGGGTTCCAATCCCACCGTATACAATATTATATACAAAAAAAATGTGAATTCTTAATATGACCTTAAAAAGTGCACTTAAATTTTTACAAGGTAACCGTAAAATAAATAACCATTCGTCAATTAAAAATCGCGGAAGAGCAAATTAAAGGCCTCCACTATAAAGTAATCCATCATAATATAATACAGTTAATACCTACAATTAGTTAAGAAATTAAATATACTATATACTTATATACATATATTGTTTTTATTCTTTACGTATTTTTGTAGAGAAAAATGAAAAGTGATAACAAATTTGGCATAATTAATTTTTTTAACTTTACGCTGAATCCCAAGTACTTATAGCAGGGTATCTAAGTGTCTAAGCACTCAGTTCTTCGCTTTCTGACTGAATTTGAAACGTGACAGGTTATGGGTTCGATTCTCACTCGAGGAAAAGAAATATTTAATATTTTAATTTCCTCACTTTGGTAACAAGGCAATCTGCGGCCTTGAGATCCGACACTCAATTCGCAATGCCTCTAGAATTCGACAGTTAGCGGGGAACAGAATTGTCTTAATGAGAATGGAGTGTTTTAACACTAAGTTCCCTCTACCGATCCTACTATGTGAGAAATACAGCGTAACGCCAAAAATAAATAAAGTATTTTCTAACACATCGAATTTGAGAGGACACAGACAAAGGTTTATTCACAATGTCTTTATGATAACTTTTTAATATCATACGAGGATCTTTACTATCTGTATAAATGTTAAAGTTAAAGAGTTTGATTAGTTGTACGCGCTAATCTCAGGAACTGTTGGCTCTAATTGATAACTTCTTTTTGTATCGGACAGTCCATTGATCGAAGAGGTCAAGTGTCATAAAAAAGCTATTTCCACTTAACCACGCGGACGAAGCCGCATTCAAAAACTAGTATACGGAAGAAATCTTTGTAACAATGTATTTCTGGTGTCATTTGAAACGAACAATTATTAGGTATAAAAGGATAATTAAGTTTATTGTTCTTATAATTGTTTAAGTGGCCTTGTTGGAGGGAAAGGCGGTTTTTATTTGTTTTTTTTAGTCTGTGCCTACTTTTTTATTGCTCAATTTAGTTTTTTAGTTATGGTTTTTAAGCGTGCCCGTTGAATTTGGATTAGGTACTGTAATTATTATATTTGGAATATTTTTTTTTATATTTCCTTATTTAATTTTTTGCTCTGGTAGCGCAGGCAAAACGCGGTGTTAAGTTTCGCCACTCAACACCCAATGTCAATGGAACAAAGTATTAAATAATGTAATGAAAATTAACTTTAAGGATTACAAAAATAGACGTTGTATGCTATTAGCCATCGATGTACCATTTACTTTATTTTGTCAGATAACACAAATATACATTTTCAATACAATGGGAATTGAATCCGCAACGATAGAAATAAAAAATCTTTTATATTATTAACGAGACGGCGGTTTCAAGTCTCGCTATTTTAATATTTTCCAAACACGTCTTTATATTTTCGTAGAATTTGAGTATGAACGCACTCTACCGACACTATATTTCGAACATTAGTACCTAGCTGAGTAGATAGATAGAAGGTACTTAGGACTTACCTACTTTTTTATTTCGTTATCTAAGTTGAATTAACAACGTAAATAAAGTTTTACAAAGATATAGAGGCATATTTAACTACTTGTATAAGTGTAGAGAGTAGAACATTTATTTAAGAGAGATTTGTTTAAAGAATTCTTTAAAATACAGTCATACAAACAAAAAAATATATTTTTATATATGTATATTATTTAGGTATATGCCCCTAATCCAATATATCTATTAATCATAAGTATATAATATTAATCATACATTATTCGTGCCATAGAGTAGCTGTATGCTATATGACAATAATAATAATATGACAGTAACACAAACAATATGACAATATATTATGCGTCTATAAATAAAAGCGAATAAAGGCCGTCATTAAATAGCATTTTGTAACAAGAGCGTGAAAGCGAGAAGTACAGAGGGAGAGAGATGGATTCATAAGTAGGTGTGGTCGGACCACGCCCATCGAATATCGATTTGAGCACAGATAAATTATTCATATTTCCATAGCATGTTTACGTTTTGACCATTTTATTTTATCTATGGCTATTTGCATTTTATGAATAATCATTCGATTGTTTGTTTTTTTTTTGTGTTTATAATCGATATTCGTGAACGTGAATTATTTTTGTAGATTTATTTGATTGAGATAAAATAAAAATATTTGCATATTTCTTTTGGGACTTTGATTTATTATTAATAGGGGTGTATAGATATACCACAGTACCTAGTTCATAGCGTGTTGTAGAACTTAGAAGAAATATCAATATAAGAGCGTTAGTTGTAGGTTTGAATTCTATTATGATAATGATTAATGTAGGTACTTGTCGTAATAAGTATATAGACTTTTATGATCTCTTTTGTCTAATAACAGTAAGCTCGAATGTATATAGTTACTCAGCTAACACATACTGCTATAAAAATATGTTCATACCACAATAATGTGTCCAACACTTAAGTATTTAAATAAACTTCATTCTCCAACAAAGGATGGTCATATTTGTGGAACTCCACTATCCCTCTTTACTCGAGTGAGAGTCGAACCCACAACCCGTCCGCCTTTACAGTCGCACATTTGTGCCCCTGCGCCACGATTGGCCTCTATTGATTTTTTTTTCAGAAAATCGCATAGGTAATATGAGAAAAAAAACTGTATATAATAGATGAATAGTGATATTTATATTTTTATGAGCATATATTTTACATATGATAATAAAATATGCAAATGATACAAAAAACAAATTGTAAGACAGACAAAGATAGCTCTCGTTACCGATTTTATTGAACTAGATATAGGTTTTTGCTCCAATCAAATGCCCGTGAACGCAGGCGTTCCCCAAGGCTGCGTGCTGTCCCCCACGCTGTTTCTTCTGCATATCAATGACATGCTGGAGGATTCTAGCATTCATTGCTATGCAGATGATAGCACGGTGGACGCTGTTTACTCCGGCCGCGCAAGTCTTTCTCGGGAAAACGCTGAACAGTGCCGAAACAAACTTGTGTCTTCTGTTGAGGCATCCCTCGAGAATGTCTCTTCATGGGGTGAAAAGAACCTGGTCCAATTTAACCCCCTGAAGACACAAGTTTGCGCGTTAACCACGAAAAAAACCCCTTTTATCGTATCGCCAGTCTTTCAGAACACTCCCCTTTCAGCCGCGCCCAGTATCAGCATATTGGGCCTTAATGTTTCGAGTGACTGCCAGTATCGCGATCATCTGGAAAGTAAGGCCAAGTTGGCCTCGAAGAAACTGGGGGTCATCAATAGAGCGAGACGGTACTTCACGCCAAAACACCGATTGGCCCTATATAGGGCCCAGGTTCGGCCACACATGGAGTACTGTTCTCATCTCTGGGCTGGTGCACCCCAGTATCAGCTTGACCCATTTGATCGCATACAACGTAGAGCTGTTCGAATCATTAAGGACCCAGTAAGCTGTGAAAGGCTTGACACTTTGGCTCTGCGTAGAGACGTCTCCTCGCTGTGCGTTCTCTATCGCATTTATCATGGTGAGTGTTCTGAAGAACTGTTTAACCTGTTACCTGCCGCCGAATTTTCTAACCGCACAGCACGTCACAAACTTAAATATCATCCACACCATCTGGATACGTGGCACTCCACTACTGTGCGGTTTCGTAGAAATTTCCTTCCACGCGACACCGAACTGTGGAACGGTCTACCCGCGGCAGTGTTTCCAGGTTGGTACGATATGGGTACCTTTAAAAAGCGCGTCTATCTCCACCTCAAAGGCTGGCAACGCACCTGTAGCTCCTCTGGTGCTACACGGGGTCGTGGGCGGCGGTGATCACCATCAGGTGACCCTAACGCTCGTTTGCCTTGTCCTTTTACCAAAAAAAAAAAAAAAAAAAAAAAAAAAAGTGAGGTGGGTCTCAATAATGTCCTAATATTATTTCTATAACAAAACGTCAGTTGAATAAGAAATAAGAGGTGTGAAGATATTTTATTTTGTTAAGTAGAAATAATAAATTACAAATGGAGAACGTCGTGGAGTAGCAGCACGGCGACGGCGATCGATTCCCACTCGGGGCTATCAATTATATTAAAATAACAAAGCACAGCGTTAAGTTCTGGCACTTAACGCCTTAACACTAGGTTTTCTGTGCCTACCTACAAGAGTTTGCGTTTGAAGTCCCTTTGAAATGCTAGTAGGTACCTATTTAGCTGCTAGTAGTTATGCATTCTAATAATATTATTTCACACTTTCACACAAAAACTATGGATGTAGATTAAACTTTCAGTAATACCTACAGCTTATACATCAGCTACAATAAATGCAAAAAATTTGTTTAGCAACAATATAACAATATTTTAAGCGGGCAAAGCCGCATTTAAGGCACTAGTTTATTATATTTTTTCCTTTTTTTACAGAAAAACTCCGCTTATCCCTATGCGTAGGGTGCGGAGGTCAAATCCACGACCAGTATATACTACGAGTGGCGCCGGATCTAGAGTGGCATGCCGCTTGCCTCAAATGTCAAGAATGTAGACAGTTCCTGGATGAATCCTGCACGTGCTTCGTGAGAGACGGGAAGACGTACTGCAAGAGGGACTATACTAGGTGAGTGGTCGTTATCATTTTATTATACGAGTAGTGACGATTGCTAAGGATATTGACTATTTTTATATTATTTGCATTTTTCTGTGTAGAATGCAAATAATATAAAGGTAGCTAGTGAAAGAACATCCAGAATTACATAGAATAATATTCTTTTTGGTTTTACGCTGCATATCGCATATAAGAAAATACCCAGAGCTCAACGCTCTGCTATGACTAGATACCAGAGCGAAAAAATAATTCAGTCCCCCTACTCTACTAAGCGGGAAGAAGCGTAGACTAACTTTTTTTATTGTTTATATTACTTAATTTGTTTCTTTAAATATGATCTTACTGATGAATATTCATTCATTAAACTTATGTTCCACAATGAAATAAAATTCCATAATATTAGTAAAGATTAGTTTACTCGTAACTATTTCCGAGGAAATAATATATTTTGCATTATTAGTCTGCCACATGCTAGATACGGCAAAGCTGAAAAAAAATCGACTAATTCAGTTTCTTGCTTGTTTACATTATGACGAACATGCGACATGTGCGCTATATATAAGAAATTATCACCTAAATTTTTGTTGATATTGCTGTAAATACTAATTTGTAATACAAATAGAATTGCTTACGTCCAATACTAGTTAAATTTATCAACAAATATTATTTGAAAGCTTGTGTTTGACGAATGTTTCATCTAAACTTTCCATTAATATCGTGATATTAAGATTATCGATATAATTTTGTTTTATTTGTCGTATATATTTTTTAATTAATATTGTTTTCTAATTTTTTTTACCCCTGGCTGCTAATGATTGCCTTAGGCATTCCATTTTTAAAGACAATACGAGTAACACATTAAGGCTTAATTATAGCTTTGCACTTTAATAATTTATTGATAAAGTTAATCTTAAACTAATGTGACTGAAACAGCACTGCTTCTGGTGAATTACTAGTAAATAAATACAATAAGAATATTTTTATAATGAATAATCCTACATAGAAAAAAATGCATCTTTATTAATATTTAAATTATTCATATTTTTTGCCATCTAACATCTGAAAGAATGATAAAGTTAATGACTGCTCCACATAACAGTTTATATTACAATTCCGTTTATAAACTCCGTTTACATTCCATATTTAGTCTGTGGCCTACGATAAATATCATCTTAAAAAAAAATCATAACATGTCAATCAAGCATCGCGGCGCCACTTTTTAAACACAGACAAAATCTAAAGATGAATTCACTAAAATAACTCGTCTGTTTACCTTTTCACCCTTCTATCGCGCGGCTAAAATATAGAATTACACATCAGCAAACAAGTTATGCTTCCACGTGTAAACGGTTCCCTTCATTCTTTTTCTATTAGTAATAGAGAATAATATTGTCTAACGTAAAGTAAAAGTAAATTTGGGCTGTAACACGAATTGTCTTTGCCGCTTTGAATGTGCCGAGAAAAACAAACCGGCGTTATGTATTTTGGCGCCAAAACAAACGTCAGTTTGACAGCGGGCGGCGGGAACCCGATATCTCTATGGTGTGTTTCCGTTCGGAAGATCGATTAGTTTTTTCCTACTAATGCACTATTTATTTTTATATTGCAGTGTTAATTGAAGTTTTCTCACAGTATTAACGTTCCTTTAACACAATATAGAGACATAATTGAGAGTTATGAAGGGACAATTTGTTATCAAATAAGTAGGTACTTGCTTTTTTCATATATGTACTTATACCTATTTTGAGTAGACTCGTATCTTCATGCACCGCCAAATGTTCGAGGTTCTCCTAGCTATCGGACGAATTCTACGTCGCTTGTTACCAGAGCAAGGAAATTAAAATTAAATCAACTTCACGCTGTATTCCTCACACAGCAGAGTAGGCAGAGGGAACCTAGTTTTAAGACACTCTGTTTTTCTTCCGAATTTTGAAGGCATTGCGTCTTGGGTAGTGGAACTCAACGCCACGATTTTGGCTCGACACCAGAGCGAAGAAATAAAATAGACTGAAAGTTAAAAATAATAGACGTTATGCCTGTGGACATTTACTTATCTTTAAAGAAACTAACTCAGATTTTTAACAAGATATAAATGACTTGAACACCAATTTAACAAATATAGTAACGTTGAAATTTATTTTCTAATAAAAGAAGTCCCAAAGTAATACTACCTTAGGTATTTTTATTTTTAACCGACTTTGGTAAGAAAAGGAGGTTATCAATTCGACTGTATGTTTTTTATTCTTCATGTTTATAATACTCGTTATGAGAATAGATTAACCTCACGGATATATTTGTTTACATATCATATTTCACTACTTCCACTATCTAATAATTGTTTTATTCCGGAAGCTTTTTAAGGAAGGACGTATCAATTAATAGCATATTATAAAATTGTTTTATATAAACATAGAATTCCGTTTTAGTAAAAAAATTCTCCATATAAAACCGAGTTGCGAAACTTAACGCCTGTTTTACCTTAAGAATCGAAAACAATGGAAATAGATTAAATATATGTATATACTTCAATTTAATTGCCATTCTGTGAAATAGACAAAAAATGAGAGGCGGATGACAATATCGCTAATTTATCTCAGCACAAAATAAATGAATTTATTAATTAATAATGTAAAAATATTATTTATAAATATAATTTAATTGGATATACCTGTATATAATTTAATTGAATAAATAATTATTTTATTAAATATGTTATCCAGAGGGGTTATTTTTATTAAACTGGCTGAGATTTCAATAATTAATAAGTACAATTCAATTTTATAAGTTTTAAAAAATATACACTTTAATCCATATATTTTAAATTTTTAATACTATCTAGCAGAAGGAAATAGAAGCTAAACAAAACTAAAAGTATACGTACTCATATTGTTTAACCCAAATCGACCTCACACCCCACAATTAGCGATATTTGAGATGTGACGCGGATATCTCCTTACATTTGTCTAAACATTAACGCCGACTATAAATAGTTACTGTATAACTTATTTTACTCGACTTGTGTGGTTTAAAGAACACAGTAATAAATATATAAATAAAATTAAACAACTTCATACTATAGATAGGCAGAGGGAAACTAGTGTTAAGACACTCCGTTCCGTACTGCCTGAAGACTTTATCAATAAATAAATCTTAATAAGCTTTATTGTTACTTTTTTACAAAATTATATTAAATGTTTAATTAAAACTAAATTTTTATTTTAAAAATAAATTATATTATCTACATTTTATTATCAATACACATGCGCAGTTTGAAGTTTCAACCCTAAAGCTGCCCTTACGCCCTACAATTAGCGAAATCAAACACCGCTTTCGCATCTCCCGTTACACTGTACCTACAGCATTTTCTGTGTCAATATATATAATTTTGATGTATATAAAACTCTTCCGTTACTTAGTGACTGACAGAAAACGCACAGACGAAACTACTTTCTCAGAATTAGAACTTAGAAACTAACTTAAAAACTAGACTTATAAAGCTGAAATTTTGGCATGTGGAGAGTATAGAGTGAGTGATCATAAAAAAAAACCATAAATATAACCAAATACAAATAAACTACTATACTAAAAATACACATTCGCATTTGTATACCTCGTCAAATCAAATGTCAAATCAATCGCGGCCCGGTTAAACAATCACATAACATATGGTTAGGCTGACAGCGTTAGAGAGCACTGTGCAGTGCAGCTGCGAAAACACGAACGACCACACATATAGAATATGGATGTCATTCAAGTTAAATATATATATTTTTATTTTTTTCGAATATGAAGTTAATGTACTACAAAAATTTAAAATATCTGTAAAAAAATTCTAACAAGTAAAGCGTATTACACTGTTCAAGAATATTTAGAGGATAAGCATGTATGGAATTAATGTCTGTTTAATGTAATGCAGGTTAGCTGCCAACTAATGTAATAGATTGTACCATTGATTTTGAAAAGAGCAACTGTTGAGTTTCTTGCTGGCTCTTCTCAGCAGAACTGCCTTCCGAACCGATGGTAGCTTTTTGTTCATATGTTCATTCGACGATTCAAAAGTGCTTATTATAATTGCCTATTTGAATAAAGAATATTTTGAATTTGAATTTGAATGCTGTTAGCTCTATTGGCCGCGACAAGGGATGGGTAGGAAAGAGGGTAGTCTGTCCAAGAGAAAGCACTAGGTGGCTGCTTGAGAGGATATCGTCGGCGGCTAGGGCGTCCTGGGTCCCGGGACTTGAACCTAGGCTTGCGACCGACGATCTGGCTGGGAAAGTAAAATATTATCCATAGGTATTATATAACACTCTTTTGTTATTCAGTGACTGACAGACAACGCACAGATGAAATCACTGTAGTCAGAAAGCTTAAATTTGGCATGTAGGTAGTAGAGAGATGAAATCGCAAAATTCTTACGGGATCGAAAATAACGAAATTTTGGAAAAGAAAAAAATATCACTAATTGCCTATGATATAGAAAACCTTACCTAAAAAGCAAGTACTTAATATAGGCAAAAATATTCAATTAAAATTACCTATCAGCCTTGGGGTGTATCGTTAAATCCACCCCTCAGCGAAAGGGTTAATGGAGGGAAGGGTTATATTTACGTTCCATTTTGAATAATTATCAAATGATATACATTTCATTATTATAGTGATAATCACTTTGTTTTCAATTTTCAGCTCATTTTAAGATATTGCTTGGTGAAAGATCTTCTCCTCGAGTCCTCTTAAATATTTATTCTGTTTTGTAGTATTTCTTGTTATACCGGCGACAGAAATACATCATCTGGGAAAATTTCAACTACCTAACTGTACCTACTGTTCATGAGATACAACCTGGTGAGAGACAGACAGACAGATAGACGGACGGACAGCGGAGTCTTAGTAATAGGGTCCCCTTTTACCCTTTGGGTACGGAACCTTAAAAACTTGTAACTATCAACTACCTTAATTATTATGAATATAAGGATTTCCTTCTATACCTAAAACGGTTTATATTTATATCACACATCCTTCGCTGCTTATAAACAAAGAGTTTCTCTCTTCCAATAATATAAAGTCAACATTCTCCACTTTCCCAGCATTCTCCGATATCATATTGTTGTGTCGGGTCGCGTAGTACAACGCTGTGGTTCGTCAACTTTTATCAATGCACTGGTATAACTATAAATATTCATTTAGAGTTACTACTTACTAAACTTAAAAACCCTTTTGAAAAAAGGGCACAAAAAAGAATTTCCGTACACCGTGAAAGCGGTATACCGTAAACGTATTTTCGAGTATTGACCGGCACTTGCCACCCTAGCAATCTCGCTAAAAGCATAGTCTATAGGTATTATATACCCATAGATAGGTAGAAACGTATTTCTGTAGGGTCGGTACAATATAGTCTATTCTGTGGACGTTTTATTTCGCGTTTTACTTTAAAATTATCTTTTTTTTTGTTAGAGTTCTCGTTATTTTTGAATAAAATGGTTCAATTGTTGTTGTTTTGTTATTTTTTTTATATTTTCTCACTGTTAGAGTGTTTTACACAACGGCCAGGTAAAATATAGTGGCAAATCACTTCACATTTTGTTTAATTACAGGGGTATGCACTTATTAAATTAAAATATCTTTTATTTATATTATATTTTCCCAAATTATATTCGTCTTGTGTTTTTTTATGTGACTATCTTTCGAATAAATAACTCTTAAGTATTTCTAGTTTTTATTTATCTATGATGATCAGTCCACCGGGTGACAATAGAAAGGAGAAATCATATACCTACGTACAAAATAAGTAAACATATGTACCTATAAACATACAACTGAGAAGGAATCGAACCCACAACCCTCATGCACGATCAGAATTTTCTTAACTAACCACTTTAATGATTATTATTACATAATTTTATTAACAAATTCCTTGTCCACAGGTTATTTGGTACAAAATGCGACAAGTGCGGCGCCTCCTTTAGTAAAAATGACTTCGTGATGCGAGCGAAAACGAAGATCTACCATATCGACTGTTTTAGATGCTGTGCGTGCGCACGACAATTAATACCTGGTAAGTGGATTTAAAGAGATAAAGGGAAAAAAGATAGTAGATGAAGATAGTAGATAGATGGCATGTGCCCACCCCAAATAACCCTGAAAAATAAAAAAGCTTTACACCAACTTATCTGTCAGGATTCCTCTAGAAAATATCTCTAGAAACACCCATACCTACTATATAGTAGGTATATACCTATGCGCTATACCTACCTACTCGTACTACGAAAAGATAAAATATAAATTAAAATTAACCATAAGATATAGTTAAAACATTAATGCTATATTAAAAAGTAAACTATAAGATATGTTCAAAATACTTTTTTTAATCTGTTTCTTTTTCTTATTTTTATAGGCGATGAATTCGCGTTGAGAGAAGGAGGTGCTTTATATTGTAGAGAAGACCATGACGTATTAGAAAAGGTATGTTTTTTTATTAAATCAATTTCTTTTTTGACTTTTTTTGAATCTGATATGTAGATTTAGATATAAATAATCCAGTTAGTACGATCTTCGTTTTTAACCGACTTCTGTAAAAAACGAGGTTATCAATTCGACTGTATTTTTTTGTGATTTTAATTTCATATCATTCATATCATGTCTTAGATGAATCTTTTTAAAATGTATGTTAAAAACGCGAAGCAGTGTAGTGGTATTTTGATATAATAATTGTATCAACTGATATAAAAAATATTCCAAATAAGATTTATAATTATAATTTAGGCTAATGTAATTCACAACTGCTGCATTTAACAACAATAATATGATGGCATCTAATTTACTATTGCTTATAAATATCTCACGAGACATTAGAAGAAAACTATAATCTACAAAATACAAGATATTTGCCTCATGCTATTTTTAATTAACCTAAATAAAATAGAGACCCTGGTATGCGCAGGAAGCATCTAAATCTACACTGTTGTTAGTTTGATTAATTTGATAATATGTAAAATATTTTCATTTTCTCGCTCGGGTAGACAATGCGCGATATTGAGTTCCACCATTCAAAACGCAATGTCTTGAAAATTCTTTCCTCCTCCTCCTATCCTGCTATCTGCGGGATGCAGCGGGAAGATAAATAATAAATCGGACTCAACCTGAAGTGTTAAAATAATAGTTGTGTTTTTTCTTCAGACAGCGAACACAAGCGGTAGCAGCGGGAACGCGGAAAGTAACAACAACACGACTTTAAGCAACAACAACTCCCATCATCCGCACGAATTAGGATCTATGTCAGGTGAGATAAAAGATATTAATTATATCTTTAATATCTTTAGATAAAAAAATAACATAATATTTATGTAGATAACTTGATATATTCAAGATTGAAATTACTTTTAAAGACAAACTGACATTTTTTTCTTTTATTTAACGTGCGTATAAAATAAGTAATGATGTTAAATATATTATATAATAATATAGGAATGCAATTAATCTAGCCGAAGATAAAAATGGGGGTAAAGCAAATGTAATGTTAAGACACTCCGTCCTCCACTTTCCTCACTCAACGTCGCGTTTTATGTTACTCAAATCTGCTTATTCTGCAAAATGCAAAACCATTTCCATTCCATTCCAAGACATTGCAGAACTCAACGCTGCGCTTTGTTCTACGTTAACCATACTCTTAACTTACAGCCTGTACCTATGTTTATTTTTTAAATTTAAAAACGTAAACCAAAAAATAATATAAGTAATATAATAAATCATTAATATCAAAGTAACATTATCAGTACGGACTATGGAGTGTCCGGTTTTATCGGAACAAGCGTAATGAGGAATATCCATATCAAAATCAAAGTTGTTATCGCACTGATTCAAGATTTGATTTCGCGTACAGTTAGCAGAATATATTAAAAATAATATATATGCCAACAATGTCATTTTTTTTTGGTGCACGCTATACAGCGTGTTCTTATCAGTTCTAGATTCTTTGTTTACCACTTTCTACTCATTTCTGGACATTACATGTTGGGTGGCGGTAGACTTATTGCCAGAGCAAGAAAATGAAAAAAATAAATTATTCATTTCCCTAAGTGGAAATCGAATTCACAACAGTCGTGTTTACAGTATAAGTGTTTACAGTAATATGCCGTGCCACTGCGCTATTAACGAATTAAGTTCTACTACTTATTTAGAAAACATATAAAAATTTGAACGCCTTGAGTTCTACTAGTTTACTGAACTAAACTAAAAAAATTGATTGATGATAATTTTAAAATTGATTTTATCGTGGCATAATTGGTGAATGTCCGAGTAAAAGCGTAGGCTGTAGGTCCGATTTCAATTCATAAAATATTTGTATTTGAAATGTTTTATTTGAAGGTGTCTGAACCGATCAAGTTTATTTGTTAAGTTTGGGATTGGGAGCTGAGTGTAATTGCAGTTGGTTCCCAGGTTTCCTCTGCCTAAACTAAACTTGCTGCGTTAATACGTCTTAGTTCATGTAAAATTTGGCAAGCCCTATTTGGTCTACTTGCCAGTGCCCGATTGGGTTGAAATTTGGATTACAATTTCGATTTTGATAACAATGAAATTCCATAATAATGAATATTACTGTTAATCCAAAATGGCCACCGCAAAGGAATGGCGGCTTACAAGTTTTTGCATATCCTACCTAATTTAAGTATCAAATGAAATAACTTGCTTTATAAAAATTATATATTTGCTTTATAAAATACAATACAATATAAAAAATCTAGAAATATTGTTTTTAAAAAGGGTTTCTAAATTAATATTTTATTAATCTCGTCTCTTTTTATATCTATTTAATAATTCTATTTTTTGAGTCAATTAAAATCGAACCTACATCCAGAACCTATAAAACCTGACCAAAAAAAAACAAAATTGAATAAAATGTATGCACCCAATAAATTCCATTGAATCACATTTTTTCACAATCATTACCTGTTGTGTCCACCGTGCCTTATCTCCCTTTGAACTTTGCCGACAAAGCCGCCGCTGGCTTTAATTCGCCGCGTGAAAATTCGAGTGTCTTTTATCTAGTAATTATGTTGCGTGGCCTAAATCTGACCTTGGGAGCCCTAGTACTAGGAATATTGGTGTTAACTAGTTTTTATTATAAACATTAAATATTTTGACATTATGTGGTGGTCATATCGGATGGGCACAAGCGTTTGACTTTAAACACGAAAGGTTGTGGATTCGAGCCTCTTTGCTCTATTCTGAGTAAAGTGCTAATAAAATCTCCTAACTGTATGAAAATATTTTATTTAGTGTAAAACGTAAAAACTAATATAGCATTTATATAGGTTATTAAATATAGCTTAAATATAATTACGAAATTCAAAATGACATGACTCTATGTTGAAAAAGTAATACACAATTTTAGAAGTCATAATGAAAGCAAAAACAAAAATGGAATATTTAATACAAACAATAACAATAATTATTATTTCACACTAGACTAAGCTTGCGTTAATATTATCCTAATAACTCCTTTATGCATTTCTGAGCGTCCGTGGATCGTGATATGTGTAAACGGGGATCTGTATGGGATTATGGGACTGACCGTTGGGGTTGCCAGTTTACACTTACCTTGATTATGGGGTAATTTGTTACACATGGTTATTACTTAATATTTAGATTTAGATATTTTGTCAGGCGATAAAGAACGCGGCGTTAAGTTCTGTATTTAAATACGTAATTTATCTATTTCGGGTGATGTGGGAATTACGGTGAACGGAGTGTCTGAACACTTTGTTTTCTCTGTCTACCCTGCTATACGCAGATTAAAGCATGTATGAAAGTATGGGTAGATGAAATAGATGACATGTATGGATTTTAATATTTAGGGGAAATAGTGGTAAAATTATCTTTTTAAAGATTTTTATATTATAAAGTCAAATATTATATCTCCATACGAATACGCATATAGCTACGCAAATCTATTAGAGTAGGCACCTACGTAATATGACAATTGACAATAATTAAGGAAAATTACTGACTTTGATGTCCAGCGGGAGCTTATACTCGGGTGTGAAATGAGGATTAGGTACAGATCCCAGAGATTAGCTTCACTTACCCCTTCTATGTGTCTGTTGGGGCTGACAAGGCATTTGTATCGCTAGCGGCTAGTTAAAGCAGCTTCACACTTTTTCCCGTAGGTATAGCAGGGCACAAGCGTGCGACACATTCAGGGAAATGAAATATTTTATAATTTCATTTCTTGGCTCTGGTAACCAGGCAAAAGCGCGGCGTTGAGTTCCGTTACTCAACACACAGTGCCAAAAAAATTGAACTGAAATTAGAGTAGGTACGGAAGTACCTGACCTAAAAGGGAACTTAACTTCTTCTAGGATAAAATTAGGGAACTAGTAGTTCCCTAATTTTTTCCTAGTAATTGATACAGAGTGAAGTTAAAAATATGTAATTTCACGATATTAGGTCCTAGACCGTGACATGTGATAATTGTATGTGATATCTTTATTGTAGAGATATCAAACTTTGAAGTGGCGTATTTTTGGTTTCCGATACACGTGATCTACGTTAGTCTGACTCATATTGCTTACACCGCGATTTCACCAATCCCTCGTCGATCTATCAGTGTAAGAGATTAATATTTAACTATTTTTAGAACATATTTTCGAATGTCCTATTAGAATTAACTATCAAATTAATAAGTGTCATTTAAATAAATTTGGCGAAAGCAAACATAAAATAAATTAAAATTAATGATTTAAATTTGCTAATTGCAAAAGTTCAGAAAATCCAACCTAAATGTGGACTCGGGAAGCAAATAGTAAAAGTAATAAAACATGTCAAAAATCAAGTCTACGCAGTCTAGCAAGAAACTTTAAACGGCCACGACTCGAATATACTGTACCTACAGAAAACGACTGTTAAAAAATGTTAAACAATTTCCAAGAATATTGATTTTACCAAAAATAAAAAAATAACAATGACCATTTTTTGACAATGTACCTACCTATCTGCACAAATACATATACTTACACATAGAAAGACTCAAGAAATCTAATCATAAACAAAAAAGCTTTGAAATTAAGAAAAAAAAGCTCTTTCCTTTCATATAATCCATGTGTCATCTCGGTACCAAATTATCTGTACACATCTGATGACATTTACAGGTAGTATTAATATACTGAATGAGAATGTTATATTAATCATTCTCTTATCTGATAAGTATAATATAATTTTTAATTCATATCTCGAGGTTGTTACAAAAAATCAAATACAAACGTATAGTTATAATATATCTATATGAATAATGAATATCTTATTTAGATACATATAATGCACTAGATGTATATATTTTAAAGAAATTTTGAAGTTTCGATTACACCACATAACTTCTAGGCCTCTATTGGAAAAAACATTTAGTTTATACAGTTTATTCGGTTGGTTGTTTGGAAACTTTTTTGGAAGTTTGGTCACACATAAAATAATGGAGACAATGTCTCTAAATGAATGGAAAGTGAAAAACAGACTAACTTAACACTATATAATTTTTTATTGATTCTTAACCTAATTCATATTAATATCATATTATTTAAAAACATCAATTTTATTAATTACTTAATTTAAAATAACTATATAATTTCAGATTCCGGCAGTGAATCCGGCTCACATAAGAGCGGCCGAGCGCGTCCCGGAGCCGCCGCCGACGGCAAGCCTACTAGAGTACGCACTGTACTCAACGAGAAACAATTACATACCCTTAGGTAAGCTATATACGAGTAGATTGTGATTATGGGAATGGAAGTAAAATTAACAAATAAAATCATTCAATTGCAAATAAAAATTACATTGCTTAGAAATTGCGTACAAAATACTTCTGACAGCAGGGTAGACAGGGAACCTAATGTTAAGACACACTCCTTTACCCACTTTCCGCCGAATTTTTCGAGCTATTACGTGTTAGTGGCGGAACACAACGTCGGGCTTTTGCCTTAAGCCAGAGCGAAGAAATGAAAATATTAATAAATAATTATTCATTCCCTGCACCCACATACGAATGCATTATCTATAAATATCATTTTCCGTAGCATATTAAAAAAAATTTAATATTCACAAAATAACCTCCTTTTTACAAAAACTCAAAATGCTTGACGAATTAAAATGTTAAATAAAATTAGGTTAAAATATGAATAATGATTTACAATTATATATTTTTTCTCAATTAAAACACGAGTGTTGCTAATATGATAAATTTTGCATTAATTAGGTAATTTTAAAAGAAGTTCAATAATTAATTTGAGTCAGGTGATTTATTTTTATTGCTAGATAAAAACTATAAAAAATAATAACTTCTAATTAGTCGATACTCTAAAATCCAAAATTTGTATGATTTGGTTTATTTATAACATAAAAGTTGATATCTGTTTTACATTTATCGTTCTATTTAATCATATTACCTATATAGGTTGTTTCCATCAATGCAAAAAGAGAATAAAGGAAAAAATATTATCTCTGTGTGTTCCGTAAATTAAAAAAAAGATGACGATATTATGTTAACAATTTTTTAAATTTGCATAAAATTGTCATATTTTGTGTTTTTTTCAACTATTTTTTGACTGATAAACTGAACTAGACCTCAATAGATATTAGAGCGAGGAAATAAAAATATTTCATTCTCTTCTCAAGTGGGAATTGAACCAATAAATTCTTCGATTCTTGCTTAGATTATTTTTTTAGCGTCACGCTGTATCCCCTGCTGCACAGATCAGTGGGAATCGAACCCGCACTTGTTGGGTTCACAGTTACAGCCACTGCGCACGACTAGCATCTCTGGCTTAGATAAGTAAAATAAAAAAATATTAATAATAAATAAAAACATGTTTCTATTCTTTCTAGAACATGCTACGCAGCGAATCCACGACCCGATGCTTTAATGAAAGAACAATTAGTAGAAATGACGGGCCTCAGTCCGAGAGTCATCAGAGTTTGGTTCCAAAACAAACGATGTAAGGACAAAAAGAAGACAATACAACTCAAGATGCAAATGCAACAAGAGAAGGTGATTATTTATAAATACATAGTTAGTTGTGAAAAAGTGGCAAAGCTTTTACTTAGTTGATTTTGAAATTATTCTTTAATAGTATCAAGTAAAAATGCTGTAATAATATGGGCATGGGCATGGGTACACTCTACTACGATCCACGTGTAATTTAGCCCGCCTAGTTTTATTGTTAAATTTATTAATTATACCATAAGTTATTCTGACATGTAAGCTATATTACAGTAAAGTGTATCTAAATCAGTTCAGTAGATTTTGCGTGAAAGTTGAACAAACATCCATTTCATAAACTTTAATATTTACGATATTAGTAGGACGTGTAATATATACACATTAAGCAAGCATAAGCAACTATAGGGTATGGTGCAGGAAGGCCGGCGCCTGGGCTACATGTCGATGGGCGTGCCGCTAGTGGCGGGGTCGCCGGTGCGGCACGAGGCGGGCTCGCTGGCGCTGGAGGTGACCGCCTACCAGCCGCCCTGGAAGGCGCTCTCCGACTTCGCGCTGCACGCTGACCTTGACCGCGCCCCGCAACACTCGGCCGCCTTCCAACAGCTCGTCAATCAGGTTTGTATATGCACAGACCAACAGACAAATAATTAATAAATGCCCCTGTCCAATAGTATGAGAAATCATATATGTTACATGTACACACAGCGGTCAGCTTAATTTTTATTATATTTGTCGATTATTTTATACTATGAAAAAATATTTTTTTTATAACCGTATGAATGTTTGAACATTTGAGCGGGATTCGAACCCACGCCTCTTGAAACCTTGAAAATGGTCATAACACTAAGTTATTATCCAATTATTTAATTTTTTTTCGTTGTTTTTATTTTTATTTATTTACTTCACACCCACATATTGAAACAGCACAATTTACTTTGGTTAGATATTTACATTACTTAAACTCATTCAATCATTTGTTTATGTACCTATTCACAATTTTTTGTTGATATAGTAATTCTTTATCTAATCGTGCTATGAGTAATTTATATAATAATTCTCTATTAATCTATTGTTTTCTTAGGAAAAAATAAATTAAATATTATAGTCTCCCTTATATTTTCAGATGCACGGCTACGACATACCCTCGTTGCCACCACCGCGACCACACGGGGAGGACAATTACGTCACTTATTTGGAGAGTGACGACAGTCTCCCTCCCTCCCCCTAGTGCCATCTTTAACACTCGCACGGAGAAAATAGACTCTACATACCCTTTTATCAAAAATAAATAAATAATATGTTTTATTCTGTTCTTGAAATATGGCAACACATAATAAAATCAAGTGACATTTAGTGCCGTTCAAGTGACATTGACATTTACACAGATGTAATAAAACGTTTAGAAACAATTAGTATTTATATTTTAAAAAAACAAGTGATGTGATTTTATTAACTCAATATCGCCTTATCGTGGTACATGCTAAGTATTTCTAATGTATTTTATCAAGTATTAACATTTAATGCCGGAATTAAAATGTATTTTAATAAATGCGAACAACTTTAATTAAACTAAATAATATTATGTAAGATAAGTTACCTTTTAGATGGTTTTTGCTTTGGAAATTAAGTGTTTGTTATAGGTGGGCAAAGTGTAATATATAGAATAAGGTGCTGCCAGTTTCATGTGATTTATCCACAAATGTGTAAAATTAATTGTATTTAATTTAATATTGAAAACGTTTGATTTTACAACACCGCTTATTTTTCCTATTTAATTGCTTATTTACTTTAACGGTTATATGTGATTACCACTAGTTGAATAACTTAAATATATGTAACGCTATAGTCTTTTATTTTAAAGATCTGTTAGTTTTGTATATAAATTTGTGTAAATAAAATGTATAAACTTAACTATAACTATATATTTACCTGCAAGCTAAATAATAAGTGTATTTTAGATAGACTAAGAACTATTGCTAATGCACAAAACCAAAATCCTTTTAATATTGATTATAAATAATTTTTCATCAGCACAAATTATTATACCGAATGAGATTTCATTTTATTGTGAAGAAATTAATCTTTTTAATAACAATATTTTTTTTGTATTTTTCGATACGACGAGATAAAATGGTGGTATTATACTAATCTTTGATAGAGATTACCAGATTATAATTTATTCAGTAGTTAAAACTATACACTTCTTAGATTGTGAGTATAATATTAATAAAACATTGAGTACCTAAATATTTACTGACTTTTATTTTTCCTTTTTTATTTTGTTTATTATAAAATAATCATCAATTCTTTAAATGTGGTAAAATGTAAATTTTAAATAAAACGTGATGAACCGTGATTTCAATAAATAAACAACAAACAATAACAACAAATTGACAGGAGTTGTAAAATAAAGTGATTTACCATTCGTTTTTTTATTCTCTGCTCCGTTCTCCACTTTCTGCTGAATTCTGGAGGCATTGCGTGTTGAGTGGCAGAACTCAACGCCGCGTTCTGCCTCGACACCAAAGCGAAGCAATGGAATGGAATGAATGAAATTCATTCTAAATTACTTTTAAATAAACACAAACAAAACCTTAATTTTGAAATTTCACTAAATGGGCTCAAAAGATAAAAAAATTACCTCCATGATATGGCTCTCAGAATTCACCATTTTATATTTTTTATATAAATGTATCCAGTGACATATCTCGATTCTTGCACATTCGCGATAAGTAACAGTTACAAAGCAACAACAGAATGGAACTACGTGCTATAAACATAAAATATAACCTTTTTTTATAATATTGATTCACTAGTTTAACAGTAACAAGGAAACAACGGAATGGATGTACAATACCATAAAAACATAACCCTCCTTCTTGGCCTCGTCGCAGTCAGGTAAAGATAAAGAAATAGATATTTTTAAATATTTTTAGGAGGCAAGATTTCTGAAATGCCAACATTATTATTATTATTATTCTCTTTATTTATGGCGTTCCGAGCATGCCAACATTATATCAATATTATGTCAAGGTGACATTTCATAACGTGACATTAGTAGTTAGCTGTCAGATTCAGATGTAATTTTGTTTTGATTTTGGACTTGCAACTTGTGTTTAAAGTTAAAACTTAAATTTTTGACTATTTTTTTAATATTACCTTAATATTTCATTAAAACTATACTTATATAATATATTTATTGTAAAAAGATATTTCCTTCATGTCTTTCACTAGAGAAATATTGTAAATGTAAATAAATACTAACAAAAAATAAGATAAGTTGATACTATGAACCTTTGCTGGCGACATAATTAATATCTTTACAATGACATCGGTAAGTAATATTTTAAAATATTTTTACTTACTTTAAAGTTCTGCTATTTATTTTAAAATATAATTTAATTATACTAATAATAAAGGCTTTGTAAAATTTCAGATAGCTAAAGTTATGATTTGCTACGAATCTTATCTAAAATAAGTGATTATTAGATAATATAGGTCTTTATTGGTATCAGATTTTCTCAAGTATGGAGGTATAAAGAAGTTATAATTTAAAAATATAGTAGTAATTTAATTTAATAATTAGGGTTACTTCTATGTTTTATATCTGTATTATCTAGAAATATTTTCTTTGAAGAGTTATATATTCAATTCTTATAATAGTCTATAAGTTTTAATCTATATTTTTTTAGTTGAATACAAAAAAAAATTTATGTAGCTTCATTAGATACAGATCACATTAATAATACTATCGCATTTATAGTCAGTTTTATTTTATATTGTATACTTTCTTTTGTTTAAAATAAAATATCAGTAAATTGTTCACTTATTGTCTCATCATATTACATTAAGATATCTTAATGTAATATGATGTGTTCAAACAATAAATCCTAGTAATCCAATTGCTATTATAACATGAATTATTTTTAAACAAAGTTAAAGTATATGAAATAAATGTTTGGTTTTTTCCTTATTTAGTTATTTCCTTATATCCTTATTTATAAGAGGAAAATATATATATAAGCATTATTAAGCATATATTCTATGTTTAAATATTTCTTTATATTTTTCACTTAAGGTAAAGATACCTTACTGTCGAGTCACTCAGTTGTCCAGCTATCGCCTGTTAACATATTATTTTAGTATATATTGAAAGGAAAAATGATTTTCAGGGTTCCATACACATGGGTAAAACCTATTACTAAGAATCCACTATCTATCCGTCTTTCTGTCATCAGGCTGTATCTCATGATATAGTTAGACAGTTGACATTTTCACATAATGATGAGATATTTTTGTTGCAAGTATTAAAAAATACTAAAATACTCCAGACTGTCCAAAAATTGAAAAAAAAAACATTGTGGCAACTAAACACAATAAAATTTTTGGTGTTCACTATTAAGATGTTTAGCTATTAAATTATTCGCTTCTAGGCTAAAATACTAGTTAGAGTATAATAATATAATAATAATTTATTCATATATTTACAGAATAAAAGACACACACATATTGGGCTACCAAATGTTGGGACTAACGATCATGATGAAAAACCTTCTGAAACGGTTAACATAATTATTATGTTATATATACTTATTTTTATTGTAATTAACACCATATGCCATTTAGTTTTAGTTAATTAATAATAAATATTTATATAATGTATGTTTCTTGCATGGATTTCTTTACATTGTGATTTTTGTATAACTAAAGTGGTAAAAATATTATTTTAACAAATTTATATTATTTCTTTTTATTCCTTTCTGTAATTTTAACATTTTATTCACATTTACTAATCAATTTTTGGTAACCTTTCACTAACATAAATTTTTGGCATTGTTTCATTAACAGCATGGAATTGGTTTAGAGTACAGTGTAAAATAGTAATTAGTCGTACAAGAAAAACATGGAGATTTCATTTCCTAAATTTTCTTTATGTATTTTCTCTTTAAATCAAATAAATCAGCTTCACGCTGTATCTTGCATATAGCATGGAAGACAGACGTAGGATTAAGACACTCTGTTCCCCATTATCTTTAGATAAGAATAATTTAATAATTATAACAGTATGCTATATTTTACAATCGTTTTTATTGTTTTTAGTCATTAATTTACTTTTATTATTTACAGATACCAAGTCCGTTTTTAATATTATTAGTAGCGTTCTACCTTTTACTTAGTTTCGTTACTAAAATAATAGAAGATGATCTCCCTCCAGTAGTTCTAGAACGAGATATTAAAAGAAATGTAAGTTACATAACATTTATTAATGTTAAAGTGTTTTGTAGGTAGTAGGAACCCGGGAACCTAGAGTTGAGACACCTCGTTGCTATCTTTCCGCCGAATTTTTGAGTGCGTGTATGGTATTGGTACATACCGTCAAGTTACCTTGCACGTCGCTCTCAACTTGTATATTTAAGAAAGAAAAACACCTTTTTAACCTCAAACTTAGCTTTAGGACTCGAACCAGCGCCTTTTATTTACGTCCGCGCACTCTGACGACTGAGCCATACGTTCTCAACTTCTCATCTCAAGCTACGTTGAAACTCTTATAGGCACGGTTTATTCTTATATCACACATTTGATTTTCCGCTTGTAATTTGAGAGGTCATGGGAACGATTAATTTTATAAAACGACTATTCAAAAAGAAACTAATGTGGAAAAAATATAATAGATTGTCATAAAGATTTTTTTATAATTATTTCGCCTTTATTAACGAATCTTGAGGATTCTTCTATGAATTTGACTCAATTACGTTAGCCAATTTTATATGCAGCAAAGAAATGTTCAATGGAGGCCGTCGTGACTCGATGGCACAGCGTGTGACCGACACGACGACAGTAGCTTCGATTCCCACTCAGGAAAATGATTTATTTAATATTTTTGTTTCACCCGCTCTGGCATTCCGCTACTCAACACGCAATGTCTCGAAATTTGGTAGAAAGTGGGGAACGGAATGTCTTAATACTATGTTCCCTGTGCCTACCCTGTCATGTGCGGGATATACCGTGAAGCTAAAAAATAAAAAAGAAAGAAAAACTTTACTTATTATATAATTATATACCTAAATATGTAAGTACATATATTTTAGGAATCAAACATATTTAGTGAAGAACACGCGAGGAAATATTTAAAAGAAATACTCGGTGATGAGCCCAGGGTCTCTGGAATGCCATATCATTTGGCCAAAACGCGAGATATGAAGGATTTAGTTGATAGTATTGCCAGTAATGCCAATTTACCTGTTGCCACTGACTGGCAATTTGCCTCTGGTAAGTTTTATTGTATCAAATGGAGTGTCTAAACTCGAAGTTTTCGAGTTTCCTATTCTTGCGTGTTGAGTGGTGGAACTCTACGCCACGCTTTGTTTTTTATCTTATTACATTATACCCTCTAGTTGAAATCGAATTCACAACCTTCTTATTTAAAGTGCACGCTTGCGCCAATGCTCCACGGAGGCCACGATAAAATAAAACATGAAAATAATGTAATACCCATTTTATAAATTTTCCAGACGATTATTGGCTAGATTTCAAGGTACCATATGTAAATTGCTACCGTAACATATCTAATGTCATAGCAGTGTTGGAAGGTGATAGCGGGTTCAATCCCGACGGTACCACCGGGCCTTCTCTACTTGTTAACTGTCATTATGACTCTGTGCCATTTGCCATGGGTGAGTTGTTAATAATTTATTTTTGTTTTTTCTTTACTTACACGCTGTATAACGCTTAAAGAAGGGTAGGCAGACGGAGTCTAGTGTTAAGATACTCCGTTCTCTGTTCTCAGTTTTGATTTATTTTATTTTTCAAATTTATCAATGCGGCGTTGATAAATTTTAAAAAGCGAAACGAGTGTTTTGCACTAGGTTCCCTCTATAGCGTGAAGCTGGTTTAATTTTTTTTATTTATTTCCCTCATAAGGGGCGTCTGACAATGGCGTATTTTGTGCTGCAATGGCTGAAGTGCTGTACAAATTATCTAGAAGGAAGGATAAGTTCAAAAATAATATAATTTTCCTTTTTAATGGCGCAGAAGAAAGTGTAATGTTGGTGAGTTACTTTGTGCTGTATAACATTTTATAATGAATGTCTTTAACATACATTGAGATTACTTCGTTTCCATATATTTAAGATTTGTTATAATTTCTTGATTTTTTATAGGCTAGTCATGGTTTTCTACAACATCCTTGGGCTAAAGGTGTGACAAACGTAATCAATTTGGATTCAGCCGGAATGAACGGCAAGCCAAGCGTTTTTCAAGTAATGTATACAATGTTCTTTCTAATATTTTTTATTTATTTTTTTGTTAATTTAATTAAGCATCGACGGCGATGTAGGCATATATAATGTATTTACAAAAAAAAATATGTATTTGCTGCTTTTCAAGAAAACCTTGACAATAATACAAAAAATAACAGTAAGATAACAATGAAGAACTTCTAATTCATTAGTGAATTATTTATTTATACAGAAAATATCGGCTAAGACTTCACTTTGGACCCCTTTACTTAAAGTACAATACGGTTGACAAGTTGTAGCCGAATTAAAAATAAGAAATATATTAAAATCAAGACTGCGCAGCCATTCACAGTTACAGCTAATTTCAGGGCGACCACGACTTGTCGACCGTACTGTATGTAAATGTAAAACGTTAGGATATATGATAGATCACTACATTTTCATCAGAATTCGTCGAGGTGCAGTTGCAAAGCCTTTGACTGTACGTAAGCCTTTGAATGTAAACGGGACGGTTGACGTTTCGATTCCCTTTCAGGGCAGTGAATTATTTGAATTTTCTCTCTTTGATTCTTATCAGAAGATGATCAACGCAGTGTTGAGTTCCACGACTAAAACGCGCAATGTCTCGAAACGGAGAAACGAAATTCTTAACACTAGGCTACGCTCCTATGCGATCTTTCTTTTTTACTGATTTTTTAAATTCTTTATTTATCTTTTAGGTAACAGATCCTAGAGTTTTTAATATGTATAAAAAAACATGTTCCAAACCTAATGCTCAAGGTCTAGGCGAAGTGCTATTTGCATCGGGCGTGGTTCCTTCAGACACGGATTTCAGAATTTTTAGGGATTTTGGCCATATAGAAGGTATTTTGACTTTTTTTTTTGCTTTATCTTTTTCGTAGTAGGGTCAGCTTATCTTTAAATGTTTAAACGGTGTTTTATATTATTTTTCTCTACTTTTAATAAGTAAATATTATACTTTTTTTTTTAAATACAAAAGTTACGAAATGGTGTAATATAGAAAGCGAGAAATACGTCTTTAAATGTTTGTGCATTTTTTTAAATAAATGAAAAGAAAAAGAACAAACTTTGTAAATGTTGTTATAGTTTATTTAATTATTCATCTTAATTTAAATACTTATAAATTTTTTTTACTTATATTTTAATTTTAATATTCAGGTATAGACGTAGCGTTTATAAAACACGGCAATGTATACCACACGCGTAATGACATAACACATTATATACAAAATGGCGTCATACAGAACGCGGGAAATATGCTTTTGAATGTTATTATAGAGAGTGCTGACAATGTAGAGTTGAGAAATAAAGTGAGTAATGCTATTAATTTGTAAATAAAAATAATTTGTGGCGATGTATTCTCCCATACTATAAGCAATGCCTCCAGAATTTGGCGAAGAGTGGAGAAAGGAAGTGTCTTAATGGGAACAGAGTATTTTGACACTAGGTTCCCAAATTCCCTCTGCCTGCACTGTACTTAAGCAAAGTTGGACGATTCTAGTTTAAATAGACACAACTTAAATGATTTGAAAAATCAATGTTAAATTTATTATAATACCTATATCAAAAATAACTTTTAAAAACAATTTTTTTAGTTAATTAGTAGTCAAATCATTTTATACACTAAACATACGGCTTAAAAAAATATACACTTTTTAACATTTTACTAATACACTATTTTATTTTTCAGAATGATCACTCAGTCGGTGTTTATTACGACTACGTTGGTTTATTTCTAATAACATATTCGTATTTAACGGCTTTCATAGTGGACTTGGTTGTTTCTTTACTGGGAATTGCGAATGTTGTTTATTATCTGTGGCTATTTGGATTTCGTAAGTCTTGCCATTATTTGAAAAAAAAAAACATGCTACAAGAGTTTATTTTTAAATATTTATATACTGTTATTATTAAGATACAGTTGATAATTTAAAACAAGGACAGTGATTTGTAATCCTACTTTAAGAAACGTTTTCTCTTTAGATACTAATGTAGTTACATTTTAAGTGTTTTTTTTTTCAGGAAAATCATTAATTCATGAGCTTATGTGGTCAGTGGCGGGAAGAACGTTTTGTTTAATAACCGAAATAATAACTGTTGCTATTTTTACATACATTATGGTCATGACAACTACACAAATGAGGTTTATAAATTTTAAATGATATATTTTCTTCCTTATTACCCGATTGGGTTATGTTTTTAGCGCGTATCTTGGGTATATGTATTCATGTAATATTTTTTATTACCTCATTTACATATAGAGACTATTTATATTTTCATTTCTTTTCTCTGGCAACAAGACCAACAGTGGCGTTGAATCCACTCAACACATAATACTTCGAAAATTTGTCGGAAATTGGGAAACGGAGTGTCTTAACACTAGGTTTCCTCTGCCCTTCTGTATGCGGCATACAGCTAAAAATAAACAAGGAAATGAGTCTTGACAGTATAATCATATTATTTTCCAGATATTTGACTGACAATTGGATGGTTATACCGTTGTATTGGATACCATGTCTAATAGGAGGTATAAGTGCTTCACATATTTTTGATATATGGAGAATTAAGAAGGTAAATTGTATTTTTTTTTAATATTGAGGAAAAAAATTTAGTCGTTGTGGCTATCAGGCATAAGCGTGCGACTGTAAATGTGACGGTAGTGTGTTCGTTATCCACTAGCAGGAATGAAATATTTTTTTTCACGCTCTGGAACAAAGCGCGGCGTTGAGTTGCGCCATTTAACACGTAATACCTTAAAACTGCGGTGCAAAATGGGGAACGGAGTGTTTAAAATACTCGGTTCCCTCTGCACAAATAAATAGGGCCAAATATTTTTCAAAATGCATTAAATTTTAAAATATAAATGATTAACATCTAAAAAATACTTTTCTATCCTTAATGTGGAATGAAACCTAAAAAAATGTTTAAAATATGTATCACTCTTAGCGTTAATCTTAATGTAGTGGACATGTATTCGTTTTATCCTTTCTTTAAAAAATATTTTTCAATCTCTTTGTTTAGAATAACACTTTAAAAATGTTATAAATAAATAAGATCTTTTTTCCAGGTCACATTAAATCGCTCGATACGTTGTATACAAAGTTTAACTGCAACTCGACTGATTTTATCTATTTGCCTTTTATTATTATCTTTTTTTCCTTCTCTAGCGAATATTCGATACATTTTGACAGTTTTCCTTTTAATAATGAGTTTAAGTAGTTTTATTTCAATGACTGTAGTGAGATATTGGAAATTGTCAGGTAACTTTTTCTTTATTTTTTTTAGCTTCACGCTATATTACGTACATTGTAGGTTAGACAAAGCGAACCTGGGAACTTAGTGTTAAGACATTTCGTTCCTATTAAGACACTTCCGTTTCCGAGCGATGAAATGAAAATATTCCCCGAGTAGAGATCGAACTCGCAACTGTCGCATTTACAAGAAGACGTTCTTACTCCTGTGCCAAGACAGTTTCAGGTAAGTTTTATTTAATAACAAAATTTAATCATTTAAAAGTTATTGTTATTGGTTTTGCCACTTGTTTATATAATCATAAAAATATATCGCCTTAAGTGAGAACGACCTAACTAACAAAGTATATCGGTGAGGAATCGTAAAATAACAGAATTGTATTTGTGTTGAATTTCGAGTTAGGCCACTTTTACTCTTACAATCAAAGTGACATAACTCAAAAATATATATTTGTGAGAATTCACGGTAAAATGTTAAAGTAGTAATAGTAGTAGTGTTTTAGTTCCTTTTATTGGAAATATTTAACGTATTTTGTAACTTATTTCTTATTTTTCTAGCACTTCAACACTTAACACTAGAAATAATACCGACTTTACCCGCAACGTTATTTGGATATTCTCTTTCTTATAGATTTATTTCGTTTCTAATACCCATAATGGGTAGATCAGGAAATGATTTACCGGACGTTGTTATTGCGACAGTCAGTGTGGGTTTGTCACTCCTTGTGTGCTTGTCTTTGGTAAGTATATGCTTTTAAACTTATATAGAGGATCTAGTGTCTTAGTATCGTAGCTATAGTGATTAAAGGTTTGATTCCAACTTGGATTAATTAATTGTTTTCATTTTCCTGGTCCTGTAAAAGAAATTGAGCTCCGCCACTCAACACATAGTCTTGTATTCGAGCTGAAATTGTGAATTGTGGTCTTGGCTTAAATAATTTTACAAAAATTTGTAGTAATGATTTTTTTTTTTGTTGTATATTATTAAAAGCATAGCTATAATCGTAATAATAAAAAAAAATAATAATAACCAAATCTTTTTTCGGCAGTCGGGAATCGAACTCCTGTTCAATCGTAAACGACTCTGGTTAGTTCTATCCACTGGATTATTAGTTTGTATTGTGTTTATGTTCATTCCATTAAGTCCTTATCGTGGAGAAAGTGTTGTACAGAGACATTATTGGTTTGTAAGTATATTTTTTTTAATAATTTTCAAAATGTTGCTCATAGATTAAAAAGAGAATAAGAAATTCAAATGAGATCTTTAAAAATCACTACGAGATGTTTAAAAATCCTTCATGATAACTATTATTCCTATATATTATATTATTTATTATTATTATATCTTGGTAACTACTTTTTTAAATATAGGTATATTATTCTGACCGTTTACTTCAATTATTATAATAATTATAAATAATTAAAAGAAACGTAATATTATTATTTTTAATATTATTATTGTCTTTCAGCACACACAAGTAACAACATATAATAAAAATTTAACAAAAATAGAACAAATATCCGGTGTTCTTATAACGAAAGTAGATTTATACTCTGTTGAATATGCCCTTGACGCTATAAAAAACAGTCCCTTATATATAAATGACATTGACAGTGATAGATCGATGACTGCTGTCAAAATATCTGAAAGTGACATAAAAGTAACTACAGATGATGAATGTGAAGAATTCATTCATTGCAATATGCCTATATATAGATTGAGATTTTCTAAGTTTATGTGAGTATGTATGCTTTTTTTGTATTAATATTGTCCTTTAGATTTAAAAATTAGTTCTGTCTATTTTAAAAGTAACGTTCGTTATGTAGCTTTATGTAGACATTTTTCTGTGTAGAAACCAAACCTTTCTTGTTGAAAACAATAAAAAGTAAAATCTATTTTGATTTATATTAATTTCGTTTATTTATTTATATTTTTTAGGCAAGGCAGTTTATTCGTGAAAATGAATCCCCCAGACTCATTTGAACATTCACTCAAATTGACAAACAGATCATGTGTAGATGAAAATTGTGTATTGAGTTTTCGTTTAAATGGTAAATATGAATTAGTTTAATTTTAGACAATACATTATATGACTTTATAAAGTTTAAACATAACATTTTAATTATTTCTATTTAGTTATTAATTCAGCTTTCTTTTAATTTATTTTTTGATTTGTTATATCAATTGCTTTATTTACAGCATTAAGGTATTAATCTACTACATCTAAAATTTTATCATATAATCATAGATTATAAAATCATAGAATCCTAGGACCATACAGTTATAGAAATCATAGAATCATCAAATTATAACGAAATATTTTTAGCAAAACTAGAAATTACTCTTTTTGAGATATATCACTTTTATTCCAATGCGAATTGATAAATTTTATATTACAACTATTTTTATAGGTCCATCACAAAACACAATAACAATACTACCACGACCAAATATATCCTTAATAAAATGGTCTTTTAATTCACCATTAAAAGAAACAATGTTGCATAAAGAAAGACCTTTATATGTAATAGTTCAAACATTTGGTACATACTCTGAGATATTTGAACCTTTGGAATTTGTTTTGACGTTTAATGTAAGTTTTTTTAATTAAGTTTTTATCATATTGAAGTGTTTTTTCTTATTTTGTCGAAATACATTTAAGTTTCAACTGTAAATAATTTTACAGAGTGTCCTAACTCCAGGTTCCATCTGCCTTGCTATGTATGCAAAAAAAAATGTATACTTATATTTATTCTTTATATAAAATAGGTATCACGTGATCTCCAATCTCATACACTGGTGGATATGTCTCACACTGCAAATAAAATTTATAATCCAGAAGACTTTACAGAAGATTATAAGAAATTACTTACTGTAATGCCGGAATATTTTAATATTGCAACGTTTTTGTCATTTAGAAATAATTATGAGTTTTAAATAAAAAGAATATTAATAAACTTGATTTGTTGTTTTTATTTATATTTACTTAAGTGTAATATTTTTGAATTGATTATTGAGGCCGTCGTTTTATAATGGCACATCGTCTCGAAATTTCTCGAATATTTTCATTTCTTCGCTCTGGCACCCTTTCAAGGACCCTACTTCGTGCGGGATTCTGCGTGAAGATGATTTTTAAGTATGTAGTTATATAATAGTAACCAAACAATTGTTGGATATATTTTTTGTATAAAATACATTTAATATTTTATTTAAAATTATAATAGTAACAGATGAAAGTGTGATTTAAGATACTCTCTCACAAGGAACATATACTTAAACAAGGAACATATATGCTCTCATAATAAAAAATATAAAAATAGGTATATGATGTGTGTACAATCATCAATTAGAATGAGGAATGAAGTGTCTGTACTACTCTGTTATATGTGGGATAGTGACACTGTGAAGCTAAAAAAATGATGTATGAATAATGAATCTAAAATGAAAATTATGACTGAAAGTAATTTTAATAATATAAACATATTTAAAAAAACTATCTAGGAGTTGTAATACTGAAGGTTATGTGTTTATTTATATGTGTGGTTGTGCATAGATGTTATTTACGATGACTTGCTTAATAGTATATGGTAATAACCAGAAAAAAATAATTTTCATGTCTGTATGTATATCTATAAAAATTTTATCCTGTGGACATTTATCTATGTAATAAGATTCATATCCAATCATTTTTTTATCAGTTCTCTGCGTTTATTTACGCTTAACTCAGATTAAGCTGATTAACTGATGTAAGTGCAGTAGTCACTATTGTACTTAGGCAAACTTTCCTTAATATATAATTTATCTTCAATCAATTAAACGTGATTTAATTTAATATTTATATAAATATTAATTTCATAATATAACTGAATGACGTCTGACGAATATTTGTATGGGTTTTATTATCTGTATTACATTATACAGTATCTATGCGAGTCACAAAGCATTTTTAATCTGTGAACAAAATTAGAACGCAAGTATTTTTGTCAACATGTCGGACAAGTTAGTGTTTTTGTTATTTATTTATAAAATACTTATTAAATCGTATTTTTATCTAACTAATGCAACAATCGATTCTAATAAACATATATGCATTAGTGTAATATAAAGTTTTGTGTTATATTGTTATAAAGTCACAATTCAAGGCTAAGAAAATTTCCATGCTAGCGCTAAGATCAATATAATTTATTTACAGCGAGGATTTACTCGGCGATGATTTAGGTGATCACAGTCTTGCAGACTATAATTTAGGTAATGAAGAAGAAGACGAACTCTTGGCTGATGATTACGACGATGGTAGTTCACAAAATGTACCAAGTTCTCTTGAATCGTTTAATGAATCAGTCGACCCCGTGCCCACAGAGTTTAATCGACAAAACATAGAATATAACTCGGTAAGTAAACAAAACTATTACAAAAGCCCTAAATTTAATGGTTTAAATAAAGATTGAGATTTCTTTTTTGATTCATCATTATTCCCACTGTATTACATCACCTATAAACTAATTATGAAAGTAATATTATTATTATGTTATGTTTTCCTTGCATGCTTGCAGTGCAAATATTTATAAAATGTAATAGTAATTCAATCAATACCTTTTGTTAATATAATAGTGATTAATTATTAATATAAGTTAATATAGAATAATATTCAAATTATGATTTATAAATTAAGTAATAATATCAAAGGGCCGTCATAGCACAGCGTGTTACTGTAAAGGCGACGTATGTGAATTCAATTCCCACTTGAGGAAATTATTATTTTTTATTTCTTTGCTCTGGTATGAAAACAAAGCACATTTATTACTAAACTACATGAAAGTGAGTATCCTAACACTTGATTTCCTCTGCTTATTCTATATAAAGGTAAAGTTAACAGAAAAAAAAACATTGTAATTCTAGCCTCCACAAACTTATGTACAATCAGAAACAGAATGTGTTGTACCAAACATAACAGTAGAAGTGCCCAATGTTCAAGTAGAACCATGTGGTTATACATCATTCAGTGAACCCTATGAAGAGAGGACAGTACCACCAGCAATTGTGAGTTATTTTGATTATTAGTAAATTAATTTTATATGTAGGAGCAATATTCTTTTAGCAGGGATTGGAAGAGTCTTAATGGGCAGTGTCTTGACACTAGGTTTTCAGGTCCCCTGTGCAGTATATGCTATATAATGAGTTAAACAATTCATATAAGAATTGTTGGTTTGATCCACCAACCTCTGATCCAAAAACTCTCACGTTTACAGATATAATAGTAGTATTATAAATGCTAATTATTAATATTTGGTTTCAGCCTGCTGTACCTATCGAGTCACCACAAATTGTTCCATCTGAGATGGCAGTTCCTTTAGGTAATTTTGTGATTTGTTATAGAATAAATATAAATAAAAATAATATATAATATATTTTTTCTTATATACTTCATATACACATATAGCGTATATATATAACTAATTCATATTAAATGAAAAAACATTATTCTGTTTTTCTTAAGTCTTAAGAAAATAAAGAAATTGCAAAAACTATAGTATATAGTAAATTAAATCATAACTTTAATATTCAATGACAGATTAATCATATTTTGTTGATAAATACTTATACAAACTAATATAACTTGTGGATGGAGTGTCTTAGTGGCATAGCAAGTGACGTAAATGCGACAGTTGTAAGTTCCTAGGTGTCCAAATTCCCTCTATCCAGCTATTTCCTCTATTCAGCCAAAAGCTAATCAGAAGCTTATTTTGTATGGCATTCTTTGTTTTATATAGATGCAGGGGATAATTGTGCAATGGAAAAAGGGCCCACCCAACGTGCCCCTTTACCGAGGAATATACCAGATTCATTGGGTAAGAATATCTTCACTAACACTAAATTATTTAAGAAACACTGTCTTGGAAACTATACTTATATGCTGAAAATTAAAGAAAACACTAAATTGTAGACAATAAATTAAAATGAAAAGTTAAATTATTGTTACTTATACAAAATATTATTGATACATATACTTAATGATAAGTGAAATTATTGATACCTAAACTCCTGTGTTTTCTGATCTTTTTATAGTAAGAGTTGCATGGAAGAGGTCACCTGTGGGATTTTGCTTTTCTTTCTGTTTTTTTCTTTATTGTGTTTAATCCTGTTAGTGTAATAAAGTATTAAATAAATTATAATAACATACAAATTACTATTTATTATATGTTATTTTTGGAGTGCACTACTTAGCTAAAGATCAAAATCATATATATTTATAACAATTATATATACTTTATAGAAAACATAAAAATTTTAACATAGCAGGATTAGAACCCGCGCCTCATGGAAACCATAGAAGCGCTCGTTCGAATTCAGCATTATTCTTTTTCTATCGTTTTTTCTTAGTGTCTATTTAACACTTTAAATATATATAATATATATTTTTTATTTCTACAGATAAAGTATTTGTTCCTCATCCTGGATTCAATAGAGGTCGATCTTGGAGGAACCCACAATATAGACAGAATCATCCCTACAGGCGTAATAATTATAGTTTTAGGGTATGTTTTATTTTTTTATATGATATATTGTATTTATAGATCTTTCTTAATAAATTTAAAATGAATGCTTAAAAGTGTTAAATTATATTGTTATGTTTTACAATGATATTCACAATCATATAGAGGCAAGTCGTGGCGCAGGGGCACAAACGTGCGACCGTAAACGCGACAGTTATGAGGTTGACGGTTCTATTCCGACTCAGGGGATATAAATATATATTTTTTTCATTTCCTTGCTCTGGTAACAAGGTAAACCGAGGGATTTGAGTTTCACCGCTCGACATGCAATGACAATGAAAGTGGAGAGTGGAAGTGTCTTAATGGGAACATAGTGTATTTACACTAGGTAGGTTCCCGCTGCCTACCCTATATTTTATAGAACACAGCGTGGAAAAAAATACATTATTATCCACCAAGAAACTAATATGAGGCTTTTCAATAAAAAAACATATTTTTTTATTTTTTAGGGTAACTTCAACCAGCGGTCATCCTTCCCTCCTCCACAAATACGTCCCCAAATTAGACCAGATTCACCCCAAATGGGGCCAGAGTTGCCCCAGATGAGACCAGAATTACGTCAAATGAGGCCAGAATTACCTCAAATGAGGCCCGACCTACCCCGAATGGGGCCAGAATTACCCCCAGATGAATTTAATCAAAGATTTCCGTTTAGAGAAGATTTCAATCCCAATATAAGACCCAATTTTGGTAGACAAATGTACTATCCAAGACCCTACAGTCCTAGGTTTCCCCCAAATGAAGTTTTTCCCCAAGTTATAAGACAGCCTCTGGTATTACCATTACCTAAAAGGGAGCCAGAGGTAAGAATGTTACCTGTTCTTACCTCTAATTTACCAAATTTACCCAATTTATCTAATCTACCTGGTGGCCTGGCGGGGAAGAAAGTGTTGATTAATCCACATTTTAAGGGGACTTTTCAACCACCTGTAGAAGGTAAGTTTTATTGTAACTATTTTTCTTTTTTGAAATCAAGAATTTCAATGAATTAAATATAATTTTTATGTAAACGTAGGTATACCGACGTATATACCTACGAGAATACAAAAATCGCCGCCGATAAGCCCCACATTGGAGAGTAAATTCGGTAATTTAGTTATAATTACATGGCTACAAAGGTAAAAAGCGCTAAATCTTGATTTTTGCAAGCGCTAAGTCTTTTAATTATGAAACAAATTACTTAGTTAAATTTACTATTTTTCATTAATTATTAATGGATTATTAAGTACAATTCGTGATTTCGTCGCCCACTTAGGGAAATAAATTTAATTTTCTCATTCTATTAAGATAAATAAATAAATAAATTTGTAAATTATTGATTTAAAAAAAAAATGTCCCGCTGAGTTTCTTGCGCCAGTTCTGAGGCAGTAACTTTCCTGAATCGGTGGTGAATTGTTTGACGTTCAAAAAATTTAGCTTTTTTTTTTTTTTTTTTTTAAATTACAAACATTCTGAAACAAACATATATCATTGACTTAGCGCTTTTTACCTTCATATCTACGATGTAGTTTATGCTCATATATATATAACATATATAATGCATATATAATATATTGCCTTGCACTAAATATGTCATATAGCACGATTTTATATGTTTCTTTTTAATTTTTTTACTTAGATTAGTGTATTTTTTGTGTTTTTAAAAAGTGTTTATATACTTCTTGTATGTTATCAAAAAGTATTTTTATAAGTTTAATAACAAATATATATGTTGTATCTTACAGTAGCTAGTAAAGGGTTATTTTCTATACATCTATATTTTTTCCTTTTGAAAATTTTCTCTTCAAGAATTTTATCAACTTTTTTTGTGTAATTTTGCTATATGCCGTTGTGAAGATATCTTAACTATTCAGTGAATTTTTTTTTTCAAAGAAAATTTGTATTTAAAATATTGTTTCATTACAAAAGAAAAAATATATTATTTTAATGATATATTTTTTAACTATATATATATCTTTTAACATTTTTAGCTGAGTTTTTTAATGATACTTAGTTGTTCATATTACATTTATTTATTTTTTTTAAATTAAAATAATATTACAGTATTGCATTAGGTAATGTTTTTTTTAATTGATATATTTTTATCTATAAAAGTGATATTTCTTTATTTTTAGGTCCAATTAAAGATATTGACGACGCTGCGGAAAGGTTTATAGCGGAACAAAGGAATGCATTAGCTCGAGCTGCCACTAGAAAAATACCGAGACGATCTCCACAAAGGTATGTAACATTCGGTTTCACGCTGTATCCCGCATATAGCAGGATAGGCAGAGGGCGCTTAGTGTTAAAACACTCAGCCCCAACGCACTGTTTAATTTTGAGATATTGCAAGTCTTTTGCATTTGTCTTGTCATCAGAATGTGGAAATAAAAATAAGTTATTCCTTCGTTTACAGTCAACCTTACGCTCATTATTTGTAATTAGTAATGAAATAAAATGTTTACAAAACAAATTGAAGTGATTCTATATAATGTTACCAGTGTGATTAAGTATTTGCCTATGTTCTTTTAACTTTATACCATTTCATTATTTTTTTTTACTTCAATGTTACTAAAGGAGTCCTTTTTTAACCGACTTCTGTAAGAAAAGGAGGTTATCAATTCGACTGTATTTTTTTTTATTTTTATTTTTTTAAAATACGTGTTGCCTTAGCAATGTATGTCATTTTATACAAAAATATATATTGTCAAAGGCAAATGGCAGTGTGTGTTATATTTATTTTATTAATTTAATTTCTAACGCATTATTTAAAAATATACTATACAAAGTTCAGTTATGCAAAATTCATTAATTTAGTATCATTAAATTTATTTTTAATTACAACAGATACATAGAAAACACAACAATAGAAATTGAAAATGACTTAGTCCGACCTCCGGTGAGGCGTAAGAGTGATGACGATGACTTACTAAGAAGGCAAGAGGAGTTTATTAATGCAAACAGAGCTGGATTGAGGCGACGGTAAGAAATAATATAGGTATACTAATAGTATAAAGCTGAACAGTTTGTTTACACCTTAATCTGTGGAAGTACTGGTTCCAATTGAAGTCCTTTTTTTGTTTTGGTCCGTCCATTTATTGAGAAGGACCATTATAGGTTATAATATATAATGTTAGTGTATGTTGTAACCCACTGTACAAATTTAATGCTAGTGTTGTTGTTTTTATGGTGTTATACGATCCACACAGTAGTCCTTACCACGTTTTATTAGATATTTTTAAATTATTAGTTCAATTTCATTTTTCTGTCAGTACTTTACTAGACCCCAGTACTAAGATATATTCGTCCACAGGTATATAACTTCCAAGACTGAAAAATTATTCTGACTTTTTTATTGAAGTACTTTAAATATATTTTTAACACTATAATTATATTTCGAATTATAAAGAAGTTTTTTTGTTTGGAATTTTGAATTAAAATAACATTTTTTTTTGTAGAACCTAGTGTTAAAAAAAAGCTGTGTTTACTACTTTCTAGTCGAATTTTAAGACTTTACGTGTAGAGTGGTTGAACACGCAGCAGTCCATTTCCACTATTAAAAGTAATCGTTTTAAGTGTTATTAATTTTATTATTATATATATTTTTTAGTATGAGATCGCCATCACCAGTCCGTAGATCACCTTCACCTCGACGAAGTCCCGAAAGAAGACCGCCGAGGCCTTTAGATGAGGTGAGATAGTGACCTTTTTTAATGACAATAGATTTTTATGGTCACATGGTGTGTCACTGCGTATCTTTCTATATATAAGTGTTAAAAGGCGAGATTCGTTTTTTTCTTCACGCTGTACCCTGTATATAGCAGGATAGGCAGAGGGAACCTAGTATTAAAACACACCGATTCCAGCTTTGCGCTGAATTTTATGAGGCTTCGCTTTTTGAGTAGTGGAACTCAAAGCCATAAAACCATACGCTGCCTTGACCCAGTGAGGAAATGAAAATAATAATAAATAATAATTAATTTCCCCGAGTGGGTATCGCACCGACAGCTTTACAATCGCGCGCTTGTATCGCGTCATGACCGCCTCATTTCTAGATTTTTCGTACTTCTACTAGCGAGTATGTTACGTTAAGAATGAAGAAGAACGTCAGCTGGTTTGGACACGTTGAACGAATGAGTGATGAAAGAAAGGCAAAAAAGAATTATGACGAAAAAGTCAGCGGTAAGAGAGGTAGGAAAGACCTCGGTTGGCCTTCGAAAACACAGTATCAAAGATACTAGAGGAAGATCACGTAAGAAGCATGAGCACTCCCCATTCTCTCTGACTAACCTCTAAGGATTAAGGGTTTTTTATTCTTTTTATAATTATTTCCCTCCCAAGTGTACAGTGGGCAAAAGTTTAGAAAGTTAACTTCATGGCAGGCATGATTCGTCGATCGTACTATACTCGCATTTATAGAGCCGATTCGTTAATACTATATTTACGCAAGACGTTAATTTCAGGAAAGTGAATACAGACGGCGAGTTCGCGAACAAGAAAATCTAAGGGAACGAGTACTGCGGGCTAAAGAAGTTAGACGTAGGAAGAACGCGGTCGCATTGCAGAAACATTTGTTGGACAAGTGAGTATTGTGTTTGTTTTATTTATTTTATTTGTGATAGGATAAAACGCGGTGTTGAGTTACGTTACATCCAATTTGAGATATTGAATTTGGTTATAAAGTGGACTATGGAGTTTTGATACGGAATGTTTGATATTACACTGGTTTAGTGTCAATAACTTGCTTTTAAATAGTAGTAAAACAAAATGTATAAGGTTCTTTACTAAGAATGTGCAACAAGTAGAAACCAGGGTCTTGATGAACAATGAGGAACTTAAAGTAGTTAATGAAACTGTTTTCTTAGGTATAACATTAGATGCTAAGTTACAATGGGGTCCGCATATAGAAACTTTATCTGGTAGACTTAGTTCGGCAGCGTATGCTGTCCGTAAGATTCGTCAACTGACCGATGTTGACACCGCGCGTTTAGTATATTTCAGCTATTTTCATAGCATTATGTCTTACGGTCTATTACTTTGGGGCAGTGCCGCTGACATTGATACAATTTTTGTGCTCCAAAAACGGGCTGTCCGAGCAGTCTATAAAATGGGTCCACGGGAGTCACTAAGGAATAAATTCAAAGACTTTAACATCCTCACACTACACTCCCAATATATTTACGACAACTTAGTATATGTGCATAAAAATATTAATAAATTTAATAAAAACAGTGACCTCCATCAACATAATTTAAGAAATAAAAATAAGCTTGCTGTGCCCTTCTCTAGGCTCCATAAAGTGTCTCACTCATTCGTAGGTCAAAGTATACACTTTTATAACAAACTTCCAAACGACGTGGTTAATTTATCACTGAACAAATTTAAAAAAGTGGTAAAGCACAGGCTCTGCCAAAAAGCATATTACTCTGTTAAAGATTATGTTCGCGATAAAGATGTTTGGAAATGAGTTGCTCTATTTCTAAGTTAGAATTGTTAATTGTAATTTGTAACAAATGTTGGCAATGAAAAAGAGTGGCCATGAGTTTCTTTGCCTGTATCTTCTCATGAGCTCAACCATTTGAACGGGCTTTTTTCAAGTCAAAATTGCATTTTTTTTTTGGTTATTTTGTTTTGCATTTTTTTTCTACTTTTATGACATGTCCAAGTAAATGTTAAGCATTTTTATGGAATAAAGATATTTTGACTTTGACTTTGAATGAATATTTTTTGATACGGAAAAAATTACCGTATATAGATACGGAAATGGATATGTTTTTAATTATGAAAATTTTTCTAACTGAAACTAAACTCATGTCCCTTGATTAATAATATATTTTGATTAATAATTGATTTCGTCTAAACATCTGATTATTATTTTTTCATTATTATTAAAGTGGAATGGATATAGAAGATATAGATACTAGGTTCCCCCTGTCTACCCTGTTATATGCGGGATAGCGTGAAGATAACAAAAAAGTTTAAAAATAATAACATATACAATACTATTTATGTATGTTATATTACTTCTAGGGAAAAAGAAAAGGAAACGATTCAAATTCAAGACTCTAAGTTACCAGAGCAAAAAGAAAATAAATCAGCCCATACCGAGGTGGAGCAGGAGAAACCGGACACTACGCGAAAGTCACCAGAGACGGACAAAGTTGATATAACCGAGAATGTAGAGAGGGATCGGTCACCGGTCAGAGTGGAAAGTGCTGAGGCTAATTCAACTTGTGGTTAGTTTTCTTTTTAATTTTTTTTTTTTTTTTAGAAAAAATATTATTATAAAGCGTGAAAGCATCATTCCTGACTCCGGTTATTCAAACCGCGCGCTTCGCACGTCACAATTATGAAACGCTGTGTGAATATACAGGGTGGAAGAGGCAGCGCTTCTTTTACTGAAACTGCATATAGGGTAAAATATTTCAAACCCAGAATTTAAAAAAATAATCAAGGTACCTTAACGGTTTGGACGTAGGATTTTTTTTTCATTTCACGATTTTTATCCATACCTGTATTTCGTGTCACGCACACATACGTAAGCGACGTTGCCGCTTTGACAGGTAAGTGTGTGCGTGCCTATGTTATACTTTACAAATGGCGTTTTATTTTATAACGATAATTTTATTATTTATTTTGTTTGAAAAAAAAAACTTTTTTATTTTTGAGAATTATTTTTTTTCCGATTTATATTAGGCTTTTATAGAGTAGTTAAAACTGTGGTTTCATTTAAAGTGGCGCTGACAATTCCATCCTGTATAATAAAATTTTGTGGTTTTCACAATTTCGCTATTTTGCATTTACTTACAAGACCTATTAAGGTTATCAAAAGAAAAAAAACAAGCGTTTCCGTCGCGATCATGCGAAATTTGAAAATATAAAATTAGAATGATTTTGTATTATGAAACTTGTCGATTGAATAATGATGATGATGCTGTTTTATATTGATTTATTTAAGACCTTGGGATCGTTTACTTTAAAATCGGCTGTGAAAATCGTTAATAAATAATTCTTACAACTTATTATTACATATTGATTAAAAGATAATTTGTCTTATTACTGTGATTTTTTATTTTAATATTTACCACACATTTTTACAGATAATCTAACACCACCACGCGAGAACATACCCAAAACATCACCCGAGCGTAACTTAACGCCGCCGTTGCCTAATGACAAACAAGTCGACACCGATGACGATCTAGATCTAATATTAGATGACATTGATGATATATTATCAGATGACGATGACAGCGGACGGTTTAAAGAGAAAACTAAGAAGTGAGTATTTTTTTTGTAATTTCACGCTATATCCTGTATTGTGGTAGGCAAAAGGCACTTGGGAACCTAGTACCGTCGAATATTCGAAATGTTGCGTGTTGAGTGGCGGCAACAAAGTAACATTTAAAAGGTATGTATGTCAAGAGAAAAAAATATATAATTTTGTGCGTCAATTTGTAATTATAACGTGTGTTAACATTTAAAAATACGAAAAATTATAATTATTGTGTTTTTTTTACAATTTTTGTAATATTATTTCAGAGTGGAAGAACCACCAAAGAAGCAAATTGACCTCCGTTCAAAATTACCTCCTAAAGTGGTTGAACCTAAAAAACCAAAACAAAAAATTGTATTTAACGAGCCCATTGAAGATAAGAAAAAGAAAGGTAATTATATCTGACTGTAAACGCAACTATTGTTGGTTCGATTCCCGATCATGTTTAATGTTTTATTTTATTTTTGTCCTATTCAACATGAAATTTGTGTATCTAAAGGGAACCTAGTGTTGATAGTCCTTTCCCCACGCTCTGCCCGATTTTTGGGACATTACATATTACGTGGCGGAGTTCAACACCGCTAAAGCTCGGAGGATTGATTGTTTATTTTTATTTTCTCGCTCTGGCAGACAAAGTCCCTTAAGTTCCGCCACTTATTGCACATTAGCTTGAATTCTATATTCAGATACAAGAATAAGAAATCATAATACATTTTCTTTTTGTTTTTTGCAGAAAAATCACCAATCCGCAGAACTGTTTTGGGTGCAAACAAAACAAATACTGATAAAGATAAAACTGATAAGGTAATGATAGATTATTCTTTTAATTTATTCCTTCAATTAAATCATTTTTTTTAATCTAAAAAATATATATTATATTTTTAAATGTTATTTTAAACTTAGAATTTTTTTTTGACAACTAAAATTTTTACGTATGAGAATTTCAACGTGCTTTAATAGACAAATCGCGGTATTGAGTTCCTTCGCTCAAAACGCAGCTTCTTAAATTCATTTCTTATATAATAAATACGGTTTTTATTAGTCTCAAGCTTTCCAAGAGGCGTGGCTTCGAATTCTTCCAATTCCAAAATAAAAATCCAAAATAATAAAGTATATGATTTTATATTATGTTTGTTTTGCAGGCGATTACAAAAGAAGTATCCAATACAAGTGCAATCAATAAATCGAGACAAAAAATAATTTTTGATGATAAAGAGGTTAGTCTGTTTTTAAATATATATTTATTTATCGTTACCATCGTGACGCAGTGGCACAGGGTTTGAGTGTAAACCAGGCGGTCTTGGGCTCGAAACATACGGAGGAATTAATTGTTTAATTATTTTTTATTTCCTCCAGACAAAGAATGGCGTTAAGTTCCACCAGCGTAAAACGAAAAGTTTTGACATAAGCCTTTCCTTGCCTATGACTCAGTATAGATAGAGGAAACCTACTATATTGATATACTCGGTTCCCGACAATATTGATATGCTCGGTTCCCCACATCCTGCCATATTTCCGAGACATTGTGTGCGAAGCGTATTGAGGGGCGCAACTCAACGACGCGCTTTGTATAGTTACCACAGTCGGGAGAATGTGAATAATTTATTCCCCTGAGTCAAACCCACAACTGTAACATTGCAGGTAAAAAAAACAACAGAATAAAAATAATCTTTTAAATCTAATTCCAGTCACCAAAAGAAGAAAAACCTAAAACACAAACAGATGACAAAAAGTTTCCGAACAGAAGAGTTATATTACAACGTAAATCAGAAAAATCTGTGTTCAATAGAATCGAACCGACTACCACCGACCCTTCTAAACCAAATCCCGGTATATTCAATCGAGCAGTGCGAACTATTAGAGAAAAATCTAGAATAGTCATAAAAAATGCTAAAATTGAATACGAATATGACTCAGATGATAATATTCAAGAAGAAAGCAACATGACGAATGTAAAAAATCTGGCGGAAGTTACAAATTTACCTTTCGGTATGACGGATACAAGATTGAAGGCATTAGCTGGACAGGACGTGCAGGTAATAATGGGATGCTATAAATGGGTGATTACCGTAATATCCTTAATGAATAATTACCGTGTTAATAATTATACTTAACAATAATGCGGGAACGCTGTGGTTGCTTACATTATAGTGATTGATTACCGTTATATCCTCAGTAATAATGCGCAATTTCTGTGGTTTCTTTTATAGTAGTGATTGATATCCGAAGTAATAAATAATTAAAAAATTAAAGGGCCCCACTCGCAGAGGTAGCGCCAACTAAAGGTATATAAAATCCACGCTCGCCTACGTTAAAATTAAAACGCTCGTATTTATATAAATTTTAAATAAAATGTAAAAATGTATGTACGTGTATATTATATGTATGTAATTTCCGTAGGCCCTTACTTCCACCAGGCGTCCACTTTCAAGTTTATAAATATGCATACAGTCTTGAACTACATATTAGACTAGTAATAATAATAATAGACTACTAATATTAGAATAATCCTCAAAATATCAGTCTTGCTAAAACTACGTAGGTCTAGGGCCCCCCTAGGATCTTAGGCTATTTGATTGACACCGTCGTGGCGGAATGATATAAGAGTGCGGACTGTAATGCGTTTTATTATTTGTTAATATTTTTATTTCTTCGCTCTGGCATCTAGGGATAAGCCCGGCGTTGAATTCCGCCACTCAATACGCAATGTCTCGAAAAATTTGACGGAAAATCGGGAACGGAGTGTCCTAACACTAGGTTAACTCTGTCTACCCTGCTATAGGCAGGATACAGCGTGAAGCTGATTTATTTTATTTCACATAGCGATTATACTTCGTTTTTCCAGCCTAATGTATGAAATTCTCCGCGTAATCTATACCTATAGGGACCTTCTTTTGAGCTAGAATTATGAAATTTAACATGAAGTGAGAACTTACTGCACAAATAAGCGAAAAATCACAAAAAATGGTTACTTATGGGTATATTATAAAAACAACCATTACAAATCTATAATTACAGTTAATTTCATGCAAAATGAATACATATGCCAGCAAATTTCAATATTTCAAGTTTTATTCCCGTTGACTTATATGAAATAATTAAATAATAATTATTTTTATTTAAAAAGGATATAATATAAAGGATATACGGTATATAATCATATTTAAAGCATCTCCGATTTTTTTCAAAAATCAACCCAAAAATATTTATATCTGTGATAATAATAATGTGATATTTACTTATTTATTATATTTTATTGTAGTTTAGTGTTTAAGTTAGTTTTAAGATAACTGAAATAAGATATATAAACACTATATTTATTAAAAAAAGTGTGAAAGTAACGGTTTCTAAGTAAATATTAATAAAATAGTCTATTTATCGTTTGGATTTAAAAAATATATAAATCTGTTTTTAGATGAAACTTTTTTATTGATTTATTGATTTACTTTGAAATCGTATATTATATATTTGAAAAGATATATAAGCGACACCATTTTATAAAAATAATGTCATCCAATTTATTCTATGGAATATAATGTGATTTATTTTTATTATGAATAAATAATTTGATTATCCTACAAAGAAATCGATTTTTAAATAACTATTTAGACTATTTACACGCATGTTGCTACATGCGTGTCAAGTAATATTATTTACTTTTATTGTCTTAGCGTTTCGAACCCACAACCTCTCGCTGAAGAGAATTTTAATCTTCAATAATATAGAAAATGACTACTAAAATGTAAATATATGAAAAAAAAAAACTATAATTGAATCAAAAAAAAATCAAATCTATATGATTTGAAATGGTAAATGTACATTAAATGTTATATTTATATTAAATAATTTATTTTAATAGACATGTTACAACTTTATTATGTGATGTAATTTTCATATAAACGTTTGCAACTTTTTGGTGAAAAATCACTTATATATTGTACATTAATGAAGAAACAATATGTGATAGAATCTAGTCATTTTCCTAGTTTTAGTTATCTACACATTATTTACTTAAGAAAAAATATAAGTATGTAGATTAAGTTAGATTATAATTATAATAGACAGTATGAAAAAAATATATTTCAAAAAAGGTTTAAGCCAAATAAACATGCTCCACCGGCAAAATTTGGGAGGCGGTTCTAAATTAAAAATTTCAAAATATTTAGTCAAATTGATTTTTGTGGATATTTTTATCATGTCACTACCATCTAATTAGAATTTTGATAGCAATTCTAAATTCAAATTTCAATATATTTTTTAATTTAAATAGTATTTTAATCAAATAAACATCAAGCTACCGCCAAATGGAACGGTAATTCTAAATTCAAAATATTCGTTATTCAAATTGACTTTTATAGACATTTTCAAGTTGAATGAACAGTAACTACCACTAGTGGCTTTCAATCTAGGATTGAAAGTCAATTCTAAATTAAAGTTTAAAGTATTCATTATTGTAATTGCCAATAAGCCGGCATAAACTAACAGTTGTTCTTTTCGGCATAAAATTTCAATGTATGTTATTTAACAGTGATAAAATCGAATGTATCTAGGCTTTTACTGAACTTATATTTTTATATCATCTTCGCGTAGTGCAGTCGGGGTACTTATTAAATATATTTTTTTTACATACTGTTATAAAGTGTTGAAATAAGAAAAGTGTTTTTTTATATATTATTTTAAACATGTTTTGGGGTTTGTATGGAACTAAATATGATATAACAAACTACCTTTACTAAATAAAATTTTCCGAAAATATATATTTGATATTTATTTTTATATTTTATTATTTCATATTTAATATTTTCTACTGTATATTTGATATTGTAAATCGTTAAAATAAGTAGGTATTCCTTTTTTGTATTTTAATATTCAAGTTACTATTTTGTTATATGTTTGTATACAGCGATAATTTTATGCTTGATATGCCTTAAATTAATATGTATGAAATTTTAAAGCTCTAATTGTAATGTAGCTCCATACTTACCTCAACAAACTCATATATTTTTATAAATGTAAAATAAATGATAATCATATAAAACACATTTAAAATGTACATTAGTTGTATGTATAACATTTTTCCTATTTCTAGCTTTTATTATAATTTAAAGTATGTACAAAAGTACATAGTCTGAGAGCCGGCAGTGAAAAAAATGGATTATTGTAATTTTACAGAATTTAATATTGGATAAAGAAGAAAGAAGCGCTAAAATAACATTCAAAAGTACTACAGCGGCGGAGAGTTTCAAGAAAAAATTTAACAACAAAATGGTTGCAGCGAGTCGTTTGACAGTCACTTTAGTTTAAATATTTTTATATATTTATTAAATATAAGTCGTTTAAATGTTACTTTTTTTTATATATATTATGCTATTATAACGCTAGTATTTAGAAATAGCTGGTATGCTCTGTTTTTTTAATAAGAACTATAGTAATAATGACGCATTTCATTTAATAACAAAGATCGTATTTTGACATAGACTTTCACTAAAAACTAACTAACATCTAAATGTTTTAAATTAATTATAAACACATTTTAATTATTAAAAAAAACTTTCTAGATGTATCAAGTTTTTGAATTATATAGAAGTTAATACTTCTGTATTCAGAGAAGAGTTTTCTGAGTCAGAGTATTTCTGTGTATCATAAATTTATTCAAAATTTTTAACATATGTAATATATGACATAATATCTCGGTTATATTGCAATCAAATTTGTTCAAAAGTTGCAAGAATTATTATGATAACATGTTCTTTTCAATTATATATAACTCATTTGAGCAGGTTCAATGATTAAAGGTTTGCATTGTACACTACACGTTGATTAAGAATTGTTACACTTTAAATATTTAGGAGATTGTATTGACTATCTTTAAACTATTATTATGACTTTGTGGTCATTTAAAACAAATGATATCAACCTAAATATGTTACTTTCTTATGTGGAAAATATTTTCTTTTTCATATATTTTTTAAATTGTAACACGTAAATATATGTCTTTTTTCATTCTCGTGTCATAATTTAATTTAGGACATTACTGTATTCTTATATGGTTCAGGATTATTATTTCTTTCCTTATTCTTAAAGAATAATGGAAATATTATTGTTATTTAGAGGTCATCAATAAATTACGTTACATATCAAGAGGTAAAAGGCGTCGTTCAAGTGTGGCGTGTGTGTGTGTGTTTCAGAGGGTGGGACAAATCTTACATTTATTGACATTTCAAATTAAAAGATAACTGCTGTTTTAATTTAATAATTATTAGGTGTAAAATTACAAAATTTATGACATCACTGCACAGGATCAAAAAATGAAAAAAATCGTATGACGTAATTTATGGATGGCCCCCTTACTATTTAAAGGAGTCCGTTTAATTTTACTAATACATATATAACAAAATCATGTGTAAATATTTGCAAATTTCAGATTTGATTTGTTACTACACATATTTATTTTTAATAAACTATGTAATTCGTTTTAAAGTAGTTTTGTAGACACTCGATTGCTTTATTTCAAATGTAACCAGTTTGTATTATTTTGACACACTATTTTTTTGTTTATTTTATTTGTGCACTTAGTGGTAAAATATCTTAACCTGGATAAAAATGTAAAATTTACATTAAGACAAAATACCGTATAAAAGTTATTGTTGTCAATGCTATAAATTTGGTTGATTGGAAGCTTAAATTTTATTTATATGAAAAATTTTAATTCTCAAGCCTCAATAGTATTACTTGATGTATATTATTGTTTCTATTACTATTGAGCATCGAATTGGTGCAATATCTACAAAAAAATCTTTTAAATCTTCATAATAATAAATAAAAAACCCAACTACCATACAAATATCTTAATAAAAATACCAATATCTCTAGTTATTCTAATTTAGTACTATTTTTTAAAGACTTATCTTTAAATGTAACCCATATAGTATATTTAATTTTACGAATTTATTGTATAACTTCGTTTTAGATTTTAATTATCTGGTTATAGCTCTTAAATGGTTTGAACGTACAATTTCTGCACGTTATTTGTAGTAGCACTAACATTTGATACTGGAATACGTTCTCCAATAACTGTTTCAATATTTTTTTTATTTTGTAACGAACAGCTGAAACTTTTCAGTTAATATGTATTTCAAAAATTTTATAATATTTGAAAATTATATACCAGTGTGAAGTAAATTTTTTTATTGAGATAATAAGACACTTCCTACAGTTAAATATATGTGAGCTATATATAATAACTGAAAATTTTAATTGTTCAATTTAACTTGCATTTTTTTTTGTTAAGTAAAAACTATTAGCAAATAGTTCGTTATTTTAATTATTTTAAGTAATTCTATAAAAATAAGCGTTACTACACATTTTTTGTATACTTTTCAGTATATCATGACATTTTAATATTAGAAATAACAATGATTTCTTTTTGTTTTTCTTACAAAGTAAAAATTTATTGCCAGCTTCTGTACTTTATGAATGAGTGAATTTTATATGCTATACACAGTCAGTGTTAAAGTGATCTAACTTCAATATAGAATATTTCATTTTATTATATTAGTTCACGAAAAAGACTATAATATAATTTGTTTTTTCAATTCCAAAAAACTAATTAAAAATATTTTTTATTAGCAAGGTTACCGTTTCATCAATTACCTTTTAATTAACATTAAATCCCTTATTAATTTAATGTTTGTTAAATACTGATTGATATCTCTGAGTGAAAAAGTTACTTTTACATTGACTGTTTTATAATTTTTAGTTGTTTTTTCTTCGTTGACGCTCTATAATACGAAAGTAGTCGTATTTAGATTTATCACTATATTGTACTAGCGTTCGGCCGATCTCGAATAAAAATATGAAAAAACACAAATAAATGGATTTTTATTTATGAATTATTTTAAAATATAAAAATTGTGATAATTATATTGTTACTGCCATTTTTTAAAAAAAATTTTTTTGTAAAGACGGTTTCACATTACCGGATTACCTTTAATATTGAAAACTACTAATAAAATCGTATGTTTTATTAGTAGTTCTCAATTTTATATATTCTTGTAATATATACATATGTATATTCGCGTTCAAGACTGATATAAGAAATAAAAAATCATTGAAAACTTTTTGCTGTTTTGTATTTATATCCCTTAATTCCTGTTTCATATCCGTGCTCTTTTCTTTCATCATATGAAACTAACTATAACTATTGAGAAAATAACGGTGTGCTTTGTCTCATCAAGAATACGTGCAATTTATGTACAGTAGAAACTCGTTTAATGGAATAATTGTTGTCGTTGGTCATTCGGATAATCGAAAATCCGGATAATCCGTTCTATAAAGAAAAGCTCGTTTTGTGCATATGAAGCATCAAATTGCTATATGTTTATTAAAAGGAACTAGTACATGTTAACGAAAATCAACGTTTATTAAGAAATTATTAACATTTTCCAAGATAGGATTTATACACAGAAATTACCGCCCAATTTTTGATGGGAGGCGGAACTCACCACGCCACGTGGGCCTCAGTTAATTGATAATGAAAATAAAAGAAAATTCTCATAATAATTTAATTAAAATAAAAAACAAATGGAAAAACAAATTCAAGCACCACACATGATACTAAAACAATAATTCTTAAATAACAAAGGCATTTCATGATCAGTTATGAAGTTTCTATCAGGCCGCACACTAGTGAAGGGGTTCAATTTTGGATCGGAGATAATTTTAAAATCGATTTTAGAGCATTCCTTGACTCTATCGATATCTCGTTTCAATTCGTTTAAAGTGTATGAAGTGAGAAGGAAAGGCACTCGTTGCTTAAAAATATATTTTAATGTCATCGGCCAAATATCTTCTATTTTATATGTAGATGTCCTTTGTATGTTGGGGTTGAAAGCACACACTGAAAACAATAAAAATAATAAATATTTATATTACATATTTTTTAATGCTCGCACTTATTTTTATTTTAGAGATTTTTTTTTTCTATTTTAAAGTTACTCTTTACTTGTTTTTATACGTTTTTATATTGATATCTATAACATATTAGTCTTTACAAATCTTAAATTACAAAGCTTCACTTTGTATCCTGCATATCGCGGGGTAGGTAGAGAAAACATAGGGTTAAGACACTCTGTTCCCCATGATCCTGGCATTGGACGGCGTACAGTCGTACACGTAAGTAACTCAACAACGCATTACCCCGAAGTAGAGTTGATAAACCAAAAATTGCTTTTCATATGAGTGACCCCAAAAATATTTTTCTCATCGGATTTCAGCCTCTTTTTGGTAATAAATATTCTAATGTTAATTTTTTTACATCACTTACCAATATCAGGTGTAGAAAACTCGTCGCTAGCGTAATAATCTTCATAAGATTGTTTATCATGGAAATCGAAAATAACACGACGTTCATTAATTTTACAGTTTTCACATAACCTGAAATGTATAAAAATATAGGTATCATATTTTGGAGCCGTCTTGGCATAGTGGAGTCTTCTTGTACCTAAGTATGGCAGCTGTGAATTCGATTCTCACTCGGGGGGAAAGAAGTATTTTCATTTTCTCGCTCAGGTAAGAAGACAAAGTGATACTTCACGTTCTTCCACTTAACAGCTGTCTCGATAATTATCGAGGGCGGGGAGCGGAGAATGAGAATGAAGCGAATCGTACTACATAATTAAAGCACAAGAATGTCTTTATACCTTTTTTATTCTGCATTTTTTATAGACTTACTCCTACATTAAAAAAGACTCAATGAAAAAAAAAGACTTAAAAAAGCAAAAAAAAATAAAGCGAAGTTGCATGTCACACGAAAATAAATGTAAAATATGAATTCACTTTATTAAACGATCGTTTGACATCAAAGGCCAGACAGCGAGCCAGACATGGCGGAGACGAGTTTATGACAGACAAATAAACTGAGCTACTGAAAACTACTATTCTATATTCATAATGGAAGGCCAAATGGCTTGGTTTAAATTTTTAACTTATTTAATGTTTTATTTTATTTTTGTTCTTTTATTTAGAAATTTTCTTTTTGCGGCTTACGTCTTGTTAAATGCACATTGAAGAATCTTGAAAGACAATTAATCGTGAAGAATATAATGATTTTCTGATTTTTTTTATTTTATGAAGGCAATAAACACTTGTGTCAAGACACTCTGTTCTTCACTTTCTATCAATCGAATTCAAGACATCACACGTTAAGTGGCGAAACTTAACGCCGCTATTTGTCTTACCAGAATAGAGTAAGTAATGCAAATAATTTAGTGCCTCAAAAATTTCTTCAGAAGCTATTGGAGTGTTGTGACGTACAATGCTCTCTACTTCCTATCTTTATTGTTTTTACCTGATTTTCCCGATAATATCCAAAGGCAAGTTGTTAGGATTCAAATCCATTCCGATAAGCACAACTCTTAAATTTTGGATATCGATAAGATGAAGGAAAAATATCTCCCATTTATTAAGAAAATCAGCTTCGAACTGCACATCGTTTGCTATAGAGTGTATTGTGAATGTTGATTCCTGAAAGGGTAAATCGTATAATATTTATTACTTTAATAGTATTTTAGCATATAAAAAATATTACGAAGTCCTCATGGCGCATCGGTAAAAAAGATCGACTGCAAACGCAACCGTTGTGAGTACGATTCCGTTATAATTTGATCGTAGAGTCTCACTTCGCGGTGTTAAGTTCCGCTAGTTAATGTCTCACCCCGAGACATTAATTAGTGGAATTCAACGAATATAAAATATATCAGTGTACCTTTCTCAATCCATTAGTTTTGGTAGAGTTTATTTCACTGCTATAAAGTTGGTAGCTGAAAGCAGTTGTCAAAGGCGCTGTGGCAATTTGGGTTAGAGCTGCATAGTGTATATCATCCATATCTTAAACAAGATACATATTTACTTTAAATATATGGAAATGTAGGAAGGAGGTTTTTAATTGGATCAATAGATTTTTTCATAAGAAAGACAAGGCTAGACTAAAACTAGCTTATAAGGTACTTTGAAAACACGTCGACGTTTCGAAAACATTGCTGCAGTTCTATATGCCACGTATATGGACGTTCCTACGATACCGATACTACAGAATTCTAGAATAAATGTTGAAAGATTTATATTTTGAAAGAACAATTGTAGATTCCATTCGAAAACACGTAATAGTTTTAACACTTGAGTAATTGGATTTCGGTATGCTCGTTTAATATTCCTTACTAATAGTATCTACTTAATTAAATATAGATTTCTATTCTTGGCAAATTTTCAAACTGTGATTAAATTAAATAAGTGAGTCAATGTGTTCCACAGAAAATTCTGGTACTTTATAATATAATACAACCAGTCACGTTAGTTTTATTCATATAAGAAAAAAAAAATAGAATTTTCTATTTTTGGACATTTTTTTAGCTTCATGATAATGATCACTTAGCAAGAAATGCGGAGGGAACCTAAACATACTCCCACAATCCACGCACCGGGCAAATTTCGAGATCTCGGCCCAAATATATTGTGAGACGTTAACGTCTGTACAGAAGTAAAGACGAATAAATTTATTTAAAGCAATCGATATAAACAAAATTAAATACCACTTAACTTACTGTTGCCAAATTTCACAAATATTTAACCCGATTTAAACCAAACCATTTTTTATTGATATTTTATTGATAAGCTTGCAATTTCATGATCTCTTTTATATTTTTTATAAAATTTTGAATAATTTAAATGAAATGATAAATTATTAAAACTTTTATACTTATTACCAATTTTTTCTTCATACATAGATCCTAGGACCTCGTTCAAATTGTCAGGAACACGGTAGTGAGATAACACTCTCGTGGGCAGTTTTGGTTCCACCCTGCCTTTCGTCTGCTGATATTTTACCATCTTTTGATATAGGCCATATGATTTACACCATTGCTTGTGGGCTGCTGGTATATGTTCTGGATGGACTGTACAATACGAAATCTAAAAAAAATATATAATCCATCGCTTTTATTTAGATTATTTATGTATATTATTTTCAAGATATGGAAACTAATTTAAATGTAATTTTCAGAAATCTCTGAAAAATAATGACTTGTTTGCTTTTCAGCCTCTTTTAAAGACTGTTTTTGCCACTTTTTATGAAGGTAGAGGAACTTAATGATAAACCTCTGTCTAGTCGTTAAATTTTTTTTCACCAAATTAAGAGCATATGTTTCAGAAAACGCTAAACTTTGCTTAATTAGAATAAAAAAAATGAAAATATTTAAACACATGCTTCCACAATCGACATTTCCATCCATGTTGAATTTCAATGATATACTTATTTACCTGACCACAACCTTCACAATCCTTCAACTTGCTTTGCTTCCATTCCCTACATACAACGTCACCACACACCCTGGCGTAGAGCAGTGCTTCCTGTTCCCAAGGCACTAGTTTCCTTTTCATAATTTTCTCACAAGAAAGTATCATTTGCATACGGAGTAATCTATACTCGTAACCAGTTAAGTTTGTTATGTCAGCATAAATGAATTTTTGTTCTGAAACATTTTAATATAATTTGAAAATCTTTTTCAGTTATATATTTATTTTGAGAAAATAAATAAGAAATACTTAGGTACCTTTTAAATGAGATATAGTACACACAGCAAAACATAACGACTGATGTTTCGGCCAATCATCGTCCTTGTGCTTCTGGCTGCAGTAAAATATCAAAGAACAGAACTTGCATGGCACTCTTTGAATCAAATCTTTTTTGCAAGAGTGACATGTACTTTGCAAGAAAACGTTACGAAAATTGTATTTATACACAAAATTTTCATTTTCCTTCAGCATGTAGGTAAAAGCGTCGTGACCATTGGCCTCTTTAATTAGTTTTTTAGTTTGTACATTGTGTTGTTTCTCAGCCTTTTCAATCTCATTTGAATCTTTTACCTTAACTTTTGCTTGTATTGAACTTGGAGGTTTATTTTTCTCTTTTTTAAAATCGTTTTTATTCGATGATACAGGAATATTTGGATGGCCTAGCAAGTTTTTTGGCTGCGAAATAGGACTTTTAGTTTTAGAACCTTTTCCTTTATCGTCTTCTCCATCTTCAGAAGGAGCAATGACGTTTATTTGAGGAGTATTTAGATAATGAAGGTGTTCTGTTTTTTGTGTAGCTTCATTTGCAATAATATCAAAAGTTTTATTGACGTCTTCAGCGCTAGAAGTAAGCGCATCTTCAAAATTTTCGATAGGTTCAAAAGATAAATCCAGGCTGAGGTTTTTGGCTGATACTTCACTATTACTTATGTCAGAGGATTGTTGCTTCCCCTTTTCGTTAGAAGAGCTATTACTAGGATTATCAGTTTTTTGTTTTGTATTATCAGAAGTTTTAATTGCTTCACTTTGTGAAACTTGACTAGAGTAGGAGGCTCCTTGTGTTTCTGATGTACTAGTGTTGGTTTGTAATGGTTCTTTTTTACTTTTTCTCTTTGATTTCCCTTTATTTTTTGTCCTTGCCGGACACACAGGGGCAGTATTATCTATGTTATTATTTTTTGTCTGCATTTGTATCGTTTTGTCATCATCACTATTCTTATCACTTGTCACCGCAGCAACAGTATCTTGTATTTCAATAGAAGTTTTATTTTCTGGTTCCTGTATTTTACTTTGTAGTTTACCCATCTCCTGCCCTTGAACTTCATCAGATGCGAGGGTCAACTTTGATTCTTCTTCACGCTGACTTTGAAATAATTCTTCAAATTCTTTGTCTACTTTACTATCACATGCTTCTGCACCTGTTAAACCTGCTAAAGATCGTTCAATCGAACGTCTTAATTCTTCCATTTCTTTATTCACTTCAAACATTTTTGCTTTAATATCAATCTTTTCATTATTAGCTTTGTTATTTTTTTGCTTACCTTGAGAAAGTTTTATAGGTTCCTTCGTAATCCCGACTTCTGGCGTTTCTCCGGACCCTTCTATAACTGGTGTGGATACGTATACAGGAATATCCAATTTTATTTCTTCTGATACCGTAATTTCTTGTATAAGTGTAGTATTATTATTATCATCAATGTTTAATTGACTTGTAGAACGTGGATATTGTATCAAATCTGGGGTAGCTACTTTCAATCCCTCTAATTCTTCTGGCTGAAAGCTTTCTTTTATGTCTATTTGTGGTATATCTGAAAGCAAATCACTTTTTTCCAGTTTTTGTTGCAGTACGTCGTTATTTTTTACATCAACCGTAATTGATTCATCTTGAACTATACGCACATCTTTATTTATCTGTATTGGTTTTTTCTTATGTTTTCCAGATTTAACTTCTATAAAGCCAGAATTATCATCTGATGTCTCCAATCTTGGTAATGAACTATTGTCTACGTCCATAATATTATGTGCTTTTTCCGCCAAATTTTTGATTTGTGGCTCATTTATAGTATTATCATCAACACCTTCCTTTTGTTCATAAACACATTTTTGAGTATTGATAATATTTTCTATACTATCTTCTAATTTATATAAATTAGCATTTTTATCGTCTTTATTATCTGTGCTATGGAGAACGTTTTCTAATTCAGATTTAACTTTACGTTTTTGTACAGGTTTAGCTATTTTTGCTTTCAGTTTCGGGCTTAATTCTGATGTAGTCTCACTTTCTGTAATATTTTCTGATTTTATTTTGTCTGGAGGCAATATAATATTGTCCTGGTTATTTTTTATTTCTACATTTGTTTCTGTTTCGATAGATGCATTTTTATTTTTCTTTTGTTTTCTTTTACCCTTTGTATGTTCTTTATTTTCTACTATATCTGTTATATTTTCATTAGATGACAAAAAGTCGACAATTTTGCTGTTATCTTCTTGAACTTGTTCTACAACAGGATTTTGTAATGTATTTTCTTCTTCATTTTCAATATTTGTTGATTCTAATAGCTTTTGAAACGCGAAAGTACAAGATTCATTTACGTCTGATTTATCAGAGTCATGGCGATTTTTCTTCTTTTTCTTTTTCTTAGCTGCTGCAGTTTCTTTAGTATCTGTTTGAGTGGCTTCGCTTTTCCTTATCTCGTCTGTTAACTTTTCGTTACTCGCAACCGACGCTGGTTTTATTTTATTTTCTGATTCAGTAATATTTTCTTCTAAAACTGATTTTTGTATAATATTTACAGCAATTTCATTTCTTTTACCTTTATTTTTCTTTTTACGTGCAGGAATTGTTGCCATATTGTCTTCATTTTCAGTTTTTACATCCGCATTTTCTTCAATTAGCTTTTCATTACTGTGCGATACAGCTTCTTCGACCCACTCATCCAGTTTCTTTTTACCTTTTTTACGTTTTGGTTTCTTAGGCACGTCACAAATTGTTGTTTGGTCCTGAACATTTTCTGTATCTTCGTGTTTTGCTTCTGTTGACTCGATGCTTTCTCCTTTCTTTGAAATTTCACTTTGAACACCATCTTTTTGTTCAATTATGTCTACATTTTCAGATGCGTCCTCAGTTTTTATTTCTGAAATTATTTTTGGTCGAGGGCGATTTTTATTTTTATGTTTTCTTGTATTCATTTCGTTAATAGCACAATTTCAAAAATAAATTTGTTACTTGAACTTAAATCACTATATTTCTTTGCACAACTGAGCAATTCCACTTTCTATGTTCATCTGATCGAATTGTGTGTCACTTGTTATTCTTATCCGAAAACTTCTACATCTCGTAGCATAAAATGTCATGATATTGATGAGCCTTGGAAAATCATTCTTGAACTTATACACACAAGTCTTAATATTGCATGTGCTTTCAACATTTTTGAAATGCCATAACCAACGAGGAAGCGTGCGTTGCCAAAAGTGCATTCGCACTGTTGCGAATCTAAAAATAATGAGAAATTATCGATGAATATGTGGCAGGAGTTTCATAATAAAGTCTTATAAAAGCACGGTGTTAAATTCTGCCACGAAAATTAGTCATAAAGCGTAGGACTTTATGGAGTGTGGTGCGGAAAAAGTTGATTGAACGGCAAGTTTGTTGATCGGCAAAACCTAACGCTGCGTTTGGCCTCGTTACCAGAGCGAGGAAATGGAAATAATAAATGTTTCATTGCTCCGAGTGGGAATCGAACCCACAACCGACGCGTTTACAGTCGTACGCTTGTGCCCTGCGCCACGACAATCTCATAATTTTAAAGTTATTTTAATATAATATAGAAAAAACCAAAAACATTAAAGTTACACAGATGACGCAACATTTTAAATTATTTTAACCCTACAACACATTGCTACTACCATTGAAAAGTAATGGGGTGGATCAAAAATTATCAGTATGAAGTCAACAATAGTTGACTGTTAAAAATAACAAAAGGCCTTTATCCGACACAATCTGTCTTGTAAATAAAATCGGGATGACCCATAAATCTTTTATTCTTTTCTATAGTTACTATACTACAGAATTTTGTCAATATATCGAAGTAAAAAAGTGTTCAAGTGCGAGTAGGTCTTAACTACTGAGGGTTCCGTACAATTTTCACGATTGTAAGTCAATGGGAACGTGACTTATCAAAGTTGAATAACTTTAATTCGCAAACATTTTGTATAAAATAAATCTATATTAATTTTTCGGATTTTTTCCTTTGTTTGTATTGTAAGTTCGTACTTCTTGCCAAAATGCGGCAAAAACAATTCAAAAACTCTCGTATCTTTTAATTTCGTTGATTTAGAATCTTAATTTTTTCTGTACTCCAAAGAGACTAAAAACCTTGATCTTAAACATTAATTTCAGTTTGATACTTCCGCGCAATCTTGAGATAAAAGAACAAAAGTGATCCTAGAAGGGTTCCGTTTTTTCTTTTGAAGTACGGACCTTCAAAAACATTTTTGTCATGTATCTAGAATTTTAAATCTTCTACGTAGCATACAAGGGGCTGCGTTGAATTGATGGGAGTTACACATTTGATCGAGTGGCCCCCGTTTTAAAATGCTAATGAAGAAGGGTTAGTTATCCCCTTTAAAGTTAGTCCAGGAACAAGCGTGTTTCATTTGTAGATTTTCATTAAGATTGCCAAAAAATTTTATTAAAAAAATATGAATTTTCGAAAATTATAGTTTTTTAAAACATATATTACAGTGTCTTTATAATTGCAAGTATTAATTATTATATAAATAAGGTAGATAATTTAATTTTTAGCTAAAAATAATCCTATTTATTTTGATAGAGAGTTGACAGAACAGAGTTCGTGATATATTTACTTGTCTTTTTTAGTTAGATTCAAAAGGCTATAGCTAAACGTTAAGACATTAAAATTCCTGTTTACATAGAATACAATTCAGAAAATAAACAATGTAAATTAGGACAAAAAAAATAAGCACCTAAGAATTTATTATTTCCACAGCCATCTCCTATACTATAAGGGCCCGTCAGTCCCCGTCCCCTGGTTACGGAGATAAGAGACACCGCATAAACTAATTATAACTGCGCACACGCACTCGGACACGCGACGCGAAAGTGATTTGTATGGAGAGAACTTTTATTATTCTACTATTAATATTATAAATGTGAAAGTTTGAGAGGATGTATGTCTTGTCCATTTTCACGCAATAACTACTGAACGGTTTTAGATGAAACTTCACTTTAATATAACAAAACTGGAGACTTTTGGTTGATAGTGCTAATCTCAGTTATGATTTGAATTGAAAAAAGTTTTTTTTAGTTAGCAATTCGCTAAAACCTGGAAACCCATTGCATCGTTCCGTTCCGAATAAGACATTTCCGTTCCTCACAGAATTCAGAAGCATTGCGTGTTGAGTGGAGGAACTTAACGCCGCGCTTCGCCTCGTTACCAGAGCGATGACATGAAAATATTAAATATATCATTTCCTGGAGTCGATCCCACAATCTGCTGCCTGTGTAATAGCACACTTGCGCCTCTGGCCTACGACTGGAGATTCATCTTAATCTACATATAAACATACTTGTAAGAAAAAAAATTCAGAAACGAAACTTGTTTGAAATAAAATAACCGATATTCAAAACCTCAACTAACACACTTTAGTGTGTTAGATGAGGGAATTTCCATAGCAAGTCAAGTATACTAAAAACTCATGTTTTATTCATATTTCCTAACTTATCTAATGTAGGTATATAGGTATACTAAAGCTACGAAAACTTTACCTTCACAAAGCTTTAACTAGCTTATGAAAAGTTCTCTCCATATTTGTTGACGGTCGTGATATAAAATCCGCACATGTTTGGCACGAGCCACGGTACAGAGTAACGTCGTGTTTATAACGAGGTTTTATAAAGAGAAAAAAATAATATATATATTTTTTAAATAATATATAAAAAACGTTTAAGTGCGAGTCGGACTCCTATGCTTACCAATTTGTAATAGATTTTTTGTAAATAAACATATAAATTATCAATTTTCACATTAGGTATTTATTGCTTCTTACCAAATTTCTAATATTTGATATTAATGTTAAAAAACTGCATGATTTCCAGGGAAAAAGGACCTAGAGTACCTGAACCTGTACTCTAAAAATGTAGAAAACATTATAATTAAGTCATATTAATCTGACTGCAGCTAAGTGCAACAAGTGCAAACAAATGCGAGGAAATGCTTTTAAATGTATACTAACAGACTTCTACCAATTTATCTAAAATGTGTAAAAAAATAAGAAAGAGATTTTCTTACCATACCATATTATAAACGTGAAGTTTTTTTTTACTTCATACAGCTTCTCGCTATATCCACCTACAGTATAGTAGAGAAGGCAAAGCGAACCTAGTGTTAACACATAATTTTAGTACCATTACGGAACTCAACGCCGTGCTCTGTTTTATTACCAGAGCGACATAATGAAAATAATTATTTCCCCCAAATTTACTTAAAAAAATAAAAAAAATATAAAATAAAAAGTCCTCTACAAAACCTAATCTACTCTAGTCTCTACACCACTATGTAAATGGCGTGCACGAAATATTTATGTCCTGTTGAATAATTCAGCGCATTAAAACACAGCGTGCGTGACTACACCGTAATGTGGGGCTTAGGTTCGATTCCCGTTGATTGTTACGTAGATATACGTAACAGCTGACCCTGTGACAGATTGTTTTTATGTCCAAACGTGTTTATGCCAATTATTATTGTAAGTTAGTTTTAATAATAACTTTGATAAGGGGTGCGATTTTTTTTGTATTATTTTTATTATTTATCCAACTATAAATAAGAATTTTAAATTTTAATCTGTGCTTTGTTATAATTTGGCCATTATATCAAAAGTTTTATATTTGTGAAAATATAATTATATTTTAATTTTAAGTATAAAATGAAAATGTATTATTATTCGCAATAATTTCAATAGTAAGTATAATATATATTTTTGATTATAATTTAGGTACATTTTTTTAGCTTCACGCTGTGTTTCACTTAAAGCAGGGAAGTTAGAGATAACATGGGTATCTAGTTCCTCAATAAGACATATCCGTATCCGAATTCTGGAGGCATTGCGTGTTGAGTGGCGGAACTCAACGCCGAAACTTTTTTCTTCGCTTTTCACAATTATTTATTTTTATATTACTAATTGATTTTCACGCTATCCCACTGCTCAATTGTAAAGCTTTGCAAGGATCTAGATATAAGTATCTAGATATATTTTCCGCAATAAGCAATGCCTCCAGAATTCGGCGGAATATAGTAAAAAATAATATTTACAAGATATATTTGTCTAACCAGGAAATCCTTATTCAATAGCATTACGAAAATAACACTTGTATTCGGCCTACAAAACTGAGTGCGGACGTTGACCCCAGGGGCGGCCACCCTGATTGAGTTTGTTTCCATTACTCTCATATCCAAATTCTGAATACAATAATATCTATAATTCACTTGTAATAAGTGAGCCTCTGGCTTATTTTATGTAAAATATTATTTTGAATTCCATACCCAAAAGGTAAAAATGTAAGTAAGACTTCGATATCCGTCCGTCCGTTTCGTCCAAGCTGTAACTCATGAACCATGATGTTATGTTATATTTCTGTTGACGTTAAAACAATAAATACTAAAAACTAAAATAAATACCATACAGCAAACGTAATTTTTTGCCGTATTTACAGATATAATGGTACGGAACGCTTCGTGTGCGAGTCTGAATCGCACTTTAGGTTTTTTTTTACTTTTTTATCAATGAGAACTGTTTAATATATTATTTTTAACTAGAGTACAAAATAAGACGTCTTTAGTTTAAAAAAAACACACTAAGTGCAACAAGTGCTACGTACGTGTTGTACCTCTGAAGAGTCCCACTATTCAGGTCCTGGTCATCATAGGCATTCAGGGCCATCATCAGGCCAGGGCCAGGATAATGATACCATACTATTGTATTGTAGCCTAAGCTACATTATAATCGATTCAAATTTAGTTTCTTTGATATTATCATATAGCTACAAATTTATATTAATTAGGTACAATTCAACCTAATAAAAGTAACAAAAATATTTGCTTAGTATCATTAATTCGAGAAAGCTACAAAGAAATACCATTTCTAAAGAATAGAAAGCATAATTAAGTTATATTTATATATTTTTGCTATGGAAACCAACATCCACCCTAATAGCGACTGAAAAAGCCACTAACACCCTAATATAGACATTATCAATCAAAAATCACCCCTAAAATTTAGACATAAGGCTGTTTTTACGTTGAATATAAAAGAAAATCATTAAATTGCCTAGAAATATTGCACAATTTGTTTTGAACCTATTTCTATGGGCTTAAGTTATATTTTAGAACGAACTTTATACTATTTTTTAGTGTCATTCAAAAAGAAATCGTATTTAAAAGCAATAAGGTATATTTTATGTAATTAGATGTTAATAGAGTTTGTGATATACGTAAGGGAAGAAAATGTTACAGTTCCTCGATAACGATTTATAAAGAACAAAAAAAAGCTATCTCAGGCGAACGTTGTTTTAAAAATGCTGTTTTTTTTCTTTAATTTTGCGAAAAGAATCTAGTGTTAAGAATCTCCGTTTTCCATGCACCTTATCTACGAGACATTGGAAGGTGGAACTCCGGGCTTTTTTTTTATACCTATCTATTTAATATTTTTAACTGATCGAAAACAGAATATTAAGTGAGTTATTTGTAAGTTCTCTTTCTTTTTAAGATTTTTAAAGCGCTGTTCCATACTTATGAAAGAATAGAAATTTCTTTTTAAAAAACGTATAAAAATTCGAACATAGTGAGATTAGAACCCGTGCCTCTTGGATACTCTCCGCCCTCCGTCAATAACAACATAAATAAGCTGTAACTAGCGTATAAGAATGTCGACGTACTCGTATCTTGATGAGAACTAATGTTTAAAACACTTGGGGTGAGTTCAAATCCCGTTACTTTCAGTTTTGTACGTTTTCTAAAAAAGTGTTTCTCTTACTTTTGTCTAAAAATTAAGAAAATAAACACTAAAATGGTAACAAATAAATCCTCTGTTCATTTATGATTAGTGTAAGCATAAAATTATTTTCAAAGTAAGTAGGTACTTGCACAAAAAAAAACAAACGTGATAAAAGCCATTTTAAAAAACACTAGAGTCGCTTTAGCTTTTCAGCGGCGTACTATGGAACACGCTATATAACGAGAGGCTTTGTAGCGGCGCAGTTAGAGCTAAATTACCATTTAAATTGTTTCATATACAGTGTGATACAATTTTAATATTATATTTTTTATTGCAAATTGCTTCACTTTTTTTTCGTACAGCAGAATGGGCAGCGGAAGATAAGTGTTAAGACACTATGTTGGTCTAATTTATTGAAAATTTATGATAGACAGTCTCCAGAACGAAAAAAAAAAAATTGTCATTCTTCTTCAGCCTCATTTTTAAAAGAAGTTATTTATATTATTGGTAGTTATGAATATGTAGAGGACTAGTCGTGGCGCAGGATCACAAACGCGATGGTGGTGGGTTCGATCTAAACTCAAGGGAGTGATTATTTTAAATCTACTTTCATTTCCCATCCCTAGTATTTTAAAAAATCGACGGAGAGATTAATTAGTGTCTTACCACAAAATTGCCTAGTCTACTACTTAATTGTTAGAAATAAACTAGGAGAATGGGTTTTTTCCATGAATGCCCTTAGCAAGACAAACTATTAATCGAAACTTAAAGACAAACCCAACTAATATATTTAATAATATGCATAATAATTAACAGCCTGTATAAGCTGGTACAGGTAAATTCCACAGAGTAATCTAACTTGCAAAGCGATTCGAGGAGACAATTATTTATACAGCGCTACGTATTAAGCGCCTGCGGACAAACGAAGTCGTTAGCAATATTAGGTCTTCTGTAAGAATATATTTACACCATAGTGGTACAGTGGAAGCAACTGGCTATTTACGCTGGTTGATGATTAAGGTTGTGTTTCACTCGAGGAAATTATTGTATATTAATTGTTATTAATATGTTGAATTATTAATTCGAATTTTCGATTTTGGCGAGACAAAATGCGGCGTTGGGTTACGTAAACCTCCAATGTAATCAGATCCAGTGGAAAGTGGATAACTGATTGTTTTACTTTAGATTTCCCTTGCCTACCTCGCTACGGGAAGTGTTGAACTATCTTTAGATAATCGAAAACAGTATTTTCATTTTTTTGAACCCATGTATAATATTTACAGAAATATATTGACAGGTAAATGTTATTAGGTTAGTTACTTACTGTCTACAATAAGGGCTATATCTATCTTTTTATGTATCTTTATCCGTTAAGGGCGACCAGTAAAGGGAAAACATTTTGAAATTCTACACCTGAGGTGAAAGAAATATTATACTCGTGGGCATATGATAATAATATTAAAACTTTTAGGTTTTGTTGGATGTTAAATAAATTTTTAAAAAGTAAAAAAAAACACCGATTTGTTCTTTGTTTTATCCCGTCATATTCTTTCAAGTTTCACTCGGGGAATACAAATAAAAAAGGCATTATTGCGCATTTTCTCGCAGTAACATAGGTAGAGAAAACTTAGTATTAAGATACTCCACGTCTTGAGTGATGGAACTCAACACCGTGCAAATGTATTATTAATATAGAAAATATTTTGATCTAAAAGTTGATATTATAAAGAAATACTTACATTCAGTATTTTTTATTATTTCCTATTTTATTTATTTGTTCTATGGTTAAAAAGGTTATTAATAATGAATTAGGAGCTCGATTCCCGATCGGGGGAACTTCTATATTAATTACATTATTATATAAACAGGAAAAACGCAGCGTTGATTCTACCACTGAACGGAGTGTCATGACACTAGGTTAACTTTCCTTTCCCGCATGATACAACATGAAACTGTAAAAATAAACAAAAAAACATAACATTATTCCTTTCTTCGTTAGTTGTAAATAAGTATTCGTTTATATATGTAGGTTACATTTGGCAGCTTGTTTTGGCCGGGACAGCGAGGCTGCGTCGGTAGCCTTTTGGGCACCACGCCATGAACCAAATTATGAAGATATGATTGGCTGCTCTTTAAGTTACATTTGAATATAGATAAAATATGTAAATATGTTTTATTTTTTATCTATTAAGATAGATTAAAAAATATAAATTTTGCTATATGCCAAATAAAGCGTGAAGCTAGATAAAACAAATGTTTTTTTTAAATTTTTTAAAGTGTTATTCCACACTTAGGAAAGAAAATACTGATTTATAAATACTAATTATTTACTGGGACTCGAACCCGCGTCTCCTTTTGGAAACCTTATCGGTTTCCACTACGTTAAATTTTTTATACGTTTTCTAAATTAGTAAATGTTTTTCTGTCAAACTGTCAATCATTTATTTATATGATATTTTAAAGATTACTTTCACACGCAAACACTTCAAATAACATTTATTCATCATGAAATCGATATAATACACGACGACTGCTTATTTAATGTCATTTAAAAGGTAATTAACATCTCTGAGAACGGTTGTTTGTAGGTAACGAGGACCTGTAACAGAATTTTGACCTTTCAGAATTGTTCAACTTTTACCCAAGTACTATTGACCTTATGAACTCTATTTATATTCACAGTTTTGGACCTTTTGTTAGTTTTTGCGTATCTAATATTTATGAGGTCTTATCTATACTAATATTTTATTAGGCTTAAAAGTTTATTTCACTTAGAACAGTGGGACAGTGACATTTGCCATACCTATATACATAATCTCCTAATTATTTCTATTTTACCAAGTGGAAGTAAAATTTAACGTAAATCCTAATCCTAACGTAAAAGCTTTTTAACTCCTATTTCTTTTGCCCTACAAAAGAAAAATACTTGTATTAACTCTCCAAAAATACTTATATAAACTTTAAATAAAAAAGTACTTTAAGCAATAGTAATAAAAAAATATTAAAAAAATTACATTTACTACTGAAAAAGAAATATTATTGTAATATATTTACTTAGAAAAACATAAAAACTACTTAAACATTAATTATCAATGAATGCGAGCGGATCGCGTCTTTTTTAATGTAAAAATACGATTTTATAAGCTTTGCTGTGCGTGTGTGTTTATTTATTTATTCATCCCCCATAAGTAATAATAGTAAATAATTTGTACAAACTCGTTGCCAAATAATACAATTATCGGCAAGAAACAATATCACATAATAAATACTAACACTTAGAGTTGCTCCAGAAATCTTTGGGGTCACATTTTATTACTGAAATATCAAGGAGTGAGCTTTTTAGGTCGTTGGGATGGGTGAGGTGGTTAATTTCTTTGTCCTTCGCGTCTAAGGTCGGTATTCGCGTACGCGGTAGCTGCTGGCTGCCTAGTTCCGAGCTCCCGGGATAAATCGATCCGCTATATCTGGTTTTTTCGGACACTATACCAACGAGGAGGGTGAACGAACCGGGTTATGTAAGGCGGATCGATAGCCCGGGCATGCGCGCACCCCGCTTCCAACCCTCGCATAATCGTTCTTGCGGGCCGCCGTAACGGACGTGCCGTGTTTTGTTTTTACCGCGTTTTGTTTCCCTTTCGTTCTTTCCGTTTATGATTTAAGCCACCATGTCGAAAGGCGACGGTGAACAGCAAAATGGCTCTGGCGAGGAGTCCAAGACCAACCTCATCATCAATTACCTGCCGCAGAGCATGACCCAGGAGGAGATCAGGAGCCTGTTCTCCAGTATCGGCGAGGTGGAGTCCTGTAAGCTAATACGCAATAAGGGAGCGGCCTTTCCGGATGCGCTGAACCACGCACTGCACGGTGGCGGACAGAGCCTAGGATACGCCTTCGTCAACTACCACCGCCCCGAAGATGCCGAGAAGGCGATCGCGACCCTCAACGGACTGAGGCTGCAGAACAAAACTATCAAGGTATCATACGCGAGACCGAGCAGCGAGGCCATCAAGGGGGCAAATTTGTACGTCTCCGGCCTACCGAAAACAATGACTCAATCTGAGTTAGAGAGATTATTCAGTCCGTACGGCCGTATCATCACATCGCGCATCCTTTGCGAAAACTCGGGCGGGCGACCTTTCACCGGTGGAGAACAGGGGCTATCAAAAGGAGTCGGGTTCATCCGTTTCGATCAAAGAGTGGAAGCTGAGAGAGCAATTCAAGAATTAAACGGAACGGTGCCTAAAGGAGCGACGGAGCCGATTACAGTGAAGTTTGCGAATAACCCGAGCAACAATGGAAAAGCACTGGCGCCGCTCGCCGCATACCTGCCGGCAGCGCTGCGTTTTCCAGCACCTTTGGGCAGATTCAGTTCAGGCAAGTCCCTTCTCGCTATTAACAAAGGTCTCCAACGTTACAGTCCGCTCGCTGGCGAGCTACTGGGAGGCGTGCTGCCAGGCGCCGTCGGCTCAGAATGGTGCATCTTTGTTTACAATTTGGCCCCGGAAACGGAGGAGAACGTCCTCTGGCAGCTATTCGGGCCTTTTGGCGCCGTCCAAAGCGTAAAAGTGATTCGCGATCTGCAAACGAACAAGTGCAAGGGGTACGGGTTCATAACGATGACGAACTACGACGAGGCGGTGGTCGCGATCCAGTCTCTCAACGGGTACACGCTTGGGAACAGAGTGCTTCAGGTCAGTTTCAAGACGAACAAGATCAAGACGATCTAAATCGTCGAACACGGCCTAGCAGGACGCTAGGACGGCACTGCAGGCGCGCACCCATACATACACATATATCGGCGGACATCATCACCGCCAAGGACCTGATCAGACTGTCTTCCCGACTAGACGGCCCACCAGGGCATCTTGTACATTAATTGTATATTTAATTGATTAGCTCATTGTACCTCTTTGTTCGACGCCCGCCATTTTCCCTCAACTGGGTTAAGTGTTACGGAAATCAAAATGGCGTGAGGCCACCGCGCATGTCCGGACGACCTCCGGGCCGTGGCGGGCGCCGGACGGAGAGCTCGAGCCCGCAATAATAATTTAAGACGAGGCATCTAATGCTCTGACGACGACAACCATACATATTAATAGTCAATAACGTGACAATCAACTTCGCTTATGAAAGGTTGTGGTAATCGAGAAATAGTTATCGATTAATAAAATAATTAGCAATAATAGCCTAATGCTACTCTACATGCTACATGGCGAGATATCGTGTGTACGGCGGCCGGCTCGCCTCTAGTAATATTTGCCAAATGTCTCGTCACTCAGGGAGATAGCAGACCGGCCAGAGCCTCCGGCGAGGCGCTCGACCCAACTAAAATAGAGTTATTGTTAAAGATTGGAAAATATATATTATCTATACTTATATTTTAATCATATATTAATCTAATTAAGAATGAAAACTAATCAAAAACTGTGATAGGTTTTGATAAAATTTTAAAAAATAATAAAAGAAAGATTCTCGGGATATGAATTGTCGTCGGCGTCGCGGGTGCAGCACGCGTCCACGCGGCCGCGCGACCTGGAGGGCGTAGTAGGTTAGTTTTTGAGAAACATTTTGAGGTGACTAGAAATCGGATTACGCTTAAGGGCGGTGTCACATGGCACGCGCAATCAAAGGATGGAAAATCGATGGAGCGCTCCCGAGCCCGGGCAAGGGAGATACGGGGGAGGGTTGTGGGGGTAGGGGGGGTGTAGTAGATAGATTGGGGGGGCGGGGTGTCGGTAGGGGGGTGGCTGATGCGAAGGGGTGGCTTCCCCCTCGCGCCGCCCGCACGCGAGCGAGAGGGAACTAGCCGGTCACACGGTGACGAGAATGGTCCGTTCGCGGAACAATGGTGCATACTAGTCTAACGATGTCGTTTCGTAAAAAAATCGATATCTAAACATATTATGATCGGTACCTGCTATATTAATAATGTATGGATGCGACCCTGCGTCTATTCGAAGTAGGCTTTAATTGTCTTAGTTTAAATGAAAATTTGTAAATAGAGAAAAGTTGTTTAAATATATATAAAGTAAAGCTCTCGCGTCAGCGCCAGAAGCGCCACCGATCACAAATAATGACTTCAACCCGAACAAACATCGAACTTGAATAGATATATTATCGTGCCGTCCTAACGACCCTACGATTTTTGTAAAAAAATATATACTTAATATATAAAAACAGTTTTGTAACATTTCAGATATTAATAAATAGGTACTCATTACTTACCAAAGATGGAGATTTAAATTTACAAGTATTTATATATTTATTATAAATGTAAAACGTGCAATAACTGATAACTGATAAAAGAAAAAAAAAATGGCTGAACTGTCATAATTTTTATTAAATTAAAAAAGTAATGTAAGTATTTACGACAGAACGGCGCGCGGTAATCGTTTGATTTATTTATTGATATGGTATTAATATTTGGTACAGTTGCTGAAACTGGTGGATGTTCGGAGTGCGATGCACAAGTTTTGCAAACTAAGTAATTAATATTCTATTGTAGTCGTCTTTAGGTTTAAATAATTGTTGTGTTTTGTGTTGTCTCGATTCAGTATTTTAACTAGTCAACGTCTTAATATACTTACTTACCTTTAGGTAAATCTGAGTCGAATGTTGACGGATAATTGTAATCATAATTTTTTCTGTCTCTGTTCTTAGATTAACTCTCATTCATTTAGCGTATGTGCAATTATATGTATTTTACGTGTATTCATATTTATTATTAGGTGTGCATTTAAATTTAATTATTTAATATATAATTTTGTATTTTAATTCGTAATATAAAGAAAGGTGACCCAGAATTGATTTATTTATTAGGGAAATATATCGGGCGATTAAACCATGTTATATACTTACGGTTATTTAAAAATGGAATATTTCGTTCGAGATCCGTGCGTTATACCTACGTTTGTTCCGTTCCGTTCCGTTTCTAATAATAATAAAAGTAATTAATTTCTAGTAATTATCACTTTATCTTGTAAAAGTGTACGTTGAATCGAAAACAATAACACCAAAGTATTGTAATGAAAACTCATCGACTTTTATAGATAATAAATAAAATAATGTAAATTTTGAAAATGCAAATATTTTGGAGTGAAACGTTGGTTAGGATTTTGGTAGGTGACTGTATAGTCGCTTAGTGTTCATATTAGTAGAATGTTTTGTGCGTTACCCCTCTTCTTTCGGACATAATTAATAAAAAAATATATTAATAATGATTAATGTTAAATTAATAATAGTGCTCAATAGGTAGAGGGCGCGAGCCTGTTTCTAGAATAATAATATATGAAAACTGGAAAAGCAATAATATTATAAAATGTGAATTTTTAAATCATAACACACCGTTAGGTATGCTACAATATAATTAACATAATATTTTTGTATGTATTTTAAATATACTGTAATTCATATCTTCATAGATATAAGCGGCCGATACGCAAAACGTTCTACTAATAGCGTGTGATCGAGGCGTTTATGACTATCGACTGTTGTCTGTCTGTCTGTCGACATCTCGACATAAGTATAGAAAAAAATTAAGAAGGCTGTTTGTAAAAGCAATAAATTTTAAAACACCATTTGGAACTTTTAATAGTTCACATTTAATTGGACGAAAAGTGCGTTCCGAAATCGGTAGTCATTTATGCTTTAGTATCGCAAAGTATCCACGCGTCGTGGATACAGGACAGAATTGGGCTAATTTTAGTTGCAATTAACAATAAAATATTAATAATTTATTATTTGTCTGTGCGAAAATCACAGATAAAAATTAATTATAAGAGTCAACAACTATTTTTTTTTATTCATTGTGATTTCCGCTCAGAGAAATAGTTTGTTATTATCATTTAATTGTTAATTGCAGTTAAAATTTACCCAAGTCTGGTACGGTCGAATGTAAACAACCCCGATAGCTGACAAGGGATTATCAGACCTATTACTAATAGCGTAACGGCTAATTTTTGAATGGTGTTTTGATGCATTTTTTAAGAAATTTAATAAAAAAAAACTAATATTAAAAATAAACGTAATTATTGGCAATCCAGAAACAATACTCTAATACGCATAGGCTAATTGACATTGAGGCTGTGAAATTAGCAAAATAAAAATAAAAAATACACGTGGCGAATGATCTTTATAAATAAAGTGTGGTGATAAGTGGTGACGCAGAATGGTCGAGTATTTTTGTAATATTCGGTAGAAATGGTATGTGAGAGTTGAGCTTTCGCGCCTTTTTTGACATTGACACTTGACAGATGACAGGTGTAGTGTTGTGCGTGAGCGTGTGTGTGAGCCCACGTTCCATTACGCTCAGATGACATTTCTACTTACGTTCTGTGGGTGGTATCATACAATCACGCGTACAAATACAAGGTTAATGGCCCATATTTAATAAGTAAATCAATTGACAAATCCGAATGATAATGCGTGAACCGTTGACTGTCCAAATATAAATAGTGATGGAAAAAGCTGATAGCGTTTTCTATTCAGTAAGCTTAATCATGATGTAGGTGATAAGGAATGGCCTTAGCCTCGGACACGGGCACAAATACAAAACGGTGGCCGAGTCGTACGCCATTCCCTTAGTTAAGACACAAATTGAAGAAATGAAATCTTCCATAGAAAATAATACGTAAGTTAAATGTTCGCTGGTGAGAATATTCCAATGTACAGTCGTGGATCGTATCGTATATACTCAACGCGGTAATTCTAGTCAAATGCTCAATATTTAATGTGGCGTTTAGTGTTGCGAGACGAGCGCCGACGGGTTGAAATATTTTCATATTCGCGTCCACTCGAGACATCGACTAAATGTGTTACTATTACTTCATACGTCAGAGAGCTAGTGAAACGATTAAATTGCACAACACCTACTCTTCAGCTGAGAAGGCTATATAGTTGTAAAATTATTAAAACTTTAATACCTACGTTTGCTCATCAAGTACTTCCTCGTGTTTTGGATGCGTTTCTCTTCTTGCCTAGTTAACTTAGATCTTTAATTAATAGTTTTATAATGTATAGCCGTTCCGCCGCTATCCACTCCTAGCATGTTCATTTCCCTTGTGAGAGCATACGACAGCGTTTTTAAACCGAGCCAATCACAATCAATTTAAAAATTTTAAAAAATAGATTCTATTAAAATTTATAGACTTAAGATATTAATCACCTTATGATGCATTTTGTATTGAAATATATATAAAAAAATATATCCAATAGTAAATCGGTGCCGTATGTAATCGCAACCATCATTATAGACAGTGAATATACAAAGCCGGTGCAAGAGTGTTTAAAATGTAAACATAATTAAAAAAAAAACGATTTCTGAACGTATTTTTCAAAGTTAGCATTTTGGTTAAGCAAAGGAATTGCAATAAATAGTTAAATGAACTGGCATCGGAGCAGCTTCGGGTGTACAGCCGAATAGTTTCGAATTTAATAAAAAAAATATATAAAATTGTAATATCATATAATATCAATTTCACTGTCTATTTATTAGGTTATTTTCGGTGTTGATTCCTCTTAATTGCACAACGGTTCGTTCCCATTCCGTGACAGAACAACGAAGCGCACCGTTAGGTCGCACGGGTTTTGAAATTAACGCTGTATACAGACATATACATATTTTATATAGATAACTTTCAACGGAGGCCTAATATATGATAGACGGGCACACAACGGGTAACGGGTAACGGGTAACGGGTAACGGGGAACCGACGCGATGGGAACAAACTCGTTAGCAGTGTAGAATGTGATACCTAATACAATATAGTAGTTCATTCATATTCATCGTAATGGCCGAAGGTTGCAAATGGTGTTGTACCCAACTTCCACTTTGTATAAGGCTAGCGAGTAATTAGAAAATGCAACGTAAGATAAAAAAAAATAATTATGTAAGTATTTTACCAAACTCCAAGTAAGTTCTAGAAGCAATCATATTTATAATGTGAATGACGTCAGCTGTCACCGGTTGGACGCGCTGACTACAATTTGATACAAAGACGTATTTTATAAAACGTGCGTAAAAAATTAGTGATCCAAAAAAAAATGTCTTAAGATCTTCCGTAAATCAGTGGCGTTTGATTTTTCGTCTATTTATTAATTAAATTTAAGATGTAGGTGTCTGTGTTGGTCATATTAACAGATTTAGTTGTTGTGCGCGACGCCGGGACCCGCGCGCGCCCCCGCGCGCACACCCGCGCGCACGGCTTGCCGCGTCGTTACCTAATATTAGGTATTTCTATATTCTTATTGTCTGTTTAAACGATTACCTCTCTCATTATAGCTTTTGTGAAGACATTTAATTTGCACAAGATACCGTAGTGAACTAAGATCGAGGCTAAACCTGAATTTGTGGCGATTCCCGACAGGCTCGTGTGTGCTTCGTCTTGTTTCTCAATGGCGGGAACTTAAAGCAATTGATTATGTAGAAATTGATATTACATATAAACTCGAAAGTTATAAAATAACTGAAAATAATATTTTCATATCATAAAGCACAAGAGTAAAACGACAAAGTCCACACGATGCTGCGGGAGCCGCATTTTAATTGTTCCTCAAAATATTTTCTTATAAAATATAACAAAAAATAATATATCTCTATCATAACGGAAATGAAACGGTTGCCATAATATATGTACCTGTACAAAAGATATCACCCCAATAATAATTCCTATATGTTTTTTATAAAGAGCGAAAACAATCGAGTACAAAACAATAATTATTTTTGGATTGTAAAAATGAATTTTCCAAATTTTAGGTCACCGGGTCACGCAACCGTTTGTTTCCCGTTGAAAGCTGAAACCTCCCACTACAAGTCAGTTTTAGCGTCATCTTAAGGGCTTCGTACAGATACCTAGTTATCAAATAGATTAAGGCACGGCTACCCCAAGGACGGCAGGCAAGAGGGGGTGAAACTAGTCTAATAAATGTCAGTAGCGATGCCGTAGTGTATTTTACAACGGGCCAGTACGGAGCCATTAGACTAAATGTTGTTCCCTATATTTTGTAAGGCTGCGGTGTTCCGAAACACGCAGAACCCCCCACGGGTAATATGAAAAGTCGTTTATTGAAAAGTTTTTGCGTGTTTCGGAACACCCCATGACCGTTCTTTATTTAAAGTTCGGTAGAAATTTTTGAAAATACTCATTCCTAAAGTATAAGGCATTATTAACCAAAATATTTACATCTGTAGTTACTTGGCTGTTTTAAGTATTAATTCATTAATTAATTAAATAATATTTTCCACGTAATTTATGTGTCTATGATTATTAATTTATTGGAATTAATTATTAATTGAATAATAATAAAAAAAAAATAATGAAAAATTGTCACATTCTCTTCACTTTATACAATAGTTTTTACAATATGATATTTAATATCCTCAATGGTTGTAACTATACATTTCTTGTTCTAAATATATAAAAAACCCGATTTTACTGTCATTTTATTTTATTCCTATTCCACTAGCATTAATTAATTGAACATCAATAATAAACTACAATATTAAGAAATTTTCATATTCACACAGTATAGCAATTAATTTTGAAAGGCTAAGTATAAATAAAACACCTTCACACATAGCAGAGTAGGCAGAGTGAACCTAGTGTTTAGACAGTCCGTTCCCCACTTTCGATTATTGGAGATATTGTGTGTTGAGTGATGGAATTCAACGTTGCGCTTCGTCTACCAGAACATGGAAATGAAAATAAGTAAAATATAATAATTATCTGAGTGGGGAATGAACCTACAACCTTCGCATTTACAGTCGGAAGTTGTCCCGCTGTATCCTGCAAATAAATGCATGAACATATTTATTCCGCTTAAATGTATAGCTACGCGATGGTAGTAGATTCAATTCCCAATTAATTTGCTCCTCTGGTGGACTAAGCGCGGTATAGAATTCCGCAATTTCTCACAAATTGGAAGTGAGACGATGTGTCCTAAAACTTGTTTCCCTTGGCTTACCCTACCACGTACGGGATAATGCGTGATAAACAACTAAAAATAAAAATTGAAAACAAAAAAGTATTTACAGATTCCATTTACATTATTCACTATTCCACTAATAGCGCACATATGGAATTATTAAATTAAGTATTTTTTTAGTTTATTTTTGACAAGCAAATATGTGTATAACAAATTATATTCTTTTCTTTATAATATTAGTGTGAAAAATGCTAATTGCTAAAAAGCATTTCATGTTTTCCATATATTTTTCAAATAGTTAAAACACTTGTATTTGTTGTTTTTAGACTAATTGGCTTTCTAGTATAATATCTATGGTGTTATAGAGGTTGTCGTAGCGTAGAAGCACAAGAATGCGACTGTAAATGCTATGGTTGTGGGTTCGATTCCCACTCAGGGAAATGAAATATTTAATATTTTCGTTTCTTTGCTTTGCTGACAACGCAAGCGTGCGCTTGAGTTATATCACTCAATACGCAATACCTCCAGAACCTGGTTTAAATTTGGGAACGGAAGTGTCTTAATGGGAGCGGAGTGTCTTAACACTAGATTCCCAAGTTTCCCTCTGACTACTCTGCAATGTGCGAGATACAACGTGAAGCTAAAAAAGTTAACTTAATAGATATAATACTAAAGCGAAAAAATCTAATTAATTTATTCCCCCAAGTTAGAACCGAATACGCACATGCGGGATTCACAGTCAGACGCTGTGCCAACTGCCGCTGCCCCGCTACGTATTTCATCTATTAAGTAACATATTTACTAAAATGGCTTTATAGCAAAACTTGGATTGTAGCCAAGTCAAAATAACTAAATAAGCTTCTCGAATTTCATACTCAAAACTTAAATAAGAATATTCTTGTAAATCAAATTTGAACATTTTCATTTTCTAATTTTGTAGAAAAGATTGACTTTTTATTAAATTAAATATTTAAAATTTAAATTAATTCATATGTGCGCTACGTTGTACCTACCTGTAACCTCTGAACAGTATTACCACTATTTTTTTCCTGGCCGCATCATCAGATCAGCTACACCGAGTTCTTCAATCCCAATAGACTGTGGTCGGAACTATAAACTAGAACTCGAGTTTAGTTCGAGAAGACTTCCACTATCCAGGTTGTGGCACCATCATTAGACCAGCTTGATGCCGATGCGATATTGGCTAATACTAAGTTTTATACATTTATGGGAACCTGATATTTAGACCAGTTTACAATTGAAGAATTGTATTTTTGACATTTTCAAAGTACTTTCACACTTAGGAAAGAAAAATGCGTATTTAGAAAACGTATAAAAAAGTAACGTAGCGGGATTTGAACTCGCACCCCTTGGAAACGTTTGTTAAATAAATATTTTTCGATATATTGTATTAGCGTTTTCCAATTCATACGTACCAGTTCACATAATATCATTAATAGACTCCTAAGATCTTTAATAGACTCTATCTTTGACCACAGAAACGTCGGGTTTCCAAAAGTGTGTCCACGATCCACTATAAGAATTTCACTTAAGATATTATGTTACAATTTAAATATGTTAAAAATTTTGATATGTGTTTTTTTTAATATGTTAAATATTTCATAAATGTCATGTCAACATGTCAGCTTCTGTATCCCGCACACAGCAGGTTACGCAGAGGGAACCTAGTGTTAAGACACTCCGTTTTCCATATAAAATATTAGAAAAGTAAACATTGGATGTTTAAAAATACTTAACTATTTCAAAAACTAAGTCTAGCCTCCATATTAAGGTCAGTAAAAACAGGTCAAGAACGTTGAACATTTAGTTAGAAATTTTAAATGATGTGTGAAGAGTTCTCTTCAGAAATAGGCAACGTGATGAAAATAACTGAAACTTAATTTTTTTACATTATTCTTTATTTCTATACGTATCTATCTATTATATTAAATACGAGATTATCGTATTTAAATTAAAAAAATAGCGCATTTGGGCGGCTTCTGATCGTAAACGTGATGGATTCGATTCCCACTCGATTAAATGAGTTTCGTTTTTTCATTTTCAAAAGGCGCGTGGAAAATGTCGAATCAGAGAAAACTTATAAAATCTATTTAATTAGGGAATTATGTGAAAATGGGACAGAGTAAAAGTAAGGATGGATATTTTTTCAACTTTCACCTGAACCCATTTAGATGAAGCTTTAAAGTAATATAGCATAAACATCAGAACACCACATAATAAAAAAGAAAGAAAGAAAGAAAGCAAGAAAGAAAGAAAGAAAAATAAGTTTAAGCAGGCGAAGGCGCAGCTCCGTCGCTAGTATTAAATATAGTATTATTGAATTTGAACCCACATTCGTCTTCACACTACTATTCCAAGTTCACAAGCTAGAATGTAATAAGCTTATTCCCAAAGTCCTGAACAATCATTAAGAGAAAAATCGAAAAACTATTTAATATTTCAATACATCGACAGACAGAGGCACCCTAAAATCGAATACCTAACAGTAAACTGATATTAATAAAGTCACCCCAAATAAACCACCCTAGTTACCCCCCTCCCCCCTTGCGTATTAATTATTGACGGATTTATACGTATCGTGGATGTGCAATGTATGTTTTGTCTGATACGCTTGTTTTGACTGCATAACAGAATAAATGTATAAGAATATAATTTACATATTGTTTTACGTAAGTATGAGAAATCTGTATTTATACTAATATTATAAAGTTTTACAATTTGTTTGGTTGGCAGCTTTAATCTCAGGAAGAATCAGTAAAATTTTTCAAGTCTAATCAGAATTAATTTCTTTTGTGTTAGATATGGATAGTCCTATAAATGGATTTAAAATATTTTTTTTAACTTATCGTTCTAAAACACGATAAAAACAATTAATATGTAAAACCATTCTGTAACTGAGTGACTTACCCATAACGCACATGTACAAAACTATTGGACTTAGAAAATTTGAAATTTAAAATATTTAAATGCGTACGGTAAAGGGGTTTTTGTTTTACATCTTAAAATACCGGCAAACAAAGTTACGGGTTAAGTTATTTATGAAAATTTAATTTATTTGAGATGCTAGAAACAAGGAACGAGTAGGTATGAGATTTTTAATTTTACGTTTTAAAATCCAGCCAGTGAGGTCAATCGTGACGTGAATCGTGCCCCTGGGTGGCTCATCTAAGCGTGAGACTGTTAACGCGGCAGGTTGTGAGTTCGATTCCCATTTAAGGAAAACAAATATAAAGCGCGGCGTTGAATTCAGGCCACTCAACAGGTAATGTCTCGAAAATTGGGGGGGTGTCTTAATATTAGGCTCCCTCTACTTATACTGCTACGATGTGAGTATGATCACTTAATATTCGAGCCACAATCGTATCCAATACCATCGACAAAGTAATTATTAAGTACAATTTAGTACAGTACCTTTATTAAAAATTTATATACAATTTTATAGCCGCGTTTCTATCGTCTAAAAGCCCTTCCGGCTAGCTTTCAAACGATGGGGTTGATTTGTATGAGGGAAATTCTGTTAGCCCTAGCCCCGGGCGAAAACCTAATAGTGTACCCCTAGTCTACCTTCCCCTACCTGTGTATACTAATATTATAGATAACATAGCATTAGTGGCACAGTAGTTAATATGTCAATATGATAATAGCAGATTCAAATTCTATATAATTTTAATTTACATAATATTCTTTTTAATCTAAGTAGCTAGATATTGGTTTATGTTTTTATTAAATAATGGATGTAACTGGTGTAACAAACAGTTTTGTTTCATATTACAAAAGAATGGAAAATCAGTCTATTGTTTGGTATTTGTAGGTATACTATATATTTTTGATCAGCATAAAAAACTTAAAAAAAAAAATACAGTCCAATTGATAACCTTCTTTTCTTACAGAAGTCGGTTAAAAACACACTCAATAGAAAACTTTTAGGTAAATTAAAAAGAAAACAAGCGAAAATAATTTAAGCAAAAAAAACTCAACTATAAGCAACTTCGCCACTCAACACGCAACGCCCCGAAAAATTCGACGGAAAGATGGGAACGGAGTGTTACTAGGTTCCCTCAGTCTACCCTGCTGTATGCGGGGTACAGCGTGAAGCTGATTTATTTGATATATTATATTTAATTTTGATCAAATGGGTGATATCCTCTTGGAATAATAGGCGGCAAAAAAACATAAAGGTAACCTAAGAACGCTGAAATAGAAACATACTAAAATTACATATGACAAGTTCACACAACTTCACTTCTGACAAAGGCAAGGTCCTGCCAATAGTTTCTATTCTCCACATATTTAACAAGATTTCACCCCAAAAAATTATAATTAAGAAGTCACCCCCTACGAAGGGCTATTGACCTCGGACAATGACCCCTTAATGTATCTGCGTTCTGCGGAAATAAGATCCTTTGATAATGTTTCAATGGGGGAGATCCGAGATTAAAAATATTAGTAAGTAGTTTTCGCCTTATTATTAGCAGTATCTATATACTTATGTATATTCGTATATGTCAGAATAATTAAAAATATAAAGAATTCGGATAAAATACACAAAAAAATAAATAAGCCCAATAGCTTTGAATACACAAAATAATTACATCATCCACATAATATTGATGTAATGACAGTTCGAAATGAAAAAAATCTTTTTGTATAAACTATAGACATAAGGTAAATATTTTAATAATTTTTAAATTGCTATTCCACACTTAAGGAAGAAAAATACTGCCAAATTGGTTTCTAAAAGGTGCTAGTTCAAGTCCCGCTATGTTATTTATTCTTGTTTTCTAAGAAGTATTACGTAAACGTATTTGTGTAACCCACTGTAGCTGCAGTCAGATTTATTAAGAGGCTCTCAGATTGTGTCATCTCATAAACAATTCTAAATTATTTTCATTAGATCAAGCGGGCGAAACTGCAGGTAAAAGCTATATAGAATGGAAGAACTCAACGCCGCGCTTTACCTCGTTACCAGAGCAAGGAAATAAAAATATAAAACATTTCATTACTTCGAGTGGGAATTGAACTCACAACCAGTCGCCTTTACGATCGCACGCTTGTGCCCTTGTGCCACTACGGCCACAAAAGCTTGTTAAATATACAGATTTAAATATACGTGGTTTGGATTGATAAAACAAGTGCATAAAAATATGTTATAAGTAGGAATAATAGGAACTAAACTGTCTAGAGCTTTCCAATTTGCTTAAGAGCAATGCTATTACATTCATATTTATAAATATTTTCATATACATATATACAGCAAAGGCAACCAAGTGTTAAGACACTCTTCTCTCACCTTCAGAGGAAGCCTTATATTATGTTAATAGGCGACGGCTATAATAGAGTAAAATCAACTCAAGCTAGTCCTAATCGTATTATCGGTTTGTTTTCTCTAAGCCTATAAAGCAATAAAATCTTTCAGTGATTCAAGGAAATTACTTTAAAGAGCTTATGTACATTTCTTCGCTAACGCTAACGAGGCACAGCGCGGCGTTGAGTTCCGCATAGAAGTATCTTAATAGGAACTCTGGTTATTACGTTCCCTCTGCCTCTTTTGCTATGTGCGGGATACAGCGGGAAACGAGTTATTGAGCAAGCGAATTTAATTTGAGTCTCAACTCTCAATTTTAAAGTTTCTACCCCCAATTTAAAAGCAAGGGTTGTTATAGTAAAATATTCAATTATGTGTCGCAAATAAGGGTCGACTCTACTTACACAATTACATGGGGCTGTAACTTAATTATTATGGAACATGAAACGAAATATATGTAAAACAAGTTTTGACGCGTGGCTGTGATTCGCTTTTTAATGAAATTAATTAATTTTCAATTTAAGCACTGCAGGTAATCTTGACGGCGCGGCGTTTAGTTACGCCATTCAACACACAATTGTACTGGACTTTCAATGGATATGTGCGTGTAGACTGTTTTGTTTCTTAAATTATTCAGGGAAAATTTCTGAAATGGACAAAAGACTATGCTGAGGTGGGCACGGCTCACCCGCCCCCCCCTATCTCTATGACCATCAAGTGTATGTAATGTACCTACTTATTAATTTGGGAAAATTAAAAATATGAATCAATATTTTCCCAAGTGAGAATCGAACCTACACCGGTTGCGCTTACATGCAGTATATTATTATAAAACAAAAATGGAGTTGATTTTACATACATGTATTGGGATCCCTCTTTTTGGAATTTAAGCGTGATATATGTATAGTATGGTTGACGAGTCTTGGCCGCCCTGAAGTTAACTGTAGATGGCTGGGAAGGTTTGATATTAGGATCGTTTTATTATTTAGGACTTTTGATTATTTTCCTCCCGAATTAATAACGCGCAAAATTCCAGATAACCCAACTTCATAGCAGCCACGACTCGTCAACCGTACTGTATATATATCACATGTAGGACGGTCAAGGCATTCAAATAAAGCATTTTCCATTTACAATAATGGATTTCTATCAAACAGTACATATGCTGTAGAGGGTTATCCCCCCTCCTTTTGTCCCTTCAATGTTTAAAATCGAATAGACAAAGGGTTCGACTAAATGAATGTTTGATGTGGTTTTTTGGAAAATAATAGCTATTTTGTTGATTGAAATGACAATTTCGGTACATTAGTTAATTGAAAATGTTTGTAATTTCGATTGATGGTAGGGTTATGGTGTACATTTTTCGCTTATTTTAAAGGTGTAGCGTGTTGGCGTAACTCAACGCCACGTAGCTGGCAACGGATCGGGAAAATAATGAAAAGTATTAAATTAATGTTTGTAAATAGTATAGTCACAGTAAAATAAAATTACCATTGGAAATCTGATTTAGTTAGTTCAAATCCCGCTCTTTTATGTTTTCTAAAAAGTATTTTGCTTTTCTAAATGTGGAATAACACTTTAAAAATGTAAAAAATAATAAATAATTTTCCTGCACCAGTGAAATATACTGGGGTGAAACAGAATGGAATGACACTACATTATCTCTATCAACCCTGCTATATATATAAGATACTGCGTAAAATTGAAAAAAATAGTAGATATAAAATATAAATATATTCGTAAATTAAGTAAGGCTTTCAAAATAAATATACAATAAGGTAAATCAATTTTTTATTCATTATGCAATATTGACACAATAACTTTATTTACGTTGTCAAATGGTTTCCAATTTCACATTTAAATGTTTCAGTACCTGTAATTAAAAAAAATATTATCTACTTTGCTCAAAACAGGAACTGAATCCACGACCTACGATGGTCGATGGTGTAAAGTTCTTGAAGAATTCGATGATTAATATTAATTCAATTTACTATAAGTATAGCAATAAAGTAAAAAAAATATTTCAAAAATTACAACATTTAATGAAAGATTATATTTTTTTATTAATACTTTGTTAGTTTGAAGTATAAAAATTAAAAGAAAACAAAATAGTGAAATATCGCAACTACCCCACTGTAAACACGATGGTTGTGGATTCGATCTTTACTTGGAAGAATGTTTTTTTTAATGTTTTTTTTGTGGAAAAAGTAAAACAAATTCGCTTCTGGGTTTGTCTCTTATTCAATTGAACTCACTTACCTGATCGCAAGTAATCAGTGATTGTTATGAAGGTATATTATGTTGTATCAACTGGGAAACACTAGCTTTGTATTTAAAAGAGACAGAGTCAGTAAAAAAGTAAAGAATGGAGTGTTTTAACAATATATCTATCTCTCTATCTCTCCCACCCAGCTATATGCATAAAATAAAAAAAAACATACCTTTATGAGTTTTCACATGTAATCTCAAATCTTTTATGCTTAAGAATTGTTCCTGACATATCCTACACTTGTAATGATATTCAACAGACTGGAACAAAAAAGCATATTTTATATATTTAAAAAATAACATATTTATATAGGTTTTGTTCTTCAAGTTTATACTGTTATGCATTGCAGTTTTATAATAATAATAATTCAACATTTATAAATTTAATTTAATTGAGGCCCTTATGAAAGCATTTGACTGTAAATGTTACGGTTGTGGGTTCAACACCCATTGAGGAGAATTAATTATTTCCATTTTCCCTTTCCGATAAGACAAAGCATGATGTTGAGTATCACCAATACAACCCATAATACTCTGAATTCAGAATTCTTATAACACTAACAAAAAATAATTATAACTTTACTTTTAAGTAACAGAAAATATATATATACTTTTTCATATAAAAGTACTTACCGCAGCTAAACTCCTAGATATAGCCCGTTTTTTCATTTTAATTTCATCATCTGTATGACACTTTAAGTGTGCTAGTAAATTATATACACTGATGCATGGTCTCATACATATTTGGCATCTTATATTTTCTGAAAATAAAAAAATACATGTATTTTTATAAAAAACTAAGAATCTTCTTAGCTTCAGATGGTTATGTAACAAATATCTTATTGAAAACCGCATCATGCGCAACCGCGCTCAAATGAATAACCTCATTTTTTGGAAGTTGGCTTAAAATATATGAAATAACTAGCTACCTGTTTGCCACTTAAATAGACAATTATTGATTTACTTAACTACGACCACGAAATTAATCCACTATTTTCGTATTCTAATAACATTATTAGTAATTAAGAGCAATGATACATTAAAAATTCAATTTTCCTAGCTATGTTTATCATATAAGTCGTTGTAGTGCTGCGGCACAGTGTCTGATCATATAAACGCGACGGTTGTGGTTTCGATTCCGTCTATGGAAAATAATATTTATTTATTCTCATGTAATATGAAACAAAGTGCGATGTGGAGTTCCACATAATAACATGCAATGTCTCGAAAATATTCTACTCAACCTGCTATATGTGGGATACAGCTTGATGAAACTAAAAATAAATAAAAATATCTTGGAGGAAATGAGTCCACATATTCTAGCATAGGCAGAGAAAATGTTAAGACACTCAGTTCTCCACTTACTGCTAAATTCTCAAAGCATTAAAATAAAATTATTACATATTTTATTCCCCCAAAAGGGAATTAAGGCCACAACAATCGCATTTACAGACACTGCTGTGTGTGCACTGTGCTACAAGAACATTTTTTACTTACTTTTATCAGTTTTTTTAAATCCCCTCCAAGATGTCTGATAGCAGGAAGCACATGTTCTACAACTTGTTATTTCTTTCAAATATTTTTTGTCTTCATCATCTTTGTCAATTATATCTTCACTGTAAGTATAAAAAAATATAGTTAAATTAAATAAAAACAATTATAGCACTCACAGATGTCAGATTAGTGCTTAAATAGCTATATAATAAGTCCTTTGTGTGTTTTCCATTCAACGTGACACTGGCGAAGTGATTAGTGCTGAATTGGCACGCTCGGAACGCCATAAATAAAGAGCATAACATAACATATAATAAGCAAAAAGAACCCTAAAACCTGATTGCAACTTTATCCACTTGTACTCAGAATTATTTAATGACTCCAAAAGTCACTAAAATTTTATCTGAATTACTTTTATATAAAATGTTGCAAACTTTTTTTGTGCTGGTTTGAGTCCCACTATATATGTTCCCTAAAAATATCTCTCTATCTTTAGAGTGGAATAATTTATTGCCGGCTTACAGTCTGCTAACAGTCTACTAAACAAATTCCTAAAAGACACAAAACATGTCTAAAAAAACTATGAGTGTATAAATATTACAGAATGTATGGAAAATTGAACTGTATTCTCTACTATATGAAACAAAATAATTGCATTAAAATGTACCATATATAACCACAAATGGATTTAGCTAGTTTGCACTCTAAGCGGACAATATTGAAAATGTTTTAAAACTTACCCTTTTTTCTCAAACATTTTGTATATAAGAGACAACTTCTCCTCAGGTTTGTATACTACAAGGGTTTCAACATCTTTATTGAGTTCTTTATTCAATAACACCTCGTCCCTTTGGATGAATGGCCGTTTCTTTTTACCATCTAACATCTTAAAACTATTCAACATTTTTTTTTCTCTATATTTAGGTAGAACAGATTGAATAACTTCTGTTTTTTTATCTTGTTTCTTATTTTCAACACATATTTTACTGTACATTGTTGTTTCAAGTTTACCTGTAAAATGTTTTAAATAACTTTTATACTACAATCAAAGACATTCTGGTGCAGAAGCACAATGACTGTAATTTTGATGGATGTGAATAATAAATTATTCTACTTTCCTTGCTCTGTTAGACACATAGATATAAATGTGTGTAATAATTTAGAAATTGTGTGGTCTGTGGAGCTAAAATATTAGCTCTAAGATTATATGCTCCTTACCATACTACTGTGTGGAAGCATAAAGATAAAATTAAATATTAAAGTAATGCTAAATGTATCACGTAATCAAAAAACTTATGTACCTGTCATTTTATTGAATATATTTCTCAAAACAACAGTTCTTTTTGATGATACAGTAGGTTCTTTGTCAGCTCTTAAAGGATTGTCGTAGTTTTTAAAATTCTCCAAGCAAAGATTATTCCAATTTCTCAATTTCCTCGCGTCCCACTCATCCTTCTTCAATGCACGGACAGGTAAACACAAAGGATCGTCATAATCGGGAATATTTATATCAAGCTTTTTACGATCGAGAAAATTGACTTTCAAAATATATTTTTTCGATTTGCGAACTTCTTTTACAATATCTTTATCATTATTTCTGTATATGTAAGATGAATTCGGCGGACGTCCAGGTCCGCGTGTAGCTTGGCGTGGGAAAGTTTGCTGACGTTTTCTCCTGTTTCGTTGGATTATATCTTCTGATGGATCATAATCAGAATCTAAATCTTCCTCTTTTTTCCTTTTTCTTCTTCGCTTCTCGTTTTTAACACGTTCTACAAGGAGAGGTGTTTCTACGACTGGTTTCAAAATGGGTTCCTCAACATTTTGTACGCATTGTTGGACAATGTCTGCGTCCTCATCTAAAAACTCTATTTCACCATCATCCGACATATTTTTTGTACTATAAATTGTAAAAAATAAATTTACTTAAGCATGTACCAACTACCAACGCCGAACAATATACGAGATAGACATCAATGTCAACTGTCAAATTGAAAGATATTCACCGTCCAAAAACGTTATAACACAATATTACGTCCAGAAAAAATATTGTAGGAAAAACTATTTTTATCGATTTCGTCAAATATTGCATAAGTCGTAAGAATCGCTATGCTAAAATTATATAAGAAAAGAGAATAATTAGTACCGTAGCTATATTAAAAACCAGCAAGTGTGTTTATTGCTTTAAAAATGAAAATTTTTATGTATATTTTAAGTCTCAATTTTTCTGTATAAAATTGTTGGTAAAAATTTGGAGTAACATATCTAGTCGAGTTTTTGTATCGATTTTCCTTAAGATAACGTTTGTCGTGCGCGCTAACTTACAGCCTAATTAGATAGATATAAAATACCTAAACATATTTGACATAATTACACAAATAGACTGTAAGTAAAATCAAGTTAGAACTTAGGTATTAAACTATAAAATTGTAGGCCTATATTATTTTGTTTTACAAATATATAAAAGAATGCCAATCAGTATTAATTATAGTACTGTTGTTTTTAGCAGTACCTATTCCTATTTATCAACTATTAATCCAATATCCAATTAAATGAAATTATGATTACGGTTAAATACTTACATAGGTATATCATGATGAAAAAGAAGGCTTGATGGAGCAGGGTGCAGATACTAAAAAAATGTTAATTCACACACGTCCTATAAAAATGTGAAGAAGTTTTTTTTAAGATATTATAAGAACTGGCCTTGAAGTCTTCTCATCACTTCGCGCCATGCCTCAAGGCATAGACGATCTTTAGCGACGTACCTACTTATCATAATGTCTTCATATCGAGATTGTAGCGCTAGCGACCTCAGGTTATGCCTTAGGTTAATCAAAGTCATGACTATTATAAATGCTATCGCTATAGCTTATTTTCTATTTGTAAAAAAGTAAACATGAAAAATTTACAGGGAAGGCAGAGAGAATCTAGTGTTAAGGCACTCTGTTTCCCACTTTCCGCGAGGTGTTGTATGTTGCGTAGCGGAACACAACGCTGAGCTAATTTTAAATATTTCATTCCTTCAAGTGGAAATCGAACCCACAACCGTCGCGTTTACAGTTAAGAACAATTAACGAAAATTTCATTGAAATTCGTTGCGTGTTTGAAAAACTTGATATATTGGGAAGTAGCATTGTTTTTATACTATGCAATAATAATTATAAAAATATATATATTAGAAACTTAAAAGAATTTGTCTTTGACCTGTGGTTCATTTCAATTTTCATTTTTAAAATTAACATTTATGCTAATTTTATACATAACTTGTAATAGATTTAGAAGCATATTGTAATTTTACTTTAAAAATATAATTGTGTAATTATTGAATAATTAAGACTTAAATGATTAACGTCAAATTTTAATACTTAGATGCATAAAAGTCAGACTTATACTAAATGATCGATTTTGCAAATCTATTAATTATATTAGTCATTAAGATCCGCATTTCAGTTCTTAGCTGTGATTAAAATTATTAAAAAAAATCGTTCTCCCCTTTAAAGCTGTTTTTGGGAATACCCTAGCCCACTTATATATACAATATGGATTTAAGTCTTATGGCCGTATGGCGAACAGTCAATGATATATAATACAGTTATTTATTTTTTTGATTTTAATAAATATTTATAATGAATAGTCAAAATAAATAAATTGTGTTTAAATAACATTAAATGGATTCCCCCACTTAACACACAATGCCTCTAGAACTCCGCTTAAATGGGGAACGGAAGTGTCTTAATGATAATGAAATGTCTTAAAACTAGGTTCCCAGGTTCCCCCTGCCTACCCTACCGCGAAATATATACATATACTTACATTCAGAAACCTCTATTATTCTGCTTCATTATTATTCTACAATCGATAATAGTGCTTTTGCAATGTTATCAAATGATTCCACCTTAAGTATGTACGTCGTTAGGCAACAGGTAGTTAGAGTTGTATTACACGAAACTCGAATCAGTCGTGCCTTGAAAAATGAGATTTATTTATGTAAGTTAAGTTTGTTGTAGTTTTTTAAGTTGAGTTTATTTTTTTTAAAATTTAGTTTAAGTTGCGAATGGCGGTCGAGTGTTTTAGTGTTGATAGTGTTGTTTTTTTTTAAATATATAAAAATAAAATTTGGTAATTGTGGAAAAAAAATCATAAAATGTGACAACGTAAAAAATATGTAAAAAAATATGTAAAGTATGTTTCGTAGATAAAAGTTTTATTGTAAATATAATTCTACTATTAATTTATGAATATCTCGATCATTTAGTGCAACAATGGCGCAATATATATTTTTTAAATAAATTAAATAATGTTTCGTAGCATGCAGAAAGTCTTGAACTTACAAACTTTGATTGTATATCCTATAATTATTCAAAAATTTCTAATATGTCATTGATTCACCAAAAGATGGAAAAACGTTAATGTCTCTGGCTTTTACAAAATATAATCCACAGTGCCTGCAGCCATACTTACAGTGGTACTCTTACATAGTTAAATAAGTGAACCCACGTTTGTCAATTGGTCTAAATAATGATTAGACCGATAATCCAGACATATTGATAAAGAAAGAAGAAAAAAAAAACTATAAGATATAACATTTACTATTTTTTATCTTGACCAGTATTAAATAACACGCTAACCACAAGGAAGACAGGAGACATTGCTTGTTGAGTGGTAGAACTCAACGCCGCGCTTTGCATCGTTGCCGTAGTCAAGAAATAAAAATATCAAGTATTAATCTCCTCGAGTGGGAATCGAACCCACAACCTATCGCGTTTAAAATCTCACGCTTTGCCCCTGCTGCTCCACGACTGGCATATATTTGTAAATTCATATTTGTAAATAACCTATAACCTCTTGATTTCACATATACTTTAGACATAATAATTAATACCACTAAATAGGCTTTACATTTTGTAAATGTATAATATATGGTAAATACATTTATGATAATCTCCCATCACCACATAGTATAACGTATATTAATGCATGCATATACACCTCCAGAATTCAGCGGAAAATGGAGAACGGAAGTGTCTTATTGAGAGCGGAGTGTCATAACAGTAGGTTCCCAGGTTTCCTCTGCCTACTTTGCATGTGCGGGTTACAGCGTAAAGTAAAAAAAAATATTCATTCACTCCAGCATGGCGGCCTTTATATACCAAATTATACATATTATATAAAGTATAATTTATCCTATAATTGCATTGCATTTGTATTCAACAACGTTCGTTTGAAACTCAAGGCTGGCTGTGCGACCGTAACCGACTTGAAAGAGATATCACGTTATAAAATTTTCTATACACATTTGATCGAGGCCATCGTAGCCCAGTGGCGTAAAGGGTGGGTTAATTTGAGGGTTGTGGGTTTAATTCCTACTCAGGGAAATACGCTGCAAAATTTCATATTTTCATTCGCTATGACCTCTGCCCACCATGCTATAAACAGGATACTCGCAGCGTGAATTAAAAAAAAAACATTTTCAGTTTGAACGATAGAGGGTGGATTATTTGATTATTTTCTTTTACCCTATTAAATTCAAGATACAAATGTGTACTTATAGATATATTTTTTGCTCAACGCTGTATTTTTTAATTGGCAGGATAGGTAAAGGGCATTTGGGAACCAATTGTTAAGAGTTAAGACACTCTGTTCCCATTAAGACACTTCCGTTCGCCACTTTCCGCTGAATTGTCAAGGCACATCTTAAGAAAGGAAAGAGAAAATAAAAATATTGAATTTTAATTATAAATATATATTATGATTTGATATTAAAATATACATATATGAATTATACATCTTTTCAGTTTTTGCTGTGCGTCTGCTGCCTTCATCATGAACTAAGATCAGAGCCAGCTGGTCCAATCGGGAACTTCCTTCAAACAAATTTTGTAGGTTTTCCCGTAGTCCATGAGACCCGACCTTGGATTTTCGACCCAAATATATCTTTGAGAAGAAGGAGACAATTTATAGAGTTGCATGGTGATAAGGGGGAGAAACTAATAGAGAGACTTGGTCTAGGTATCGATGGTTATGCAGATGAACGGTTGAGGCTTCAAAGGAAGAGGGACGAAGGTCATCTTGGAGGTTTAAATGCTTTGAGACCGTAGAATTTCATAGAAATAAATATTTATTTGTTTAAATTGAAAAATTGTGTATTTGTTCATTTACAAGTTACAAGTAACTTTGTGTACCTTCATTACTAAAATATGAAATCTGTTTATGATAATAACTTGACTCGAATGGGAATCAAACCCACAACCGCCGCCTTTACAGTCAGACGTGTGCCGATTAAACGCTATAATATGGTTACAATTACAATAGAAGAAATATGTTATTATATTTATCACGTTCTTTCCTGGGTCGAGGTTAGACAGCGGCCAGGGCTATAGTAGACCCCGCCTCTCAATGTTTATATAGAAAACAGAATAGAGAAAATACCTGTAGATACAATTAAATTTATTACAAAGTTAATTTAATATATTAATATTTAAGAGTCTGTCTATGATTTCACAATACCCGTATATCTCCAAGTTGCTATACCTAGTTATTATGAAACAAAAACTATATTTTAATACTATTTTTACTAATGAAATCAAGTAAAATCAAGAAACATTTAAGATACGACTGCTTGTATAAACATACGTACCTACTATACAAACGGGCGAAGCCGTTAGCATGGTGTAAGATGAAGAGTCCGATTTAGTCACTCTGCCGCTTTGGAGATATTGTATTGAATGATGAAACTTAACTTATTTTATTAAGTTATTTTTTTTATTTTTTATAAACATTTCACCTATTGTGTGCCAGTCGTGGTGTACGAGCGCAAAGTTGGACGTGTATGTGGATTTGATTTTCACTCGAGAAAATGAAATATTTGTTTTGATATCTTCGCTCTGGTATCGAGGCGAAGCGCGGCGTTGAATTTGTTCAGTAAGTGGGGAATGGAGGGTCTCAAGACTAGGTTCCTTTGCCTTCCCGTCGTATATGCGGGCAGCATGAAACAAAAAAAATATGTAGGTTTGTATGAGAGATGGAACATAACGCTGCGCCCAGTCTTACCAGATTGGAGAAAATAGGATTATTTGAATATAATCGAACCCACACCCATCCTCTATAGCCACACAAACCAACTCAGACCTAATATTTGTTAGTTGTAATATTTAAGTTAAAACAAGTTAAAACTTTATCTAAACACAACTTGCCCATAAAAGACTGTGATTTTTCTCAGAAATATATGAAACTAGTACAAATATATAAGGTGTGGTTATTTACAAAAATGTCTGTCAAGGTAACCTACAAGCGAAAATTATAAAATTGCACTTTAGTTTTAATTATATTGAGAAAATAGTAGGAAAATGTAAGAAAAAAATACTACTTATTTTTTTTCTTTATACATGCTTTAGCCTTTTGCTTTAGGGTAGGGTACCTTCGTGCGAAGAGCTGATAATCGAGCTTAGTAGTGTGCCATTGGAGATGCCTATCCTTGTCCACTACTGGAGTAGTGGACGAGGACAGGTTGAGGGTGATGATGATGATGATGAGAGATGATACCTACCCTGCTAAATGTGTTTAAATTGTTGAAACAACATCGGCTTGGTCGTTTGCATTAAGAGAAGCCGCGGACAAATAAAATTAAATTGTCTGTTTGTGATTTTAAAACAACTGTGTTTTTAAGTGCATGTAGTTATTTACTAAATCACAAGAAAACTATTTTAAAACTTTTGTCTGTCTGTCTTTCTGTTTGTCCATTCTAATCTCCGGAACCCATTCTTATGGAACTTTCACTGGAAGATGGAGGAAGTTGTGGAGCATTGTATATGCAACTTTTGATGTGACACTCCCATGGAATCGAGATTTACGTGGGAAACACTACTTTTACTTGCCTAAGTAGATAGGAAAGTTGAAGTTTGCATTTTTCTATTAAATATTTACTTTTAATTATTATCCCGAAAGGCTTAAATTACAATTCATTTAGTGTTTAACAATATAGATAACTATGCTAAAAAACCACTATTTAGTTCTAAAAACACTTAAATAATATTAAATAAGTATGTAATCATATAGAGCACAATACAGCAAAGAAGGCCATAGACAGGTCATTGGTTATCAAGAATTATTCAAGTATAAACAAAATATATATATATATACTAGCGGACGCGCGCAGCTTCGCTTGCGTATTTAGGGGTGGCGATTTAAAGATTTTCCCATACAAACTTTCAACCCCTTATTTGCACCCTTAGGGGGTGAATTCTAGAAAACCCTGAAACACATGTTCAATTAAATATTTTTAAGAGTCTAAATTTCAAATTTTATAAAAATCGGTGCCGATTTAAAAAAAATTCCATACAAACTTTCAACCCCTATCTCACCCCTTTAGGGTTAAAATTTTGCAAAATCCCTTCTTAGTGGATGTTCAGATTACGAAAGTAAACATCGGTCCAAATTACACGTTTCTACGCACAGCGGTTACGGCTGTGCGTGCGTCTTACCTCAGTCAGTGAGGACAAGTCCTTTTATATATATAGATATGGGTTTTAAAGCAATTTTTGCCATTTTTTTGTCAAGACATCTATTTTTTAACCGACTTTTGTAAAAAGAGGAGACTGTATTTTTCTTGTTCGTTAGCTCAGGCTTTCCCGTATTGCCTATTTTAATCTGGTCGATTCCTGATAATATTATCCATGAGAATATCACGTAAGTCTTAAATTTACTACCGATTTCGATGATTCTTTTTTTCTTGAAAAGGATACACTTCAAGGGTAGTTTGATGAGAGTTTAAGGTCTGATTATGAAGTCGGTTGAAATCAGTTTTTTTTTTAACAAAAAATTTCCCAAATAAACCCTATGTAGTTACAACATAACTTTCCTTTTGTAATCGAAAATAACTAAAGTAAATTTCAATTTAATTTGTTATAAACAAACATACAAACGTTTTTTAGAAACACCTTCACACAGCAGAGAACTGGAACTGATGTTAAGATACTTCCATCCCCTACTTTCCACCGAATTCTGAGGGCATCGAAAATCAACGCCAAGCTTTGCCTCGAGAAAATATTAACATATTTAATTTCCTTGTGTGGGAATCGAACTTTACACTTATATATGCTGGTGCCCCAGCGCCACGACCTTTGATACAAATAAAATAATAAATATCATAAGAAATCATAAAGCTCGGACGTGTTCTTCTCAGTTATGTTTATACAATGAAACGTGTTATTAGCTTTCTTACATTTATAATATTATCAGTTTCTTTTGAAAAAGTTCATAGTTTACCTCCATGGTTTGACGTTATTACCTTAAAGCATAGCTTACCAGAATTTTATGATTATTTTTGTAAAAATAACCTCAATTTAGTAGTAACATATGACACTTCAGTGCCTATAAAGTATTATGTGTGGATAAACGAATTTCTAGAAAATGGATCAGAAATAACTGTTAATTTTGATTCTGAACCGAATGTTAATCTTGTGAGTACAGTTTTTAGGTAGTACTTTTGTTTATTTTTTAATTATTAGGACTTTTTTTGTTAATGATATTTAAGCTTAGCTTTGCGTAGATTATGTTCGCGTAATTTTTGGGGGCAAACTTTTTGTAAGCCATATTTCTGGAGTGGGCACCAGACTATTCTTTCATGGTGGTCCCCTGCTGCCCTTTTTCCTCTTGAGAGTATCTTAGCAATGGGTTCTCTCTGCCTACCCAGCTAAGTGGAAGAAGCGTGCTTTTGCTTAGTAATTTATAATTATTACTACCTATTTTATTTTAGTGATTACTATTTAAGTTGATAGTAAGTAAAATTTTAAAAAATGTTTAATTAGAATTTAGAAAACGTGACAAACTTTCTTTATACAATAAGAAAATAAATTAAGTTATGAGTAATAATATCTTTTCTTATATGAGAATGAATCATATTTTTTAAATGTATATATGTATATATTTCAGATAACAACATATTTTGATAATTTGGCTGATTTAGAATTGAAATCGGAGCCAGATTTAATAGACAACGTATATACATTTGTCCTTAGAAATGTATCAAGAACGAATTCTCGAGCACTATTCTACGTACAGGGTGAGAGACCTCCTCATCACCCTCCTTACATAACAAGCTTCAAAATTAACGGAAAAGAAAAATGTGCAGAACCTGTTTTGGTATGTTCTGCTTAAAGATCTTTATGTTAATCTTTAATCTTTATTGTTATTTCTTTATGTTAAAAGATACTTATTAAGAAAACGTATAAACATTTGAATGTAGCGGGATTTGAACCCTCGCCTATTTGGAAACCGTCCAACTACTTTGACCAACTAAGCCATACGTTCTCATCGAGTAACGTCGAAATACGCGTCGTGCTTATACGCTTGTTACAACTTATTTATGCTGTTAACATCTCTGTCCGGAGATTTTTACAAATTCCTGCTACCCAAAGATAGTTACTTAGAATTATCCTTTGGCAACAGAGAATACTATTATTTTTTAAAATACCTCTTCCCGTTAAATCGTCGTCCTCTTCACGGGTTCCGCAGGAGTGTAAAGTCTTTCCTAAGTTTGGAAGGAAATGTCTGTGAACTTAGCAGAGCGTTGTCCAGCAGATCAAAAAAATGGAGTTCTCTTCGCATGCACCTGAGGAAGGAGTACTTTCCTAAATGTGGAATAACACTATATAAATGTTAAATATTTAAAAATATATAGTGCCGAAATGTCAAGATATTGGTTGTGCTGAGTGGCGGACCAAAGTATTTTATGCTCAGAATTAAGGTAATCCACGTTAAACGTTTACGTCTTAGGGTTTCTTCGGGCAAGGCAACGTAGCGGTCGCAGAATATTACCGTGACGCACCAGACAAAGTTTGCGGTAGAAGAAAATTGAGTACGCAAAAGGAACCTAGGCCCTTAATTGTTTCGGGATCGTCGACAAAGGCTGGCTGGTGGCCTTGGCACGCTGCTCTTTTCAAAAGACTCAACGGAAAATTAAATTATTTTGGTGGAGGAACACTTATATCAAAACGTGTAATTTTAACAGGTATCGTATTAAAGGTTTTGACGCAGCTGGAAGATAGAATAAAAGAGAGTTACAATTGACAGATTATTTTTACAACCTGACAATATCAGAAGAAATCGGTTTTGGGAATATTGTAAGCTCTAATCAAAGTGGAGTAATGTGCTTACTATATGTATATATGCTTATTATAATACACTTAACAACAATTAAGCCATTCAGTTTTTAGTAAAATGATCGATGACATCATCTCAAGACACTTATTTTTACGCTTCACATTTACCGCTTCAACCAGAGGGACCTCGGTTCATCGACTTTTATTCACAATGTTTAATATCTATATTTTTATATACCTATACCTATGTAATATATTTTTTAATTGGTGAAATATATTTATTTCCTTTTTTTTTTAACAGCTGCTCATTGTGTAACGGTTAACGGTGAACCTTCAAATCCAGACCTTTTTGTAGTAGCCCTTGGAAAATATAATCTGTTTGAAGATGAAAAAACTAATCAACAAATTGAGGTTTTGTTTTTTTAACTTTCTGTTGTTTGGAATGTCTTAGCGCTAGATATCCAGGTTCTCTCTGCTACTACTCTCTCTCTTTCTGTACCACGCTACGAGGGATACAGAATAAAGTTAAAAATGTATAAGACAAAGCACGTCGTTCGGGAATAAAATAAACAAAAATTAGAAAAAACCGATTAACATGATGACCGGTTATCAACATTAACTCTAAGAAAGACGTTAATAAAGCGGAAAACAGAATGTTCCAACTCCGTACGCCGTCAACTGCGAGAAACAAATAATAACAGAAAAAATGTGTTTTCAGGTTGAAGAAATAAGTGTCCACGATAAATATTCTCACAGAGTTCTCGATAACGATATAGCTTTGTTGAAATTGAGTAAAGACGCGCACTTCAATAACTACGTGCAGCCAGCTTGTCTCTGGTTCGATGGGATTTACGACCAGATTGCCACTTACGATGTCACAGGCGTAGTATGTGTTTTTCTATTGTAATGAAACAAAATCTGTAATCGGAATCCATTTGACTATAAGCGCGAGGGGTTTTGTTCATTTCCCAATTAGTGGTCAGAAATATTTCCATTTTCCTCTCCAAAGTACGAATGCAGTCTTAAAAATTTTTGCAGAAAGCAGCGAAAGTAATATCTTGACACCCTGTAGCGTATTTAGCCAACTTTACTAATATACCATTAATATATATTTCACAAAAACCATAATTTAATTAAGTTAAATAAGTCTTTGGCGTACAAAAAAAGAAACATGCGGAAAGATCATGAAGCTGTTTTCATTCATTTCAGGTAGTCGGATGGGGTTTCGACAAAACTGACAAAGTGTCAAATACATTACAACTAGCGTCGATGCCACAAGTGACTGATCCTACGTGCATTTTGTACCAGCCAATTTTCTATTCTCATGTGTTGAATGGCAAAAAGTTTTGTGCGGGATCCCGGTATGGGTCAAGATCAGGTATGCACTCATGTGAAGGCATTTTGATAGTAATCTTTGAAAAAACTTGGTATAGGTTTGGGTTCGAGCTGAAGATTTTGTAATTCGTACTATTTTCAATACACAGTTTGTACTAAACTTTTATTGTCTTAGAGATAATTACTCTTTACTGACCCTCTGTTATGTATATTGTAAATATGTATTTTTTATTTTAAAGGTGAAGGTAGTGTTTTAGATAGATCTCTTTTAACCATACATTCTGCTATTGTGTTTCTCCTATTGTGGTATACATATAGATCTCTAAAAAGGAGAAGTGCACTTTTATGAACTAAATGCGTTTAATGTTGTTCTATTATGTATTCTTATTAGAGTAAAGAATATGATATATACATATTTAATATTGTCTCCCAACACGTACAGTGTAGGAAATTGAGCGGTGAGTCTCCCAACACACAACGGAGTGTTTTAATACTAGATTCCCTCTGCCTAACCTGCTATAATTTCCTACCTAAAGCCACTTTGTTTATTACTAAATCTTAATTTCCAGGCACACCCTGTAACGGAGATAGTGGAGGCGGCTATGTTGTGCTGGTTAACGACCTACCAAGAATAAATAGCCCATTTTACGTGAGTCCAATTATGGATGCCGGTGCGTGGTACGTCAAGGGGATCGTATCGATGACCCTCAGCAGGGAGGACACGAACGTGTGCGATCCAAATGGATATACAGTGTTCACTGATGTCGCACAGTATAGAGATTGGATACTTAAATATTTAGAATTGAACAGCTAAAATTATTTTTGGATTTACAATGGCAAAAAAATTAATGTTTAAGTCTTGTAACTAAAAATTAAAAAAATTAAAGCTATGGTATTTTATTTGTCTCATTCCTCATAACATACTCTATTATTTTATCATGGGTGTTTGTCATATTGGATTGTTAATGGACATATACATTATCGTGAGGTTTAAACTGCGTTTTGCACTTGTGCGAATGTTTAACATATAGTGACGTCAAACGTCAAGCGCGGCGCGCCCTTTGCTTGGCCTAAGTAATAAATTTTATACACATATGGACAATAGTCCAGTGTAAATAATAGTTTAAGTGAAAATGAATTAACAAAAACATTTAATTTATTTTATTATTTATAGTACAGAAGAATCTGAGTTAAGGAGAAGCATTACTTTGTTCCACAAGACTATTTTTCATATAACTAACTATCCAACCCCTATATTTATCAACATCTGTGAATACTGCGTATCCGTCGGGATCACACCCTTCTATATTATCATCGTAACTTTTGAGGGTAACAGATACCATTCCCTTGACGTACCAAGCTCCTGGACCCTTCACGGTGTTTGGACCAACCAAACTTTTGGCAGGCTTATAGTCTTCAATGTATACCATGAAGGGATTTCCAATATCATTACATGGTACTTTAACTGAAATAAAGGAATGACAAAATCAACATATTAAAAAAACGAAAGGGCCTTTTTCTTTATTCTTTACCTATAATATATTCTATATAAATAATTCAAGGCAAAATGGGGAATGGAGTGCTCTGCCCACCCTGCCGTATGCGGGATACATCGTGAAGCTGACTTTTTTTATTTAAAATAAAAACTTTTGAATTAATGACAATAAATTATAACTTAATTTTTATTTTAGAAAAAAAATATAAACTAGATTTACCATTTTGTGGTCCTGCGCAAAACTTAAGGCCATTCAATAGTATATGGTAGAAGACAGGTTGGTATAGAAGGCATGTAGCATCTGGAACTATGGGTATATTTTTGTATTTGGTAACGTTTGAACTGTTATTCCGTATGTTTTCTCCATCTAAATTGAAATTGACCATCTAGAAGGTATATTAAAAATATATTGTTAGCGGCGTTATTATCGGGGAGACAACTAAGAATGGAGTGTTCCTCAAAAAAGAGAATATTTCTCCTTTTTAATGATAATAAATGAAACCAATGTGCTGGGAGAGCTGGAAGTTTAATAAAAATATTTAAACCTCGATAAAGATAGATCATCCATGGAATGCTAAGAAAATCTAGTGACTCAACACTATTATTTTCTTTCGTTCCTTTCGTAGAGAAACTTGGTTTAGTTTTAGATAGCATAATCAAAAGTCGGACCTTTTTTTAATTAGATCGAAAAAAGTAAGCATTTTGAAAATAAAATGACAATTCTACTTTATTTAAGAATAAGACTGAGATTTGTGGCCTAACTCAGGTATTTTTCTTAATCAAGTAGGTTACGTACAGTGCCAATAGTTTCTTCTTCATTATTTTGGTCATTTGTCTGATCAAACCACAAGCAAGCTGGTTGCACATAATTGTTATAATTTACTTCATCCTTTAGTTTCAGCAATGCAATATCGTTATTCAAAATTGTATAATTATAATCCTGGTGAATGATTACTTGAGTGACCTGAAACTGAAACCTTAAAACATCCATATTTCAAAATCATCTGATCCGATTTTGGTGAAATTTTAAATATTTTTTAAGTTTTAATATATAGGGGGGAAGCGTCAGCGCTCCTTTTACGGAAACAGCATATAGGGTGGTACCTACTACATCCAATCCCAGCAATATCTCATATGTACTCGTACACACATTAAGCTTATAGCGTCAATTAGAAAATGTCAAACCTTAAATGTTTGTTTTCCATCTTTTTCATGACTTGTATGTTCCCCAAGAACTACTTCTAGAAGTTCTGAAGCAACCGTTTCGTTACCGACAGTAACACAATGGGCAACTGATAAAACAAAGGACTTATATACATAATATACATTATCATTGAGGCCAGTCATGCCATCGAATATATTTAGATTATTGTAAATTTATGAATATTTTTTTTTTTCAACTTCTCGCTTTATCCCGCATGATACGCAAAGAGAACCCGGAATTTTCCATCCTAGGTACTAATTACAAACACTTATAATTATCGAAATATTTAGTTAATATATTTTTTTATTTTCAAATCAAAGATTGTAAAAACCGTAAAAGAATTTAGATATAAATCTACATGAAAACATAGCTTGATTGAATGGACCGCTGAAAACCAATTTTTAATGACTTCATATTAGAAATATATAAAATTGAATCTTTATCAAGAACAAACAAAATTTTGCAATGTTTAATTATGATGATAAAGATGATGATGATTATTATGATGACGACGATGACAATGGTAGTTATGATAGTGCTGATGACAATAATGATTCTCTAGTAGTTATTGTCTGTTTAGCAAATGTAGTGCTGTATTCCAACACCTAATACCTACTACGTTTATAATTTTTACCTGTTAAAACTAAATGTGTAGAAATAAGTGTTCCTCCACACATATAATAACTTTTGACATTATTATTTATATATATGGCAACGTGCCAAGGCCAGAACCCCGGTCTGCCTGGAGTATAAAGGTTTTCTTCAGTGCTCTCTCTAATTCTTCGTCTCCCACAGAATTTATCGTGTGCCTTAGAATGAGGTTGGTATTTTCGATCGGTTTGGAAAATTTCCTGTAATGTATTATGTATTTTGTAAGTTATTGTGTATTTATAACTTCATTGAGCAAAAGCGTATTATGCTTGAATTATAATGTAAGGCATCGATCTGTTGAAAGTAAGTAATTGGATTTACCGCCCAACGCGTCATTTTTTTATATTTTGTTTTTGGGAAATGCAATGGTTGTGAGTACGATCCTCACTCGGAGGAATATTCGTTTTTATTTAAATTCCGAAACTTCCGCCATACAACACGCAATGTTAGGAAGACTGCGCAAAATTTGTGTAAAATAAGGAGCCAAGTATGTTAACACTGGGTTCCCTCTTTCTACCTTGCTGTGCGGAAAAAAGCGTAAGGCTGCTTTTTAAGAACAAAAGGTAAACGATGAAGTGATTGATGTATTTCTTAATGCACATTACAACATTACGTATAATTCGTAGAAAAAAAATATATAGAATATTTTACTACCAAATCTGGATGAAGGCATTTTTCAATACCATTAATTTTTAGGCTGGTTACATGTATTTGGTGATACGGTGTGTTTCCTTTTACTTTGAAAATTTCTTGTAGCTTCTGAGTATGATTAACAAATTCAAAAGTATAAATATTATTAACGATATCCTTATATTTTGTAATATTAGAATTGATTTTAGCGATGTCTTCATTATTCTGAAACATTTAATAATTTTTAAGCGCATTAAAAACAAAGAATGACAGGTACTGGCGAGAATGTTACAGTCAGGATGAAGATATCGTTCTCAGGTGGTTGGTGAAGCACGTCGTCAAAATGACGAAATAATGCAAAAAGATTTATGAAGGGACAGTGACAGTGAACGATGTAAAAGAGATATAAAGGTCCCGTAGCGCTTTCTAAAAACTAAAGTAAAAAGACAAAAGATGGCTGTTGATGATGATGATGATGATGATGAAAGTAAAAAGAAAAAAAAGGAAAGAAAATATGTACTATATTAACTTATGGCTTAAGCGTGCGTGGTTATAACTTACAACAAATATTGAAGGTTCCGCATCAAACTTGACCGTTATTTCCGTTCCATTGTCCAATATCTCATTTATCCAAACATAATATCTAGAAGGTTGCACTCTGTATGAGAGAACCAAGTCACTGTTATTTTTGCAAAAGTATCTCGTTTGCCAAACAACTGCGTTAGAGTTTCCATTTACCCACGGCGGATAGTATGCGTGTATTTTTCTTATAAAATAATACAATAATAATATAATTTGTAACTTCTTAATTGAAAACATTTTAGATAATTAATTTTTCGTAAGTGTATATGATTATTATATAAATACAATGTTACCATACTTCAGGACATTTCCTAATTTAAGAGTTTTTTGTAATCAGTTTAATTTGGGTTTGAGTAGAACCTGCAGCTTTACAAAATTAAATTGTATTAGAAAAGTTTTTTAATTCGTAATAATTTTGTATGTTTTATTCAGAAGGATAATTCTCGTATACATTTATGTGTGTAGGTACTTAGAGTATACGAAAAGTATGTTCCCTAAAATATAAAATGTATATGGAAATCAAAAAGAATTCAGTAAATATCTTTTTAATATTATTAGTATCTCAGTGTCTCAAATGGGCTAAAAATTTTCGACATGGACACCCCACACGGGTCAAAGATCACTCACTGATATCAGTGATATATTAATAAAGCTAATATTTTAGCTTCAACATCAGTAACTCTTATCACATTATAATATACTTATACTCACAATCTTTGGCGTCAATTAATATATAATTGGCATTAAACCAATCAGTTTGCCGTTTCTGATTGCCATTTTTTAGATTATTTACCTATATACTATACTTTATACTATTAGAAAATATTTAAAAAATAAAGACAATAAAAAAATAGAAAGATCATATCTTGAATACACAATGGTAGTATGGTATTTAAAAAAACAAAAACCCCGACTACATAAAACGAAAAAGAAAATAAAAATCCCATAGTTTATTAGGATTAACAGTCGGGACCTCTTTAAATAATGTGGGGTTCCGACTGATTAGTACTAATCACTCGTGCAAACCCCAATTGGTGAAATTATTTGGATTTTTTTAAAACGTGGAAAGTTCAACTAACAAAGCAAACAGAAGAATATACTTCTAAAACCTGCTTATCCAATATACCATAGAGATATTTTATTTGTGAATATAATTAAAGGCAAAAGATTCTCAGATAGACTCACGGCTCTAGGGCTATCAGTTTAATTAAGTTATATATTCCATAGGTCAACTAAGTCCGCACTATGTAGTAAATAAGAAAAAAAAAGAACATTATTTAAGATATTTTAATATCCAATTTCTATATTTGGCAACATCAGTGAATACAGTGTAGGCGTCCGCACTGCAATATTTAGAGTCTTCCCCAGCTATAGTAAGTGAGACGATGCCCTTGACGTACCAGGCGCCAGGTCTTCTCTCTGGCGGGTAGGAGTACGAGGGCGTCCTGGCGTCAGGCACGAATACCTCAAACCCACCACCACTGTCGCCGTTACAAGCTGCTGTTCCTGAAATATGGTGAAACGATACGAATTAATTTATGTTATATCTATACTTAACTAGAGAAGGAATTAACGCGGACAATTTACGAGTTGCAATTTAATTCATTGTGAAACAATTATTTAATTAATTTTATGAATGAAATGAAAAGGAATTATATGATATTTCTTTTAAATATTAGCATTTTTTTTACATAAAATGTAACCTATGTGTATATTACTGGGAAGCTATAGGTATCTAGATCAGTTCTGAACGCCGGATGAACTGAACGCGGTGCCTTGTCTTCCATAGCGGGGAATTGAAATAAAATAAAACATTATCTTCATTATTATATCCCAAGCATATTTTACTTTGTGAATAAGAACTCACCATTGTTGAAACCGGCGCAAAACTTCTTTCCATTCAACACGGTACTGTAGAATACGGGATCGTATCTGATACACACTGACTCTGGTACCAGTGGCATGGTCGTTTCGCGAAGTTCATTTGTTAGAGACTGGCTCTGGTCGATGCCCCATCCTACTACCTAGAAAAAATAAGGATATATATTTAAGCACTTAGAAACGTATGTATGTATATTAAATGAAAATATTAATAAAATTATGTTTAAGTATTTTTTTTGTGGCACAGCGTGTGACTGTAGAAACGAAGGTCGTGGGTTCGATTTTACTGGGGGAATGTATTATTTTCACTTTCTTGTTCTGATAGGATAAACGCAACGTTAAGTTTCACCCAATAATTGACCAGAAAATGGGAATCGGAGTATTAAATACTTAGTTCTTTCTGAGTATCTATATGACTAAAAAGACAAATTAGTGATAATCCTATTTAAGAAGAAATCAATCAGGCCGGTCGTGGCGCAGGGGACAAAGTGTGACTGTAGCCAGGAGTGGTTATGGGTTCGATCCCTACTCGACGAAATTCTTCACTCTGGTGTTGAGGCAAAGCGATGCGATGGGCTGAGTTCCGCCACTCAACACACAATGCTTACAGACTTCGGCCGAAAGTGGGTTAACCTGTGGTGGGTTAAGTGGATGGGTTAACACTAGGTTCCCTCTATTTCACCTGCTGTGTGCGGGATACAGCGTGAAGTTCATTTATTTATTTTTTCAACATATTCCACTCATCTTACCGCTCCATTAACTTCGTAAGAGTCCAGCTGGTCATATATATCGTCGAACCACAGACACGCTGGTTGTACATAATTGTTGAAATCTGCTTCAGTGGCCAACTTTATTAAGGCGATGTCGTTGTTAAGCTTTTTGTAGTCGAAGTCGTCGTGGACTATTATTTGGAACACCTAGATGTAGATTGTGCACGTATTATATCTGGTGAATATGTGAAAGAAAAGTAACTAAATATTCTATCAATATATCTAAATAGAACTCAAAATTTTGGACTTATTAAGACTAGTTTAGCATGAATCAAGACTACAAGCAAATTAATAAAATTAAGTAAGTAACATTACTTTTCAGTGGCACTCAACGCCGCGCGTTTTTGTCGCGTCGTAGGTCGTTGAAATGAAAATAGCTCGAGTAAGAATCGAACCCACAACCGTCGCGCTTTCATACACGCATAGTTATTTATTTACGTTTATATTTCCATTTCTTCGCTTTGGTCGACACTAAAGCGCGGCGTTGAGTTCTGCCACTCAACACACAATGCCTCCAGAATTCAGCGGAAAGTAGAGACGGAGTGTCTTATCATAAGTACCCTCTACCTACCATGCTATGTGCGAAATACAGCGTGAAGGTAAAAAACAATATCTTACTTCTTTATCCTGAGTCGTAGCCTCTGCATCGAAAAGAGTATATTTACCTAGAACTACACTAATTGCTTCTACGTTTATTCTTGCCCCACGTTTGGTAACGCAATGTGCAGCTGTAAATAATAAAATAATTTGATTTTGATTAAAAATATTTTGCTAGAAATTTCTTAACTTAAAGCTCTATCACGCAAATAGCAAGGTAGGCAGAGAGAAACCTGGGAACCTAGTGCCCGTAGAATTCAACGGAAAATGGAGAGCGGCGTGTCTTAACACTAAGCTTCCTCTGCCCTGTTACACGCGGGATACAAAAAAATACGATATACAAATACCTGTTAGTACTAGAACATTAGATAGCAGAGTGCCCCCACATCTATATTTTAATTGGTTTCTCTCCAGATGATACAAAGCAACATGCCAGGGCCAATTGCCAGATTTAGTGATCGATCCGCTTACTATCAGCTCGGTGTGCTTCTTATAAACCTTTCGCCTTCCACATAACTGGTCTGGCGCAGCTGACCAATATTCTTCAACGCGCCCTGAACTAAGTCGTGTTTTCTAAAATAAAAAAAAATTAAACGTGAAGTAAAAATAAGTCTTGGCTATCAACGAAAATTTTGCATAAAATACTTACTAGTTTAGGTGTAGTACATTTCTCTTCGCCATTTACCTTTAAACTTACTACATGAGGTGGATATTCAGGAGCAGGTTTTCCTGCAACTTTAAAACTAAATGAATTGGTATCTTCAAGCACTATGAACGTGAAAATATTATTTATTAAATCGGGATCACTTATGAATCTCGCAGGGTGTAAAGTAGTATTCTGCAAACAAAGAAATAAACTAGTGTTAGCGTACTCATGTAAATGTGGGTAGATTTAGGTGAAAAAGACAATAAAAGCAGTGGAATTGTGTCAAACGAACACAGTTGCTTGTAGGCGGAAGCCCTGATTGGAAGGTATCTAGTCTTGTTATTGAGTGATACATCTCACTTATTGTAATTACGTGGAACCTCTGTCCGAGTACGTTGGAAACATATAGACGGTATGTGTTTTTATCGTGTTTATTTTAAAAACGTTTATCGCTTCCGTTTTCTGACACTAGTTATTTTTCTACAGCTTCACGTTGTATCCCGAATAGAACAGGATAGGCAGGTGGTAGATTACTATCTCACACTTATACCGTGATTTGTCTCGTAGTCTATTCATACCTAGACTACTGGAAAGGAAGAGTGTTATAGAAGACTTACCAGTAAAATCGTCCCTCCTTTATCCAGCTTCACTCTTATCTCAGTAGTACTAGTTAGATTATCATGAACATAAACTAGATAATGAGGTACTTGATAAGTAACTCGGGCGGAGAGGTACCAATCACCACAGATCAAATCTACATACGACCAACTTGCACTAACATTTTTTAGAATAAATGATATATAAAATAGTAAACACAGGTATAACAATTCCGCCATTTTATTGTTTTTTACACATTTGTAGACGCTAAGGTCAAGAGACGTAGTGCCTTCGCTCGATTACGAAGTGTGACTAATCTCAGTTATGCTTTGATGTGAATAGAATATATTTTTATTTATTTTATCTCTTCCTCTTTTGCTAATTTCTATATTTGGGATAAGCCAGGGAACCAAGTGAACCTGCTCGTAATTAGGTCTTTATTGTATGGTGATAGCGGCAATTGAATTATACACATTTCTCTACCCAATTTCAATAATATTTAACATTAATTATGTTTCGTTGTCATAAATGTATGTATTTACTATATTTGACAAAAAAATGTCAGGTAATTATAATAGTTATCATTTTCTAAAATGTCCGTTGTACTAGTTCCGGATATAAACTATATGAATTTTTAGCCAAACCAGCTCGGCTGTTTGTTGTATCATCATTCTTTACATTAAAACATAGAAGTTTTTAGTGATAATACTTAAATGATGGCTTAAGGAAAATTAACTATTGAGAAGCGCGAGAATCTAATATTGCAAACCGGTACGTATAATAACGGGTTTTATAAAATAAATTAAAACAAATTCTTATAGTTTGACCTATAAGAATATTTATTTATTTTAAAGTTTTGCTATCGTGGCACAGTGGAATTGTTTAACTGTAAACACAATAGTTGTGAGTTCAGTGCCCATTTGAGAAAATTAATTGTTTTAATATTTTCGCTTAGTACGCGCCGAAATGAACGGAGTATCTTGACACAAAATTTCTCTACCTACTCTACGGGAATAATGCGTGAAACTATAATATTACTTTAAGAGATGTTAATTTGATTAATTAACGGTTTCATTTTGAGGAACAATATCTTGATTTTATTCCTAAGTTTTCTTACTAATTAGATAAAGGTGACCAATTATCACTTTCTTTCCTCTTTGCTATCATTTTATAATTCTTCACAACTGCGAAATATTACTTTAACGAATTGCAAAGACTTAGGATATATCATAGTTAGTTGTGGTGATGCAGCATCCACTCCTCCCTAGGATCCACTCCTCCCAGCACGATCGCCAAATTTTATTCAGTTCTATGATGCTATTTGATAAAAAAAATGATTAGTAAGTTAAAGTTTCAACCATATACTGCTATTCAAATGAAAAAAACATTTAAATAAATATTTAGTAGTAACTTCTCTCTGCAGGCACTGTATACTCGTACATACGTGAAACTTTGTGAAGATGGATGTGTGTTCTAATTTTTCGTTAAAACTAATAATCAGATTCTTCTAAATCTGATGACTTTACAATAACATAGCTTTTACACCAGAATGATATAATTTGGCTATAATATAACAAAAAGCGGACGAAGCGACGCGTGTGCCCCTAGTTAAATACAAAAAAATATCTTCGAGAGAAAAACGTGATCTAGAATTTCCGAGGTCCTAACCAACTATTTCCACTAAAACTACATTCCTTTCAAAGATTCAACAGTGTTTGCAAAACTCTATTTGTATACAGGATGGAAGAGGCAGCGCTCCTTTTACTGAAACTGCATATAGGGTAAAATATTTCAAACCCAGAACTAAAAAAATTAATCAAGGTACCTCAACAGTTTGGACGTAGGATTTTTTTTCATTTCACGATTTTTGTCAATACCTGTATTGCGTGTGACGCACACATACGTGAGCGACTTGCCGCTTTGACAGATAAATGTGTGCGTGCTTATGTTATACTTTACAAATGGCGTTTTATCTTGAAACGATAATTTTATTATTTATTTTGTTTGAAAAAATAACTTTTTCATTTTTGGGAATTAATTTTTTTCAGAATTATATAAGGCTTTTATAGAGTAGTTAAAACTGTGGTTTCATTTAAAGTGGTGCTGACAATTCCACCCCGTACATTATTTATTATACAGTGACTATCATCCATAATATTTTTTTATGGTTTTCCATATTTTGAACATTGATAGATACAACCAGGTAAAACTAAATATTTAAGAAAAAACTAATTATTTAAGATAATTTAATATCCAATTTCTATATTTAGCTACATCTGTGAACACAGTGTACGCTTGAGGATCACAAAGTGAAGAATCTTCTTTGACTAATGTGATCGACACGATGCCTTTAACGTACCAGGCCCCAAGTCTCTTTTCAAATGGATACGAAAAAGAAGATGTCCTAGCATCAGGCACGAATACTACAAATCCTCCGCCACTGTCACCATTACAAGCTGCCGTACCTAAAATTACAATAAATATAAGTATTTACATATGTTTGTATATTTCATCAGCTTACGAAAATATTAATGAGTGTCAGGAAAATACTTAACTGAACCGCTCTAGGATTTTATTTATTTATCATTTCTTAGTATGGATTTATTTTAAAACATTTTACTTTATTTTTTAGCTTACCGTTATTAAGTCCAGCACAAAACTTCTTTCCGTTCAACATATTGCTATAGAAAACGGGATCATATCGGATGCAAATAGATTCTGGGACGAGTGGCATTGTTGTTTCACGAAGTTCGCTGGTCGTAGACTCTGTCTGATCAAAGCCCCATCCTACTACCTAAATGAACACAAATGTAATTGTTTTTTATGTTTTTATGTCATAAATCTGCAGAATTTTTTTTTAACAAAATAACTCCTTACCGTTCCCTTAACCTCATAGGAGTCCAGCTGATCATAGATATCATCAAACCACAAGCAAGCTGGTTGGACATAATTATTGAAATTGGCTTCAGAGTCCAATTTCAGTAGAGCTATATCATTATTCGCTTTTCTGTGATTGAATTCGTCATGAACTATTATACGGAAAACCTAAAACGTTGACAATAACAACTTTTAACTTTACATTAAACTTTGAAATCCAGTATAAAATTTTGGATGTGACGGAATTTAGTTCTAATTTTGTTAATAATTTGCATTTTAAAAATAATTACTTTTTGTATGTTAAAGGTTATTAACAAATTAATTATTTTATAAATGATAACATGTCTTGGTAATGAAATGCTCGCTACAGTCTGTTTCGAAGGTATCATTATTAAATATGTATTTGTATAAAATTGATTTTAAAAAATAAGTCCCACTGAGTTTCTTGTGCGCGTTCTTCTCAGAACTGAGGCTTTAACTTTAGTGAACTGGTGGTAAATTATTAGACGTTTAAAAAATAAGGCATGTAATTATTTATAATTATTACCCGCCAAAAAGTTCTTATTTGTGGTTCTGAAGCAATGAGAATGGATATAGAATACAGAATAATTAATTCTTCTTACTTCTTTGTTTTGAGTTGTTACTTCCGTACCGAGAAGGCTAAATTTCCCAAGAACAACACCGATAGATTCTGGATTTATAGGTGCTCCATGTTTCGTAACACAATGTGCGGCTGTAAGTTATAATTTTAATAAACTCAACTTTGTCAAAAAAATATAATGATTAGAAATATTTGTAATTATTTAAATTATAGTAACGTTTGTCTTACCTGTTAAAACTAAAAGTCTTGATAATAGGGTGCCTCCACATATGTATTTTAGTGAATTATGTTGCCAACCATATAAAGCGACGTGCCAAGGCCAGTAACCAGACTGAGTGGCCGAACCACTCACTATTAAGTCAGTATATTTCTTATAAACTCTGCGTCTTCCACAAAACTTATCTGGCGCTGCAGGCCAATAGTCTTCTACTCTCTTTGGACTTCCAAATACTTTCTGTTATTAAATTTAAAATATAAAACATTAATTTATTCCCCAACAACAAGTCCCGTTTGCTATGTTTGAGTGATGAGCCCATAATTCTCCTATATTCCTATATTATTAAAACCTAAAATAAATACTTACTCTTGTGGGTTTTGCACATTTTTCTTCACCATTAATTTTAAGGCTAATTAAATATGGTGGATGTTCAGGTGGAAGTTTTCCTACTACTTGAAAACTATAGCCGTTGACATCCTCCAGAATTTCGATAGTAAAAACATTATTAATAAAATCAGGATCGCTCGTAAACTTTGATATATTTTTCCCATCTAAATTCTTCTTGTCAACCTAAAAACAAAAAATATAAATGTTTGCGTACTATTGTGTAATATAGTCTCTTTTTTACCGTACAATCTCCTTCTTGTGTTCTCCATATATCGTAACATTGGCGAAGTAGAAAATATAGAAGTAATAAAATAAAAGTGGCTAATAAAAAAACTTTTTGGCAATATGACATAAATTTATTTAAATATCACATTGGTTCGTGATCTTCTCTATCTACCTGTATATACAGGACGTCTAAGATGTCAAAGTTTTCTGTTCTAAATCAGAATTAACTAAATACCTGTTAATCTGGCAAACCAAATGTAATACTAATATTCATAATACATTAAACGAGGGTGGCAAGTTGAGGCTAATGGTGGCGCAGGGTCACGAAGTGTGGGTGACGCGACTGGTTGTGGTTTCAATCCCCACTCGAGGAAATAAATTATTATTTTGTTTAAATTTATATTTCTATTTCATTACTGTGGTCCCGAAGTAAAGCGTGGCGTAGAGTTCCGCCATTCAACGCGCGTTATTCCGCGGAAAATGGAGAATAGAGTGTCTTAACACTAGGTTCCCTCTGCATATCCTGTTGAGTGCGAGATAGAGAGTGAAGCTCAAAAAACAAAAGATTTACAAAGAACATATGTACGTGATAAATTATGCGAAGCTACAGTTCATCAAAAGAATTGACCTTGCTAAGTATGCTATATGATAAGACTATTATTATGTGAGATGTTTTTATCATTGGGAATTCCAAGTAAAGAGGGAAAACCATACGTGGAAACAAATTTCGAAGAAAACAATCGTCAACATCAACAAACATCTCAGTCTTAAGTATCTCCTGCGTATTGCAGATGCCGGTACTGTTAATCAAAAAAGATCTAAAGATCTATTTGACTTTTATCAATTTTCCACTAGCTTTCTATATTTTTAATGATGATTTTGGGGTAGCGAACCTATCTTCTTTCATTTTCTAGGTAGACGAACAGAATGCGTATATTATTAACATAAGTATGTGAAAAACATATATAACTGTCTCTAAAGCGTCTGACATAAATATACTCACTAGGTTAATAGTGCCCTCCGAATCAAATTTTGCCTTTATTTGCGTAGAAGCTTTAAGACCATGTGCGATAACAATATTATAATATGGGGTATAAGAAACTACGTTGGCCACAATATTTTTATTATCATCACAAATTAGCTTTGAATACGTCCACACTTGAATAACACACTTTGAACTTTTGATCACAGCACAAAGAAATAATAATAAATGGAATAATTTAAACATGTTCTTGAATTATACTGTTTATACGTATGTATGTTGCGACGTCAGTAGTAATTGTCAGATTTATCGTCAAATTAGGATCGCGAGAGAGAAGCTTGTCTTCAATAGTGTCGATAGCGTTGTAAATTATTCTGGTATATAAATTACAATCTAAATGACGTGTTTGTATAATGTTAATTAAAATAAATATTATTAATTTGATAAATTAATATTGCCTATCTGGCACTAATCAACAACTATGATTTAATCTTCGCGTTTTTACAAGTTAGAGTTGTCTCCAGAATCGGCGAAAGATTGGGAACGAAGTGTCTTAATGGGAACGGAGTGCCTTAACACTAGGTTTAGGTTCCGTCTGCTTATGCCCTGCCATGTACGGTATATAGCAAGAAATCAAGTCAGTAAGGGAGTCTAAAAATAAGAAAGAACGACATTGAGTTGTCATATGGAAAATACTGTTTTGACGATAGGTTCCCCTACATACCCTACTGACTACGGGATAGAGCGTGAAGGTAAAAAAGCTAAAATACACAAATTATTTACTAAAACAATTGTGCCCTCCGAATCAAACTCAACTTTTATTAATTCTGTAGAAGCTATAAGCTCTTCTTCGATAAATATACGATAATACTGATCGTATGAATAGACATGGCTTAAAATATTCGGATTACCATCACATATTAACTTTGCATACGACCACACTTGAATAATAGATTTTGAATTGAATTGAATATCTCGCGATGAAATGAATAATGAAGAATGAAGAACGAATGATGAATTGAATATCTCGCGACGTCAATACCGACCTTTATTAGACTCAAGTAAATGACGAGAGTGAGAAGATTAAATTCTCATTGCCTATCATTAACATAATAAATTGTCGATAGATTAAGTTTTCAATACATATCCATAGTACATTAACTAGCGTT